>CM048846.1:66645769-66993269 GCA_026545225.1 Cornus controversa | reverse complement strand
GTGAGCCTCAAAGTCGTGCCTAAGCCTCCTCTTTGCTTGGATGAAGGCCAGTACAATCTTTTCCATCTTCGAGTACCTCTATTCTACCTCGGTCATGGTCTTGCTTGAGTAGAACACTAGGTACTGCCTTTTGCCAAGTTTTCTTATCAGAATTACACTGGTGGTTGTTTGAGATACTGTAATGTATAAATATAAAGATCTTCCAACATGAGGCCCTAAAAGTGTTGGCAGTTGAATCAAGTACTGTTTGAACTTTGCTAAGGCTTCGTTCTATTCAGCCCCCCATACCTCATTTTGCTTTGTTTTGATGGCATCGAAAAAGGGCTTACATTTGTCGGAGATCCTAGAGATGAATCTACTCAAAGCGGTGATGCGCCCTGTCAAGATTTAAACAACCCTCTGAGTTTTTGGTTCTTCATTTTGAATGAGGGCCTTTACCTGAACTAGGCTTACCTCTATCCCTATTAGGTTTACGATATGTCTTAGGAGCTATCCTGAAGAAACCACAAAGGAGCACTTTGACGGGTTCAGTCTCATATTGTGGTTTTGCAAGGTGTTGAATACCTCCTAAAGATGTTTCAGATGGTCTTCCCTCTTGAGACTTTTCACCACCATGTCATCTATGTATGCCTCAACTATTTGACTTATTAAGTTTTTGAAGACTCTGTTGATCAATTGCTGGTAAGTTGCTTCAATATTCTTCAGTCCGAATGACATTACTTTGTAGCAATAGATTCCCTTCTCAGTGATAAATGAAGGTTTTTCCAGATCGACCGAATTTATTGAAATCTGATTATATCCAAAATATGCATCAAAGAATGTCAATTATTTGTACCTAATCATGACATCGACCATTTGATCAATTTTTGGTAGGGGAAAACTATCTTTAGCGCAAGCCTTGTTCAAATTAGTAAAGTCTATACAGACCTGCCACTTGTCATTCTTTTTCTGGACCATTGCAACATTTGAGAGCTAATCTGGGAACTAAACTTCCCTGATGAATCATGTTTGTAAGAGGTGATCTATTTCTGTCGCAATGATCTGATTCTTCTCCGGAGCGAATCGCCTTTACTTTTGTTTCACATGTGGGTAGCTTAGGTTGACGTTGAACACATGACATGATACTGAGGGATCTATGTCGGGCATGTTTGTGCGATCCCAAGCAAAAATATCGACATTCTTTTTTAGTAATTGTATTAACTGTGTTCTGTTTGTTTGGCATAAGGTGGTCCCCAGGTTCATGGGATCTTTGCCAGGAACGATCTCTATCTTTTTAAGCAACTCCTCGGTCGGTTTCTCTGTTTATTGTCCTTATGGAACGCCTTTTGGTAGAGAGTTCTGTAATTGCTATTTGGTCGACTTTTCTTGCACCACTTTTCCTTTTAGTGTAAGAGCATAACATTTTTTAGTTGCCACTTGATCTCCCAAGATGTCAATTGTATTTTTTTTGTTCGGCGCTACATACCGCATTAAATGGTGGAGCATAGAAGGGGCTCCTCGCATCTTGTGTATCCAACCTCTCCCCATTATCATGTTGTATGAAGAATTGAAATTGATAACGACGAAGGCCTTAGTCAAAGTTCATGCTGATGTAGTTACTGGGAGCTCCACCACCCCTACTGGAGTTACTTTCTTGCCATCAAACCCTATCAGCGGCTCGGCAATAGGCCTAACGCGCTCTAGTTTTAAACCCATCTATTGAAAGGCTGACAATGTCAAAACGTTGGTGCTGTTACTTGTATCCACTAATACCCTTTTTACTTTATAGTTAGAGACAATGAGGCTGATCATGAGTGGGTCCTCATGCGGCATCTGGATTCTACTCATGTTCCCATCCGTGAAAGTGATCGACATGCTGGCCGAGCGATTATATACTGAGTGGATTTCTCTGATCCACTTGAATTTCTGGGCATTCCTGAGGTGTGACTACCTTTCAGACTTACTCTCTCAATCTGAGGCTAATCGACCATGGATAGCACTGATAATACGAATGGGAGCAAGGTTCATCTATTTATTCACCTTTTGTTGAGATTGGTTAAAGGATTTAGTCTATTCTTCTCGAACACCGTACTTCGACAAACCGCCCTTAGCATTCAAGGCCTCCACCTGTTGCCTTAGGCTCCTACACTCGTTGGTGGTATAGCCAAAGTTACTATGGAGGGAACAATGTTTGTTCTTGTCCCTCTATTCTGGGGGTTGTTTGATAGCTGGAGGTGTGAGAAAGATTCATTTTCCTTTATTTTCATAGTAAAGCCTGGCCAACGACACTTTTAGAGGGGTTATCTTCTCCTTAACTTTCTGCTTTTTCGTAATCTCTGGTGCAGGTGAGGGGATGACCCAAGGTGGTTTTGCCTTAGCAACTTAGGCCTTTGTCTATTACGCTACAGTAAGCAAAGTCGATCGCTGCCTTTGGGATACCTCATCATCTTATATCCTTAGATACTTCTAAGCTTGGAAGTTTAGGCCTCCCATATTTTCTGTGGCACTTTTTACCAAGGATTGATGGAAGCCTTCTTCTGGAGAGACTGCTATTTTAAAAGCTTCCACTGTTGAAGTCTAATCACACTGATCTATTATGGACATCTCTAAGTTGAAGCGAGTTAGGAAAGATTTTAGCATCTCCCCTTTGGCTTGCCTTATGGTGAATAACGAGGAGATTGTCCTTTTATGCTCCTGGTTTCTCGCGTACTAGGCTATAAACAGCTTGCATCACCTGTCAAAGTTCGATATCGAACAAGGAGGTTATTGTTTGAACTAGAGTAATGCTGGCCCAACCAAGCTGGATGGGAAGATTTTGCATATGAGTGCATCATTCTCGACATCTAGTGTCATCTTATGTTGATACTGGTAAATGTGCTCAACCGGATCTGTCTTTCCATCGAAAGTAACAAACATTGGCAGGGTAAACCTCCTCGGCCTTTCAGTTTAGATTATATTCTCGGTGAAGGGAGACTCAATCAACCTGATGGTAGCGAGTGCTCGATTGGCCAGATAACAAGATCAATCGCCCTTTAATTCATCAATCTCTCGCTACATTTGGGCCCTCAACTCTGGGTAAAACTGCGCGAGATTGATCTGATCTTTGTTGGGTCGATCATGGTGAAGTTACTTACCAACGGGCTGGTTATGATGGGAGGCACTCAATGATTAGTTGCTCGATCTGGCCCCATCGTTCCGCTGCCATCCAGGGTCTCTCACACTTTCGGTGCATTCGACCTTTGCTTGAATATTAGTGATTTATTGATGCAATACCTCATTCTGCTTAGTCAATTATTGAACGATGGGCTGCGCCAGAGGATCCTAGGCGTTTGGCAGTATAGGCGGCACTCCCCTTTGATTCCTAAGGGGTCTGCATAGATCTGCAACATCATAAATATTTCTCCTTGTGTCTACCATGATTGTAAGCTTTTTTGAGTTCTGGAGAACGATTGAACATTTCCCACAAATAGCACCAAAGTGTAGGTACAAAAAATTGCTTAACTAATTATTACTAACCAACTTGATGCACACACCCATAACAAATTAAGAACTCAATATTTTTCCAGAGAGAAATTTAAAGAGAGGATTCAAGGATCCCTTTCATTCATATTTCTTTGGATATTTATACAAGTTAAAATTAGAATCCTTCTAGGACTGTAATTTCTTTTTTTGTAGCTATCTTTATTCTCAAGGTTTTGAATACCCTTTCGAGTTCGGATTTGTATTCAGGTTAGGCCGTTTTGGCCTTAAAGTGGGGCCGCTTGGCCCTCTATTATTCGTGACCCAGCTCGTTGGGACTTCTGCTGATACTTGGGCTCAAACCGACTTAGGCCTGGTTCGGTTATGTATCAGTTTAACACATTGGACTAAGCGAGAATTTTGCCCCTACATGGGTATAATTTGATTTTTTCTTTGATTAAAGCATGCTAGATTATACAATTAAATGAATTCTCAATGTGAACTAATGTGATTATATGTTTATAATTGTTTTAAATGATTATAAGGCATGTTGAAAGTGATATGCGAGAGAATTGTATGTGTTTCATGTGTATATGAGAATGTGACACTTATATGTTTGATAAATTGTCTTAAAGAACATGATTATATGTAAAACATGTTTTTATCATTGAAATGATTGCTTTGATATAAGACGACGTGGACATAAGCATGACGATCTATGAATTGTTCATGCATTGTACATGCATGGATATAAAAGTGTATGTGGAGAAAGAGAGGAACACCAGACGGACTAACAAAGGGGCTCGATAGCAATATCATCAGGTGGACCGATAAAGGAGTTCGAATGTTCAGAAAAAGAAAAAGAAAAATAAATATCGAATGGGCCATCACTGGAGCTCGTATTCTAGGTCGTGTGTGTGTGTGTATAGGAGACATAGAAGGAGCATGGCATTGTGTATATCATTACATAATACATGGCATTGATATTTTTACATATAAATTGTGCTTAACATGATAATATGGTTATGTGTTATATGGCATTCACAAGACTTATGGAATCATATTTTAAACATTTTTACTGAGCATGTTAGAACTCATCCCATGAGTATTAACTATTTTCAGGAAATGGTAAGAATGTGGTGGAGCCTTCCTAACTATGAGTTGGCGTAGGCTGCAATTAGCTTTCTTTTAAGAACACTTTGCATTTTACATTTGAATATACATGATTGGTTATGCTTTATGGTTTTGGTTTTTATGCACGGTATTGGGAAAACAGATAGATGTTAAACTTTTGAATTGAGGGTTCTATGTTTTCATTTATTGTTCATTTGAGTATGTGAGATCATTGTAGGAATGATTGAGTTGATGAATTGATGTATTGGGAGAATGGACACTTAACAAATTCTGCAAGAAAACAGGTTCGAGGCATTTCGATTAATCAAAATCACCATTTCGATTGATTGAAATGTTAGACATGTTTGAGTGACCAATTCCAGTAAGGTTTCAATAGCACTTCGATACAAGGTCGATCAAGCGTAGTTTTCGATTGATCGAAACCTATATTTCACTTAATCAAAATATGAGAGTCGATTGATCGAAGGAAGTAATTCAATCAATCAAAATGTGCATTACCTTAATCAAAATATGAGAGTCGATTGATCGAAGGAAGCAGTTCGATCAATCAAAATATTCATTAACTAGGCTTTTAAAAGGGCTTAGGTTTGCATATTCCTCAATAAATGATACATGTAGTGGACTTGAAATACTAATGCATGTATATATATAGAGTAGTTATGGTAATGGTTAATCTTTCGATAATTTATGAAATGATGACCTAAATTGATTGGTCATGATGACGTTCTGGATAAGAACCGAGTATGGTAAATGGTAGTTTGTCATGGTTGTCCGGGTCGTAGGATAACGATCGGGCAGTCATGACACCTCACTACCTGGGTTTCGAACTCTGATCGAAGGAGTCCTGGTGTAGTAACTCTTGTGGACGGGTGTGAGTGGGCAGGTGCGAAGATAAACACTGGGCTGAGCTACCACATTGACAGGGTACAGGGTGCTCAATCCCACATCGCTTAGGTGTAGAGAAGGGGATGTGCTTATATGTAGTATGTTCTCTTTAAATGGTATGAGGCCTTTTGGGGTAAAACCCAAGAGCAAAACCATGCGGACTTAGGCCCAAAGCGGACAATATCATACCATGTGTTGGAGCGAGGTATTACAGTTGGTATCAGAGCCTGAACCCAGTCGAAAATGTGCCGACGAGGACGTCGGGCCTCGTAGGGAGGTGGATTGTAGTAACCCTTGTGGACGGGTGTGAGTGGGCGGGTGCGAAGATAGACACTGGGCTGAGCTACCACATTGACAGAGTACAGGGTGCTCAATCCCATATCGCCTGGGTGTGGAGAAGGGGATGTGCTTATATGTAATATGTTCTCTTCAAATGGTATGAGGCCTTTTGGGGTAAAACGCAAGAGCAAAATCGTGCGGGCTCAGGCCCAAAGTGACAATATCATACCATGTGTTGGAGCGGGGTATTACACCCGGTAGTCCGAATTTTTGGGCATGACAACCATACTCTAGGATCTAGTAATTTGGTTTTCGAAAGATCATGTAGTAGTCACTCAATTAAAATTGTAAAGGACCATTTGCACTCAAAAGAATCTTGATTCTTCATGTTGAAATGTTACATGGGAAATGTTTGAGTGTGACACAGTGAATTTCCACCACTTTGTAATTAATTAGGGCTTACAAAATGAATTTCCCTTTAGAGGTGAAATACCACTAAACTACATATCTTGATTTTAATAAGATATTACAAAGAAGTAATGATACATAATCTGAATTCGAATAGAACTTATGTGAGTGGGGTCACAACAAAATGATTAGGACTAGTCCAAATAAGACAATAAATCATTATTCATTACAAAAACACTTGAACATGAGTTCTGATTAGATTAGACCACCAAGTGGTAGAGCTGCAAATGAGCCGAGCCGAGCCTTAGTTTGTTCAAGCTCGTAAGTGTGTATGTGTGTGTGTGTATTAGATGTAAGTATAAGATCATACCATTTTTGGAGACAAAAAATTGTACCATCAATCCTTTGTCATCATCTTCTCTAATCACCATCATCTCCTTCGCCACCATTTTTTAGGCTCACTGTTCTTCTCTAACCATCATCATCTCCTCCGCCAGCTTCAAATTCCAACCATCAATCTCCCATTCATCAACAATATTATCAAAGAAGCAATATTAAGCTAGCTAGAGAGAGAGAGAGAGAGAGAGAGAGAGCGCTAACCTGAATGTTGCCGATGTAGTCGAACGGTGGGAATGGAAGGATTACAGTTGCATAGGCCAGTGAGATTGTTTGTTGTTGGGTTCTTGCGGTAGTGGTTTAGGGTTTCTATTAATCCTTTAACATGTTATAAATTTGATCAATGGTTGAGATGAAATCATGACTTTGGCCAATGAACTACTTAATTAAATGAACTTTATTTTTTTATTTGTAAATGAGCTGAGCCAATGAAAGTATACAAGAGCTTGGGCTAAGCTTGTAAATATGAGTAGTTTTTAATATAGTAATTTAAATATAATATCTTTTATGTAAATGAGTCTGTTCACAAGCCCAACGAGTCAAGCTTAACATTGTTTAAACTCGGCTCATTTACTAAACAAACCTAAGAATTGAGCTCGAGTTCGATTGGTTTACTTAACGAACGATTTTGAATCGATCTTTTAACAAGCTGAGTCTGAACTGTTTATGAAGAGTTCGGTTCATTTCTAGTCCTACCAAGTGGTTTATGGTGGAGGACCATCTAACAATTTTTTATTTTTCACCACCACTTGTTAAAAGTAGTTCCTTTACCCATCCAACGGTGATTACCCCCATGACGTAGGTACTCCTTAGACCCCTGTATCGAAACCCCTTGCGTGATATTTCTCAAGTCAGTTCAAATCCAGTGTATCCAACTCCAACAAAAAATTCCTGCACTGTATACGTGGCTACCATTTACACGCAAAAAAAAAGTTCCAGCCAAAAGTTAAGCGCATATATGAGGTCCACGTTTCTTACGATGAACCTAACCATTTTTCTAATAGGATTAGAACGACTTTGGTTCCTTCGTCTCGCAATTACTTTGGGAAGAAGAAAACCCACTCTGTACAAGACATATATACATAGGCACATACGCACACACAAACTCTTATATACACAGCAGAAGGTTACTGACATTACGCTTCTAGAGAGAGAGAGAGTGGAGAGAGTTGCGGGCTTGCGGCTCACGGCTACGCGTGGAGTGCGTGAATAAGTTTGAGATATTTCCAAAAATCAATATTTTTATTTGTTCTCACCGATCATATCGCTCAGAATTTTGAACGAATCCTCCTACTCTACATCGATTCTAGGGTTAGGGCTTCGTTTATTATTTCAATTGAGATATTCAAAAACCCTCTTGGTCTTCGAAGGTTAACAACCATGGAGTCAACCATCGTGATTAAGGTTCGGTATATACTACTATGATTGCTTTGATTTTTTTCGTATTTTATAGATTGCTGCTTGATAGTTTGTTCGATTGTTTTCTATGTTGCTTTATTGTTGATATCGTTGTGTATGTATGGTTATGTTTTGTACTTAAATTGTTTGATGCGTTGTTGTGTCGGTCAGAAAGTTGAGGAGAACAGAATTAATCAAGGATATTAGGGTTTATGTTACACGAGAACAAGATTTTTCTTTCTTGGTTATCTATGCAATCAGGATGAGGGCTAGTGTTTCTACTGGTACCCTTGGTGGGTTTTGGGGTCAATTTGTAATCGGTTGTTTTCTTAGGGCAAGTAAGCAATACACACACCCATCTTGCGCCACTTAGGGGTTTACCCCTCAGACCTCCCCTTTGAGGAGGTGGAGGTCATACCACCTAGACCGAGGGCTCATTAACAAAAATCCGTACCCTTTTGCAGAAGCATCTGTTGCTTTGCTGTTGTGGTATTTGTTTATTAAGCGTTCAAATTTAGAGAATTATAGGTAGGCTGTTCGAAACCATTCTTTTAAATGGTTTATTCCATTCTATCTGAAGAGTTCTATATGTTCCGAATATTGATGTTCTCTTTACAAGTTGAGACAAGCATTAGGATTCCTTGAGCTAATGGGTTTGTTATTACCGCAATTTGAACAGAGTTTTAGTTCTCACATAGTGGATCTATTTTGTAAGAACATGAATTCAGTATATTTCTATAACATTAATTGCATTTCATGAATCTTTAAGAACCTTGTTCGAAACCTGGGTACTGCTATTCTTAATTTTCTCAGGAATAAACATTTTTTAAAGTAGATTATGTTATACATGTACAAATTTTCTGGAGTGCTGTTACTCTCCACAGGGAGTCTACTATCTTAAAAAATTGAGTTCACCTCGTGTGGATGCTGTACATATTTATGATCAATAAAATGGGTTTAAGCAAGTTCTGGCCTTTTACAAAATTTAAAAATTTTGAATGGTTTTTGTCTAGAACTTGCTGAAAATCTTTACCCTTGAATATTCTCTTTTAATGGGTTAGCCCCATGTTTCCCTTAACTTAATTAATTAGCCCCAGGGGAGAATGGTGATGGAGCTTCATGATCCCTGAAATTTTAGTACCCCAAGGATTGTACTGCAGCACTAGACTTTTTGTTTTATCAACTCCCCTTCCAAACATGAAAAAAGGAGGAAAATGCTATACAATTCGGCTCTTCTCACCGCTTTTTTTAATCTGTAGACACATACAGGTGGGCCCACATGAATTTTAATGCGGTGAAGAGGTGGGTTTGTGTAGCATTCATAAAGAAAAATCTATCCTTCCCAATATTTTTTCTTGTTTATAATTATTCTAATAGAATAACATATGATTATTAGCAAATACGTTATTCTCTAGCTATATTTTTTACTACCTTTGGAAAGGACGTGTTCCCCCCCACCGAAGTGGTGGAAGGGTCTATTTAGTCATTTATGTTTGGTACCATTTTACTTCCGTGCTTTTACCTTGATTCAAACATCTATGGGTATGTATGGCATCAGGTTAAATATGGAGAAACACTTAGGCGCTTTATTGCACATGTTGATGAAAATGAACAACTGGACCTTGACATGGATGGGTTGAGAGAGAAGGTCCTTAGTCTATTCAATTTTGCTCCTGATGTGGATCTTACGCTTACATATATCGATGAAGATGGTGATGTAGTAACCCTTGCTGATGAAGATGATCTGCATGATGTGATGAGGCAGTCCCTGGACCCCTTGAGGATTACTGTGAAGCTGAATTCTGAGAAGGGTGGTAAATCTTATGCTAGATCTAGTGGAAGTTCTACCCCCATGAGATCACCTCAAGTACCGAATCCATCACTGAACTTGAATACTGGTGTTGCTGAAATTTTGAAATCTGTACCAGAGCCGTTCCGTGAAGCACTTTCAAAAATGTCACTAGACTTCGCATCTAAAGCTTCATCATCTGCTCCAGTGCTCACTGAAATTATTGAACAATTTTCAAAGATGGGACAATCCCACCTGAATCCAGTTTCTGAGTTTCAGGTTGGGTCAATATCTAGTACACATGGTGAGGCTTCAGAAAGTACAATGGAAGTATCAGCAAGTAAATATCCCAAGGATAAAATTGATGAAACCACTCCAAAGGTGTTGCCAAACTCGAAACATGAAGAACCAGCTTCTAAAATCAATGAGAATGTGAACCTTGCAGAAGTGACCAGTGGTATTGGGGCCTCAGTTTCAGATATGCCAGCCTCTGGCTCTGTGAATCTTAACGTTATCCCCCCTGATGATTCTTTTCTATCTGGTTGTGCATCTGCTAATCTCATCCCTGTTTCATATAATGTTACTGTTGATAACAACGAGGATGAAGTTAAGAAGTCAGGCGACTGTCATCTGATTAGGAAGTCTGTTGGTTCCACCTCTGTGAATCTCATGCCAGTTGCACCTAATGTTCTTGCTGCTGACAACAGTAAGGATATGAAGAAGTCAAGTGAATGTCATCTTGGATGGAAGTCTGTTGGTGTTGGTGCTTCCACAAGTTCTTTTGATTCTACCAGGCTTTGTAATCCAGGTTCCTGGATTACTAATTCGAATGGTGATATAAGCAACCAATTCCCTAGTAACATTTGGAACTCCTCAGTGTCACATCTTGGTGTGAATCCTTTTAATGAATGTCCATTTACAGGGATGCCTGTAGCGGATGACTTAGCTGCTAATTGTGCTCGTGTGCGTCCATTTAAAAGGAGCTATTACTACAAGAACAGTGATGGCATGGGCTGCATTTTCCATACGGGTGTTCAATGTGATGGCTGTGGTGTTCATCCAATAGTTGGACCACGGTTCAAGTCCAAAGTGTAAGAAATTATGAAATATCTGCTGTTAAGCTGATAAAGAGGTTTCCAAAATAAAGCTTATTTCCCTTTCTTTCTGCAGGAAAGAGAATTTTGACCTGTGCAGCATCTGCTATTCACAAATGGGAAATGAAGCTGATTACACTCGGATGGACCTTCCTGCTTCACTTCATCATCCATGGTATCCTGTATGTAAAACCATTCATTTAATCTTATGTTTATCTCCTTTCCTCAGTTATTTGTTACTTTAACCTTCATTCTTTCTGTTATGTTGATCATTATTTTTTTTCTCCAGATGCAGCAACCGGGTGTGCGTCCTCCAATAGTACCACAGGTCTTTAGAGGTTGTGCGATGAAATCGAATCGGCCCAAGGTAGATAGTCGTTTTATTCAGGATGTTAATATCATGGACGGTACTGTCATGGCCCCATTAACCCCATTTACCAAGATTTGGCGGATGCGGAACAATGGTACTATTGTGTGGGCACAAGGAACACGGCTTGTGTGGATTGGTGGGGATAAATTAAGTGATACTCTTTCCATTGAGGTAGAGGTAAGCATGTTTAAATGCTTGTCTTCTTTACATTCTTTTATTAGTATTGTACGGTTTGTGTTGTTTGTTCTTAGATTCTTTTGGACAAAATTTCTTAGTTATTATTAATTATATACTTATACAAACTATCGATAGCTGGGGTAAGCTTGTTGTAATGCTTCTTGTCACATTACAGATTCCGGCGGATGGTTTGCCTGTGGACAAGGAGCTTGACATTGCAGTGGATTTTACTTCTCCTGAACTTCCGGGTCGGTACATCTCGTATTGGAGGATGGCCTCTCCATCCGGGCAAAAATTTGGGCAACGTGTTTGGGTTCTCATCCAGGTCTTCTCTTACTGACATATATCCCTTGCTTCTCAATGTTGGCATACTTCTAATATTTAGTTATGCTTTCTAATTCTGTAATTCTTTCATCAAACATACAGGTTGATGCTGCTGTGAAGGACACGTTGGGCAATAGCTTCCATGGGTTCAACTTGAATCTGCCACCTGACAGCAATGATATGACTAGCCCAGAAATTATAAATGCTAGTGTTGAGCTCATGGAGGAAAGCAGCATTTTGGAGTCTGACAACACTAACAGTGCCGTTGAGGCAGTCCGGCCAATAGGTGAGGAACGCCCTAACAAGGACCCGGAGCTGAATTTCCCTATCAATGATACTTTGCTAGTTGGTGATGGTGTTTTTCTACTTGGTGATGGTGTTTCAATTCCCTTTCCTGCAAAGGCTTCCTCACCAGTGTCATATCCCATAATAGATTTATCTGAAGTAGCACCAATTGTGCCTCCCCGTGCACCATCCCCTGTTTCAAATGCGTCCTCATCGGCTGAAGAGGTCAGTGGAAACAATGATGTTGAGCAGAACCTACTCAGAGAACTACGGGAAATGGGCTTCAAGCAGGTTGATTTAAACAAGGAGATCTTGAGGAGGAATGAGTATGATTTGGAGCAATCAGTCGATGATCTCTGTAGTGTTGTTGCTGAGTGGGATCCTATTGAGGAGCTGGAGGAGATGGTAAGTTATAGTCTTGATGAAGCATTTACAATGGTTTGAAGTCATTTTGTTTGGTGCATAATTTTCTTTTCCCCGATTGGTTAGTGTGCCCCAAGACTAATTGCATTGTAAATGTGAGTTATGGTTGCAGGGTTTCTCTGATAAAGAAATGAACAAGAGGCTGCTAAAGAAAAACAATGGAAGTGTAAAGCATGTGGTCATGGATCTTATTGCCCGAGAGAAGGCATAGTCTTAGAATCTTCTTATTTCCATATTAAAAGTATATACCATAAATAAATGTTGGTGGGTGGTAATGGAAGTATATTATGATGCTTTTTAGTTTTCGTTCCTTGATTATGAAAATTGGTAAAAAAAACTAGTGCATTGGTGTGGTTGGAACTGTAGAACTTTTATTAAATTAAAAAAATATATGTTAATATCTTTACCCATTGGCTTTAGCTATGTCAAAAGGAGCTTCTTTTCTTTCCATAACCATTATGATTGGTAAAGCATTAACTGTAAATAGTATCTGCTGTTGGGCCGGTTTTGAAGCAGGGTTGTATGGGATTTGCATTCAAAAGTGAGATGGAGATGATGAATCATCTCATTGTGGTCTTTATCTATCCTCTTTACTTGCTTCTGTCTGGTCTAAGGAAGTCCGGCAGTGTAACAATACAAGTTGGAGTAGCAAAAGGAAGCTGCAAAGGGGTTAGTTACATTGGTATTATGTTGAGAAATTCTAGTATATAATCTTGCTTTGGTGCTGCTACAGTTTGTTTGAAGAGGGTAACCTATGTTTGTAATTCTTCTCTGTTTTTGGGATTTGTTTAGCAGTTAAGTGGTTGCCAGGCGCTGTGTATTCGAGTGCAAGTGTAGTGTAGAGACTGAATTGGAGATGCCATTGATCATCTTTTTATGGGAATAAGAAATTTCACGTCTCATGCCTTTGAACCAAGGATTAGGCATGCCAAGCCCTGCCTATATATATATATCAAGGCAAGCTGGGGGTCTGGTAGGGGTTGAAAATAAGTACTACTAAATTTGCCTAATTTGGGCCAAACTCTGTTTAGGGGGAGGTAAGGATCCAATACAAGGCATAAGTTTTTTTTCTCCAAGCTTTTACATTTTTAAATCCCCAAAAAAAAAAAAAAAAAAAAAAGTGTCTGTGTAATCACTTTTTACTATTAATATTATGCTTTAATGCACATTTTTTATCTTTTAAAATTACATAAATAAATAATTGGGGAGGATCCCTTGCGTGGGGCAGTTGATGCCCACAACTTTTTCGAGTGACTTTTGCTTTTTTAATGTGAGTCTCATTATAGGGTATTTTGATTTAATGTGTGCTCTCTTCAATTTTCATGTGGATCATTTTAAGCAAACAAATAATACATTGAATTTCATTTGTAATAAAGTTTAAACAATATAAAAATACGGTGTCCCTAATGTTTTGTTTTTTCTTTCTTTTTTGCTCATGTAAGATTCTTCTTACTTGATAATTATAATTATGAATTTATGACTCAATTGATTTATAAAACATAATATTTTGAATTTAACTTTGATTTTAGAATTAAAAAAAATATATTGTTATAGAAATATATATATATATATATTGTTACGATCACCGAAAGATGAAGCTAGAATTAGTGGTATCCAAAAATAATTAATTCTCTCTCTTAAACCTTTTGTAACCGCTAGTTGTTGATATAATGATAAAGAATTATGTAGTTGTAGATACGTTAGCCTTAGTGGGTCATTGGCTATTCTTGGAAGACCTTCCTTCTCTTCTTGTCTATTGTTTCATTATACTTGGCATTGGCTTCGATTCGACCTGCCATGTGCTTTGCTGCGATACTCTTTCCAGGCAGCTTTGGTATTAGGATTAAATCCAATTCACATTTTAGCGAATGACATTAAACAATAGTAAAGCCAGCTTAAGGCTCGTTTGGATTGTTCGAATGGAAAGGAAAAGAAAAGAAAAGAAAGGGAAGGATAGTATTTTTTGTGTTTGGATTGTCATTAGTAAGAGAAAAGAAAGGATAATTAGTGATTTGGAAGGGCAACTTATCCTTCCAAATCTCTCATATATTATCCTTTCAAAAGCGAAAAGATTTGGAGAAAAATAATAAGAATAAGTGAATTTTTCATAAAATCAAAAATAACTATAATATTTTAAAGAACAAAATTTAAAAGACATGTGGGTATATCTTGTAATATAAACACAAAAGGGTATAAAAGGAAATTGATTAAAATTGTTTCTTTTCTTTTTCTCTCATTTACCTTTTCCAAACAAGAATGCAATTATTTTCTTTCTTTTCCTTCATAATTTATCCAAACATGAATACATGTTATCCTTTCTTTTCTTTTCTTTTCTTTTCTCTCACAACTAATGTTATTCTTTTTTTTTTTTCTTTTCTTTTCTCTCCTATTTATCCAACAAACCTTACTTGTTGACCTCTTAACCATAGTGTTTAGGCAAAACTCTGCCTGCGCCAAAGAAACATACTACTATTTCGAATTCTTGCCAGAAATATAGCATATCATATTACCCAAAGTCCAGTTAACCACCTCTATCTCTATCTGACCATTTGATTGGGGATGTCTTGTGATGCTAAAATTTAAAGATGTGTTAGAAAATTAGAACGCCTTCATATAGTTTGCCAAAAGTCTAACATAATTTTGTTTTCCTATTTAAAATAATGGATTAAAAACCTCATGTAGCTGAATGACTATCTTAAAGAACAAATCAGCTGCAAGCATGCCATCAAAGGCCTTCTTGCAAGCTGTGAAGTGTGTCAACTTGAAGCATCAATCAACCATCACAAGGATCAAGTCTGGACCCGAGAGGTCCATGGAAGACCTAGGACAAAGCCCATGGATAGGTCCTCCCAAAATAATTATGGTGTAGGAAGAGGATAATAAAAGCCAATTTTTTTGCACTAAAAATTGGGTACATATTGACATGAGTTTCGACATCCCGCTTGAGTTGTGGCTAGTGATATGATTATTCTACAAGAACTATATATGGTCTTATTACACCCAACAATTTGCCCAAGCTTGACACTTGGCCTGGAATTCTTTAAAATCTGCATCTTCCTCGGACAACTCTTTTAAGCGATCAATTCTAAGGCATCAGCAATGGGTTCGCTAGAGGCCATTCTAGCGACTCAATTACTCCTGCTGCAATGGCTTGGCCAAAAAAGTGGGTCAGGCCATTGCTTGGCTAGGTGGTTCACTGGATTGGGCGAATCACATAGCCAACTCTATTCATGTGGGCTCGTTTTAATGCAGACTCATATTTTTTTTTTAAAAATTTAGTTATCGAGATGACGTCGTTTCGATAAGTAGTTCTTTTTTTTAAAAAAAATATGCAGCGCGCTCTTAGGGCATCACACGTCCTGCAACGGTCGTATGACATTTGCACGTCCAAACAGGGCCTTAGGGCCTGTTTAGTTGCCTTGAATCTGTTTTTAAGCGATCAACACTAACACCTTTAACCTACAAGGTTGTTGGAAATATTTTAATAAAAATTATTAAAACATATTAAATTAAATTTATTGTGATAATACTTAAAATGGGTAAATATCATCTACCTTCCCTGAGGTTTGTCAAAATAGCACATGCCTCCCATTACGCTTCATAATTCCACTTATCTCTTTTGATGTTTTGAACCGTGTAACGCACTCCCCCCTCCTGTTATGGCACCTGACGTAGTCAAAGAGAATCTGCTAATGTTAGCCACAATAAATGATCAAAAGGTCTATTTTGCCTCTCTGATGCATCAAATGACTCTTTTAACTTGTTGACCAGCTATATATTACTTATATACCATTATGCATATTTACCACAATACCCTTACCTTTGGTTACCAACTGTCTACCACGACTATCATCCAAAGCTAGCACAATCCACCTTCAAAGTTTTTGGAGCTCAAACCAACCTCGTCGCTGAAAAACCATACCATGGCTATAACCTTGAAGCTTCACCATCAAGAAAGCTACAGTGTCACTCATAGCCACACCCATGCATAGATGGGTTGTAGCATTTTCATTGGCAGCAGTTTACATTTTTTGGGCCTTTTATTTTGGTGGACTTCAATTTATTACCCTTCCCTCTGGGGGTTTGTTGTTGCTTCTATTTGCATAGTTTTTGTTCTCAAAGGGAGAGTTTAGTCATAATAGTCCTCTTCCGGTATATTTCTCTAACGAATTCAAGCCCCTCATTCATGAAATCTCAGAGTATGGATTCGGGTGAGTGATGTGGCCAAACTTATTTTCCTTTTTAGTGTTCTTTTGATAGTCAAAATATAATTTAACCACTCGCAAGATAACGAATCTTTGGAGATAAGGCTCTATATAGAGGGTGACGATCCCACGGAGACTACATGGGTGAAATTGCTAAAATGAGAGAGTGTTTCCAATTTAACTCAAAAACATGTTTTTTCTTTGGAATTATAGCTATTGTGAAAATTACAAATGCGATAAATTAAACGGAGTTTGAGTTAGAAAGAGAACTAGGGTTTGATTTTCACCACTAGCTACATAACCTTGCCCAATTGTAGTACAAATGGGAATTGTGAAATTATATGTAACAATGATTCATTTGGCTTTTGACCTACAATGAAATCTTCAAGCAAATATATGAATCCTAGTTAAGCATAATCCATCTTCAACAAGTATAGTTCCTCTACCTATCTAGTTACCTAATGTCCAAACTTACCTAAGTGTATAAAAACTACCTTGTCTTGGCATAGACTATCAAAACTAGCATAATCACATTCAATTAAAAACTATTACAAAGCCATTGTAATACCCCGCTCCAACACATGGTAAGATATTGTCCGCTTTGGGCCATAGCCCGCACGGTTTTGCTATTGGGTTTACCCCAAAAGGCCTCATACCATTTGAAGAGAACATACTACATATAAGCACATCCCCTTTTCCACACCCAGGCGATGTGGGATTGAGCACCTCGTACCCTGTCAGTGTGGTAGCTCAGCCCAGTGTCTGTCTATGCACCCGCCCACTCACACCCGTCCACAAGGGTTACTACAATCCACCCCCCTACGAGGCCCGACGCCCTCGTCGGCACACTTACTTCCGGCTGGGTTCAGGCTTTGATACCAATTGTAATACCCCGCTCCAACACATGGTATGATATTGTCCGCTTTGGGCCATAGCCCGCACGGTTTTGCTATTGGGTTTACCCCAAAAGGCCTCATACCATTTGAAGAGAACATACTACATATAAGCACATCCCCTTTTCCACACCCAGGCGATGTGGGATTGAGCACCTCGTACCCTGTCAGTGTGGTAGCTCAGCCCAGTGTCTGTCTATGCACCCGCCCACTCACACCCGTCCACAAGGGTTACTACAATCCACCCCCCTACGAGGCCCGACGCCCTCGTCGGCACACTTACTTCCGGCTGGGTTCAGGCTTTGATACCAATTGTAATACCCCGCTCCAACACATGGTATGATATTGTCCGCTTTGGGCCATAGCCCGCACGGTTTTGCTATTGGGTTTACCCCAAAAGGCCTCATACCATTTGAAGAGAACATACTACATATAAGCACATCCCCTTTTCCACACCCAGGCGATGTGGGATTGAGCACCTCGTACCCTGTCAGTGTGGTAGCTCAGCCCAGTGTCTGTCTATGCACCCGCCCACTCACACCCGTCCACAAGGGTTACTACAGCCATCATTTACACTTATTGTGAAAGCTATAAATGTTGAGCATTCAATTGAAACACATCAAACTCTAAGACAAGAAGGAGAATATGAATCAAATGAATTTAAAAAGGTTTACACTTGTGTTTAACAAGACACTAGGCAATGTAAACTATATATAATACACAATTCCAAAATTACTACAAAATAGACAAGTTACATGGCTAGAGCTTCATCCACACCCTAGAGAGGAGGTTTAGTTAATCATGCTGGAGTAAAAGTCCCCCATTGACAGAGGTAAACTCAGCTCTATTGTGTGACATATTTTGAGAAAAATGGCTGGGAATCACTGTGTAATCTTCGGGACATTGTCAAGCCGAACATAGTGAGATATTTCTATGGCAATATCATTACATCGAGCTTGGACGACCTAACTTTTGTGACTAAATGTTATGGTGTTTATGTTAAGGTCACTAAGGACACAATTACCAATATTTTGGGTGTTGCAGATAATAAGGTTGGTATCGTTTTGCCATACCAAGTTGAGGATCCAAACTGACCAACCATGGACGACATGATTAGGGAGTTGTGCATAGCCAATGCCCCGAGGCTTGTTGATAAGCTACCTTCACTCTACCTTACACACAGTGTTTCAACATTGAACCTGGTAGTCTCCTACAACCTTGATCCTCATAATCACAAAGGTAATTTGATCAAGAGTTGAACTGAGCTACTATACCACATTGTTCGAGAGGATCCCATCAATCTTCAACAATCATGCGTACCATGATTCTAGCAACTCGACACTTTAGGTCATCATCGGCCTTACCCTTCCCATAAATTATCATGGCCATTCTATGAGGTGCTAGCGTTTCCATTCCTGATGGAATAGATGTTGAGAGACCAAAAGGGATAATTAATGCTATGCCAATTACTTGTTTAATCAACAAGAAGGAGAAGGATAAGAAAGCCTATGAGCTCAGTCAAGGAGCTAGATAGGCTATGTAGGGAGGTCGGGGAGTCTTCCAACTTCCTGCGACTAATACCTCAGTGACAGCAAATCAGATGAACCAAGTTTTGCGGTTCATTTAGCAAGGGTTTGATAGGTTGCATGCTAGGATAGACAAGCTTGACCCTGCTGTATCTGATGAGGTTACTGATGATGCAGAGGATGATTAGACTTAGACTTTAGGTCTTATTATTTTTTATTCTAGACTAGCTTTGACTTTTTTACCACTGATGTCTAGATTATTTAGTTTTGTCATGTTTTGATTATTTCATCAACTGATATGATTATGTGTTGGATATTTATTTGATCAGTGATTATGATTATTTTGTGCTCTCTTATTCTCTCTATGTGTTTTATTGTTTATTTGGTTGTATGTCTCATATATGTCTTTCGTTGTCAATTTGTTCCAAAAATGGGGAGATATATAACAGATATAATTCTGTTTAAGGGGAGAATTATATGTTTTTGTTTATATTTCTTTATTAAGCTTTTCACAGGTTATGTTGTTTAAGAGATGTGCATATATAGGTTTTTTCAAACAGTCTTGAACATACAAATGAAGCTTTATTTAATCAGCTCTTTATTTCTGTGTATTTTTGGGCAACATTGTAATCTAATTTTTCTAATGGGTTAGGTTTTAAATTGTATAGGTGATTTTGTCACAAAATTTTCAAAGGGGGAGATTATGATATATAAATTTGTAATTGGCATATTTCGGTGATCAAAACCTGATTGATCGAGTTGTACTTTTTGTATTATTTTATATAATCGATCATCAACAACTTTGAACTGATATTCAAGTGCATGGAAGCTATTCAATCGGTAAAAACACCATATAGTACAGGTAAGTATGGTGAGGACACTTTGCACATTATATTTTCGAGCCTATTTTGAAAATCTAGGGTTTCTTGGAAAATATTAGGATTTTTCAAATTAGGACTGGTCCCCAATTTTTAGGACAAGTCCAACTTTGTAAGGGTGTGAAGTTTGTGTGGAATGAAGCATGTGAGTTGGCTTTCCGTGAATTGAAGAAGCGGTTAACTACGACTCTTATTTTGGTGATACCTAAGCGTGGCTTGGGATATGTGATTTATTGTGATGCTTCGGGGAGCGGACTAGGTTGTGTGCTGATGCAATGTGATAGAGTAGTTGCTTACGGGTCTAGATAATTAAAGACTCATGAGCACAACTATCCTACGCATGATCTGAAGTTAGCAGCGATGATCTTTGCCTTGAAAGGGTGGAGACATTACTTGTATGGTGAAAAATTCGAGGTTTATTCGGATCACAAGAGTCTCAAGTACCTTTTCTCCTAAAAGTACTTGAACATGAGTCAAAGGAGATGGGTTGAGTACATGGAGGATTACAATTTTGATTTGCAATACCATCCGGGTAAAACAAATGTAGTTGCAGATGCATTGAGTAAGAAGTTTCATGAGACTCTAGCTAGCATAGCCATTCGGGAATAGAAAATGATGGAAGATTTCTCAGAGTTGAGATTATATTTCGGTGATGATAGTAAGCCAGCTATGTTGTTTGGCCTGGTAGCTCAACCAATGCTTGTGAGTAAGGTGATTGAGGCACAGAAGAAAGATAGTGAGTTAGAGTCTATTCACTCACAGATAGTTGGTGATACTACAGTAGCAGGTTGGACCTTGCATTCCAATGGGGTATACGATTTAGAGGGTTGATGGTAGTTCCTTCTGATTGTTGTGATGACATATTGCGGAAATTTTATCATTCTCATTTTGTAGTTTATCCTGGTGGCACCAAAATGTATCACAATGTGAGGTGCCAATATTGGTGGCAGGGTATGAAGAAAGATGTGGCACAGTTTGTAGCGAGATGCCTTACTTGTCAGCAAGTGAAGGCGGAACATCAAAAGTCGGCTGGATTGTTGCAACCATTACCAGCGTCGGAATGGAAATGAGAACATATCACCATGGATTTTGTTACGAGTCTCCCGAGATCGAACAAGGGCAATGATACAATTTGGGTTGTTGTGGATAGATTGACTAGAACAGCTCACTTCTTACCTATGAGGTTGAATGATGATGTGAGGAGGCTCAGTAAGCAATATGTAGAGCAAATTGTGAGATTACATGGGGTTCCAGTATCCATCGTGTCGGATAGGGATCCACGGTTCACTTCAAGATTTTGGCAGGAATTCCAGATGGTGTTGGACACCGAGTTACATTTTAGCACAACATTTCATCCTCAAACTGACGGACAGTCAGAGCGTACTATACAGATATTGGAGGATATGCTTCGTGCTTGTATACTTAATTTTGGCGGTGGTTGGGAGGACCATTTGCCACTTGTGGAGTTTGCGTACAACAACAGTTATCAGGCCAGTATTGAGATGGCACCATTTGAGTCATTGTACGGCAGACCTTGTAGATCTCCAGTTTGTTGGACTGAGTTGGGTGAGACCATAGCCTTAGGACCAGACATCGTGCATAAGACTACAGAAAGATTAAGTTGATTAGGCAGCGACTGTTTATAGCTCAGAGTCAGCAAAAGAGCTATGCCGATCGGAGGAGGAGACCGTTATCCTTTGAGGTGGGAGACCATGTGTTCCTAAGAGTTTCACCACAGAAAGGGTTGATGCGCTTTGGGCGGAGTGACAAGTTGTCACCAAGGTATATTGGACCATTTGAGATCCTTGAGTGTCGGTGCGGTGGCCTACAGGTTAGCTTTGCCACCACAGTTGGAAAAGATTCACAATGTGTTCCATGTTTCAATGTTAAGGAAATACGAACCTGATCCTTCACATGTTCTAAGTTGGGTAGACGTTGAGGTCGATGAGGATGTCACTTATGAGGAGAAACCAATACAGATTCTTGATGCTAGAAAGCAAGTTCTGAGGGGAAAGACTATTCCCTTGGTCAAGGTATTGTGGCATCATTACAATGTTGAGGAGGCTACGTGGGAACGAGAGCAACAAGTTCATTCTCAGTATCCTGATTTGTTTCCTCCAAGTACGTCCTGATTTCGGGGACGAAATTCTTTTAAGTTGGATAGGTTGTAAGAACCGTGACCATTTTTGGCTGATTTTCTTTATTTTTTATTTAATTGTCATATTAGGACTTTAAATGATTGTATATGTGTTTTAAATATACAATGCATGTTTAGATAACGTATTTAAGGTTTTTGCAAGTTTTCGAAAGAATTGGAGAAGTTTGACTTTTTAGTCAAACCGGGGTCCGGGATGTGACTTAAGTGGGTCCGGAAATCCGAAAAATTTTTGAAAATATTTATTTTTGGCAATGACTTCGATGAAATTTTTAGAGAGTAGAGGAAGTGATTTCGAGGCCGTAGAAATTTTTGAAATCAAAAACGGAGTTCGGGAAGGTGCTTTAAGTGGCCCGGGGGCGTTTTGGTCTTTTTGCACCTTAGATGCCCTTTTTAAAACATGTGGCTGGGAAAAAGCAGCCATTATCATAGATGATCTTCTCTCTCTTCTTCTTCTCTCTTCTCCTCTCTTCCTTCTCTCTAGATTTCGGAAGCCTTCGGGTGTAATTTAAGCTCCGTCAAAGAAGGAAAATACATAGGGGATAGCTAAGGCTTCCCTTTGAACCGATCAAAGTTGCGGTTCGACAAGGTTGACATTGCTTAGATTTTTAGAAGTGCTTGGAAGGCTTTCATTTTTGAGGTAGGGATGCCTAACCCATAAAATCTGGAGTTTTTGCGAGTATATTGGTTGTCTATGACAACCAATTGGTTATGTGGGTAATTACATATTTTTCAATGTTCAAGCATGCTATTCTTACCATTTAAATGTGATTTTACTGTTGGTTGATATAATCATATGTTTATAAATTCCTTAGAGGAATTTACAAGCATGTTGAAATTGTCTTGTGAATTTATTTGGTGGTTCATGTGTAATTGTGAAGGTGATTCTTATGTGTTTGATAAATTGCTTTAGAGATATGTTTTATTGTAAGGCATGATTTAATTGTCAAATTTGTGAATTTGGTGAAATATGAAGGATACGTGGTTATGTGAGATGTGGAGATGTGAAGCATGTTCATTGTAAACGCCTATGGTGCTTAAATGAGAACTTGTACAAATGTGATCGTTAAATGCCTCATTGGTTGTAATTTATAAATGCACATTTGATAAAATTGTGGGGTTCATCTTCATTGGCATGGTGAGGGAGATGAGCTAAATGTGGACGGTGGAATCCATTCAATAAAACGGCGAGGTATTCCGGTAAAGGTAACTCTCGTGAGGTATTCCGGTCAAGGTACCCTTGGATTGATGTGTAGTGAGGTATTCCGGTAAAGGTAACCCTCTATAGGTGGGATTAGAGACCAACGGATGTGTCGAAAGGATGAGGGAGTTGTGCATATCATATTGCATTCTACTTTGCTTATGATATAGTTGTGTTATGTGCATAATTATTCAACATGTTAAATGCAAATATATGTTTATGTGGTATTCACGAATCTTGAAAAATTATGGTTTAGACATTCCTACTGAGCCGCAGTGGTGCTCACCCCTTTATATAAACTTTTCAGATAAGGTATCAATGAAGGATGAAACATGAATAATTCAATGGACCTTGTTGAGTTCTATTTTTGGACTTTTGACCTTTTGAGATGTAAATTGATGTCCATGCCGATTTGTGGCATGTGGACTATGTTAATGATGTTATCTTTACATTTGATTCATGTTGATATACTCTAGTTCAAGTGTAATGATTATATATGGATCATATGTGATTTGTGGGTTTTGAATGGAAGAAGTTGATTTTAATTTCATTATGTATAAATTCTTGGATATGATTGTTGGAGATGTGGATTCATGTTTAAAATGATGCTTGATGATATTTTTATCATTTGTATATGTTGTGGGTGATATTTTGGTGATTTCTAGGCTTTTAGATGGGTTTTGGAGCCTAAAAGTTGAGATTTTTTAGTCTGAAAAAGTACGTTTCGATACTTGCGACGATACATGTTCGATGCATCGCAGTTTCAATGCATCTAACTCCTCAGTTCGATGCATCGAACTTACTATTCACAGTATTCTTCAAAATTTATTCAAACTTCAATCGGGCATAACTTTTTCGTTTTAAATTAAAATTGAGCGTGATTTTTTTTGAAATTGAGTATTTTTGGAGTCTCTATCCAATGGTATAGGGTTAAGCTTCAGAGTCTAAACATATGAAATGTTGAGTCCTGGAAGTGAGTTGAGTTGACTTGAAATGAGTGAACGGGTGGGTGTATTGTACATGTGGAAATTCATATTGAGAATGACCATTGAAATTAATAATTTTGACTTCTAAGAAATTCTTCCGCTGATTTTTGATTTATGATTTGTGTTGTTGACCTTTGGGACACGTTAAGTGAACGGGTTCACACTCGGAATTCTGGTCGATCCGGGAAAGTTCTGGTGGTCCAGATTTTGGGGCGTGACACAGACAGTTTCCACCTCGCGATTAGAGTGTGGAGTTCATAGAGCGTAGCAATCATCTTTTCCTTAACAGACTTCAGAATAGGGACTTAGATATTTTCATAAAGTATTTACTTTTATGATTTTTGGTTAAGGGGTCCTTGGGTTATGAGACTTCCAAGTTGTATCTTTCAGACACACATTATCTTTATTTAACATTATTATTTATTTTAGTTAGACTTTCCTTTCAGTTTTTATAATTCTTTTTCTTTTGTCCTTGTATTCTATGCTTGTTTGCTATTAGTTGTAAGTATCCCTTATGTTTTATGTGTGAGACTGGCCACATCATGCGTGAAATTTGTATGGGGTATTTCAATGGTGATGATGCTAAGGATTAGACTTAGGTTTTAGGCCTTGATATTTGTTGTTCTAGACTTGATCTATTTTGATTAGATATGGATGTCTAGGTCATATTTTGGGATGTTATGTTTTGATTTTAGACTTGTGTTTTTTATGGACGATTATCTTTATAAGTAATGTTTAATCATTTATTTTTGCTTAGATATTGTCTTGTTCTCTCGTGTATGATCTATTATTTGTCTTATCTAAATTGCTCTATTTGATCTTCATTTGTCAATTTGTTACAAAAAGGAGGACATATTCAATGGTGATGATACTAAGGATTAGACTTAGGTTTTAGGCCTTAACATTTGTTGTTCTAGACTTGATCTATTTTGACTAGATATGGATGTCTAGGTCATATTTTGGGATGTTATGTTTTAATTTTAGACTTGTATTTTTATGGATGATTATCTTTATAAGTAATGTTTAATCATTTAGTTTTGCTTAGTTATTGTCTTGTTCTCTCGTGTATGATCTATTGTTTGTCTTATCTAAATTGCTCTCTTTGATCTTCATTTGTCAATTTGTTACAAAAAGGAGGACATATATTTATATAAGATATTTTTTATTGAGGGGGAACATGATATGTTCGTGTTATTTGGTGATTGATTATATTTGTTTTATTAAGCTTTCATAGGTTATGTTATTTAAGTGATGTGCAAATACAAGTTTTATTTCAAAGTCTTGAACACACATGAGAAGCTTCGTTGAATCGGCTTTTTATTTCTTTGTAATTTTGGGCAAATTATATTCTAATTTTTTCTATGGGTTAGTAATAATTGTCTAGGTGGTTTTGTTATGAAATTGCCAAAGGGGGAGATTGTGAGATATACATTTGTAATTGGTGAATTTCGGTGTTCAAAACTGGATTGATCAAGTTGTAATTTTTAATTTATTTTCTGTATCAATCATCAACATCTTCGAGCTGATACACAAGTGCGTGGAAATAATTAAATCAGTGAAGACATATAGAGTACAAGTAAGTATGGTGAGGATACATTGTACTTTATATTTTTGAGCCTATTTTGGAAAACTAGAGTTTCTGAAAAAAATTAGGATTTTTCAAAATAGGTACGGTCCCCAATTTATAGGACCGGTCCAACTTTGCTCGACAATTTGGTTTCTATAGGTTTTCTTTAAAGTCTCACCGGTCCTACTTATCCTATTCCAAATAGAAAATTATTTTTGACAAAAAATTCTGATTCCTATTGGGTTTGAAACTTCTAGGAGAGTCCTATATTGGTTTTTAACTTATTTTTCAAGTAGGATTAGGACTCCTATTCCTATATATACTTATCTAGGTTTTCTTTAGAAGTATTCCTTGAGAATTATTATTTTTAGAGAGAGAAAACTTTTACAAGTATTTTTACGGCAGGATATTTTTTTATATTTTGAGAGCAAATATCTATAATTTATGAGTGATATTTAGGATGATGTTCTTCTACTGATTAGTTGTTTAGAGACTGCATCAAATTTATTCACTGATCATAGCATTAGATTTGTGGTTCTTCTATTACTTGCTAAAGAAAAAAAGTGAATCATATTGCACTATGAAGGGAATGAGATACTTGCTGAGTATTTTTATTCTTGCAGCTACCTTTCTGTGAGGATTGTGACGTTAGCCGGAAGTCTGCAGCAGTTAAACCTGAAGTCGCAATTGTAATTCTGAAGTGTTCCGTATCAGATTCTTGACAGAATGAAGAGGGGTGTGAGTCTGAGACAAAGTTTGATGTACTTTGCTTCATCATAGTGGATTGGTTTTCTGAGGCTTTTGCCTCCCCTATGGTTTTTTTTTCGATCTGGGTTTTTTACGTATATTTGGTGTCATCTTTACTTTTCTAGCACTTTATTTTATTTACTTGCTTTATATGTTTGATTAATTTTTAATTGGACTTAAAATTGGATTAATCTGAAAATTAAGGAAACGAGTAAGCTAGTGAACCTATTCACCCCATCTAGGTTTTAAATTAACTTTTACAACCCCTTCCGCACCGCGCAACTCACAATCCTTTGAGAAGGTTACCAAATTAGATAATACTCTTGAAAATCTAGTGAGCATTCATACATTCAACTTATAGAGCCAAGATTTCATCACTTTCTTCATCTATTACTTTAAGTGAGAGTTTTCATTTGTAAATCTATCCATTGAGGGATATTTGAAGTGAACTTTGATTTGTATATTTATTCATTGAAGGACACTTAATGTTGTAGTCAAACTCTTATATACTGTTGAGAATCTTGTAAATGGTTGGTGTAACTCTTGAAGTCTAAGTGAGGTGTTCACTTAGCAAGGAAGGACAAACATGTGAAGCTTTATAAAGGTTGTTATTCACATGTGAAGGAGAGTTATGTAAAGATTTGCTTTTCACCTATGAAGGGATGCAGGGTAGTGGATTTTGAAATCCTTGAGAGATGTCTGAAGGCGTGGACGTAGGTAAGGGTGTCGAACTATATGAAGATCTTGATGTCCTTATGTTTAATCCTCTCTATCCTTACCCCTCTTTACTTTCATCTTGTTTAACTCTTCTTGTCATATTTACTTGCTTGGTTTTTTATTTGAACAAGTTCATCTTAAAAGATTTCATAATTTGTCAAAAGACCCAATTCCCTCTTTTCTTAGGTCATTATTTGGGCTTCTAACAGTCTAAATGATCTTTATAAGCCTCGGCCACATGCTTTACATAAGAGAATTTAAAATATTCCCATTATCCATAAGAATGAAAAAGAAGAAGATGATAGTAGTGTAATATCATACAAAAAAGCTAAATTTTTTATTATACTCCCCAAAATAATAATTAATTTTAAATAGTACCCTAAGATTTATTAAAAATTCCAATTCCCTCCCCCACCCCCAAATTTTTTCAAAACACATATAATTGACTGTAAATAGAGAATTTGAAAATAAATTTAGCTTGTGTCCCCTTGAAAATTATAAAAATATTTGAGCTTAGACCTTATAGTCATACTTTTGAATGCCCAAATATTGTGAAATAAAAATTTAAGTTTATTAATATTGTAATCCTTACCACGACAAACGTTATTTCATTTACATATACGCATGTACAATATCCATTATATTAATTCAAGAGAGAAATACATTAATGTCTCCTCATATTCAATAAAAATGTATGAATCTTTCTTATCAAACATTTTTGTAAATTGATGTTTACAAGAAAAACATCTAGAATTATATATCAATCTTCATTTGCTAAATGACAAATTAGAAGAAGGAAAAATAAGTATTGTGAGATTGTAAACCACGACAATAATCGTATATACTAAAAATTTTAATGATCATTTACTAACAAATGACAAATTCTATGACTACTTTCATAAGTCACTAAAATAATAATCTGGTTTTGTTAAAACTTGTGAGATTTTGTTTAGTTAAAATCATTATTTTTTTAACCTTTCATCTAGGTAAAAATAATATATCTTTCCGAAGTGAAATCAAATTACTCAAATTTTTTTCTAAAAATTGAATTTTTAAAAAACTGAAACAATTAATTGTTGAAGGAAATATTAGTTCTCTAATTTTTTTTTTCATCTTCACAATTTTTTTCTTTCTCCCATCAAATTTCCATCTAATTATTTAAGTTGCATTTTTCAATTAAAATTTTTTTTTCTTGAACAATTTTCTAAAAAATATTTACACTAACTAATATTTTAAAATTTTATATTACAATTAATTTCTAATATTTTTAAATTTTAATTACATAATCCAAATTTGACCCTCAAAATAAATTTCCTTGGCTACGCCCCTCCTGTGAGGGTTGTCAATACGTGCATTATGGATAGTGATGAAAAAGGTTCGTTTTATGTGTGCTTAAATTTGCACCGCAAAGTATTGGTCCCAAAGAGGATTTTATGAGAGTCGGTCACGGTGGGTGAAATAGCATAACTGCACACGTGGTAACTAGAGTGCCACACCCTAAGATTTTAGCTTCTTAAATGTGATGTGGTGGTGAAGGACGAGGAAATTCAAGTATGGAAAGTTGTGCAAAGTCATTTCTTCATTAGAGAGCTGGTCTCCTGTACACCATGTTTACAACGTGAGTCGGCATGTTCAACTAATTAGTTTATTTGGCTCCCACAATCATCATTACAACATTCAGAAAATATCTGCTCTCAACCTCTCTCTCTCTCTCTCTTAAATATAAATGAAGAACAGAGATTCAATTCTTAAACGATTCTGTCCACAGATCAAGGTTGAGGTTCTGTAATGAAAAGAAATTAAATAAAACTCAAACCCATCTCCAATTTAATATAAAGTTTTGATCTTTGTTAAGGTTTTGGGAATTTAGTCTCTCTGATCCCAAAGACTTTTTCAAGAACCCTCATTGGGCTTTCAGCTTCTCTCGGTCCTCTCTCTCTCTCTCTCTCTCCAACATGTGGGTTCTACACTTTTGCGTCCTTTACTGTTGGTTTTGATGTTTGGGTCATGATTTTTGAGTTGTGGTTTTGTTGGGTAGGCTTGTCATTATTATCAGTACAACGGACCAAACAGCATGTCCTTTCTTAGTTGTGTTTCAAGTCAGCTTATCTGTACTATGTAGATTGAACTCGTCAATGCTTTGGTTTATGACTTGTGAGTTCACTATAAACTGGTTGATGGGTATGGGCTGGATTTGGTTTTAAATTCTATATTGTTTCAGAAAGATGGAATCTGGGAATGAGTTTTACTCAGCTGATGAGTTTAGTTTGGATGCAAAATGGCTGGTTGATCCCAAGCATCTTTTTGTTGGGCCAAAGATCGGAGAGGGGGCTCATGCCAAAGTTTATGAGGGAAAGTAAGTCCTACAATCTTTTTTAACTTCTTATGATACTTATTTATATATATATATATATAATTTCTTCTTGGTTGAGAGAAACAGAGTTTAGAGCTGGAAATTCTTAGATTTATTTATTTTGCAAATTCAGAAGCCAATCTTTCTTTCGTTGCATATCTTCTAGAATATATACGACTTGATAACCTGTAAGTCTTGGTGCATTTCCTTCTGGGATTATTCGGAAATTTGTAATTCAGTTTCTAAAACTTCTCAGTTCTGTTTCATAGAGGCTAATTTGAATATATATATATATATATATATATATATATATATATATATATATAGAAATCCAGCTCTTTATAGACAATTAGGTTTCTTTTGGTCGATATGATTTCCTTGAATTGCATACTGGTAGTCACTGTTTAAACTGGAAATGGATCTCAGACCTTCACTTGGAGTTGTATTTCTGATGTGATTTAGATGTCAATTTGTAACTAGTTTGTTGAGATCATGCTACTATTTATTTTATTGGGTTTCCTTCAGATATAAGAATCATAATGTTGCCACTGAAATGTTCATAGAGGAGACACCCCAGAAGAAATTGCCAAGAAAGAAGCCTTGCTTGCATGAGAGGTTGATGTGTTTTCTAGAGTTCAACATACAAACTTTAGCAAAGGTTGGATATGATTCCATCGTTCTTGGGGTGGTTACTGCATATATCTGTGGTACATTTAGACCATATTGTGTTGCCGAAACATTTGGATTTGTTTTGGTGATGTAGTCTGAAGAAGTGTAATCCTCTCATGTTGTCTTCATAACAATGCCGCTAGCGCATCTTCTTGGTTGAGAAAAACAGAATTTAGACTTGGAAATTCTCAACTGAAGTATTCTATTTTTTTTTTTTTTGAGGAATTCAGAAGCGCGTCTTTTCTTTCATTGCATAAAAAAAAAAGTTTTACCCAGTGCACAAGGCTTCCGCTTGAGCGGGGTTTGGGAGAGGTAGATGTCGGCTAACCTTACCCCATTCTTTTCTTTCTTCGCATATTTGTAGAAAATATTTGGCTTGATGATGTGCAAGCCTTCTGCATTTATTTCCTTGAATTGTTCAGAAAATAGAGATATAGTACAATTTCTTGGGTTCTGTTTCATAAAGATGTATTTGAAATTTTGACCTGCCTTTTGATTTAGAAACTTAGCTCTTAATGGGCACTTGTGCAAATTTTTTTTATTTATTTTTTCCTTGGCAAGAAAATCACACACCCATTTGCCCCTTTGAGGTCTTGAATCTCACCTCTGACTTTGGGAGGGCACTGGTGCATTTTAGGTATATATGATATCCTAAAATAGTACAGTTTTAGTGAACGGTAAAATTGGGATTAGACCTCAGACCTTCACTTGGAGTAGTGGTTTTTTAAAATTTTAACTGTCAATTTGTGTCTAGTTTGTTGAGTTCATCTCACTATTTAATTCATTGGGTTTCCTTCAGATATAGAAATCAGACTGTTGCAATTAAAATTGTTCATAGAGGAGAAACCCCAGAGGAAATTGCCAAGAGAGAGGCCCAGTTTGCACGAGAGGTTGCTATGTTGTCTAGAGTTCAACATAAAAACTTAGCAGAGGTTGGATTTGATTCCAAGGTTCTTAAGATTGTTGGCAGTTGCATCTGTGGTAGCTTTTGAATACAGAATATGGATACGACATCTGACAATCGTTATTGAATTGTTGTGTGTCAACAGTTTATTGGTGCCTGCAAGGAGCCTGTAATGGTGATAGTTACTGAGCTTTTATTAGGAGGGACACTGCGTAAATATCTGCTTAACATGCGGCCCAGGTGCTTGGACACTTGTGTTGCGATTGGATTTGCACTTGACATTGCTCGTGCAGTGGAGTGTTTGCATTCTCATGGTATCATACATCGTGATCTGAAACCTGGTAATTCTTTTATTTCCTGTTACACCATTGAATTCAAATGGTATAAAAATATATATATAAGGGTTTAGCAAACACAGTTTCAGTATCATAATTCTTCTTTCAGGATTCAAATATAAAGAATTCTAAAAACTTTTTTTATTATATAATTCTATTTATTAAATCCATTTTTCTTGACTAAAGATACATAGTGGAATGTGTTTACACTCGGCAAGAAGCCTAAAGTAAACATGAGCTAGTTTCCCCCCTCCTTCCTCCCCAAAACAAGCACATTAATATACCGGAGGAACAAAAAGAAGGAAAGGAAAAAATATTAAAAGCATTTCACATATGCTGCAAAGATGTTGGATTTACACCAAGAAAAGAACATAATTCTCCTTTATATTTCTTTTTATTTTATGTATATTATTTTCTCGTGTTTTTATTTATGTGGGCTTGTGCATGTGGCATACCATGTTAAATAATTGACTTAACCTCATTTTAGATTATCCTCTTAAATCAAATAAAGCTGTATTCTTTTTGTGAGATATAACTTGCATGATTTCATAGATCCTGGGATTTGGGGATCATAGTTCAAATTACTGAATTTTGAAATTATCGCACTCCCATATCACGTTTATTGTGGAATTCTAAATCACGGAAAAAATTGAATACCCCGGGGGTACAAGCAACTGATTCTACCAATCCTGTATCTGGTCTAAAGGACTTCAGATACTCGTAAGATTTGGGTTTGATTCAATTTTGTATCAGATGCTTATTGTACAATTAACACCAATTGGTGGCTAACCCCAATTCAAAGACTTAATTTAAGACCTTCAAGGTTAAACCTATTCGAAAGCTCTCCCTTCTCCACCTTTCACTTACTGAGATTTTCTTTTTGATGTTTCTATGGTTCTGTTTTTCATTTTCCTTTTTAAATTTTCTATTTGGGCAAGTCATATGAACTTCAATGATTTCTTCTTCTTTATGCTGCAAACCGGTGATCAGATTAGAAATGCATCATGCATTAAAATTGTTTTTCTTTTTTTTTTTTCTTTTACACAATGAATATTGGAAACTGGCAATATCTTCTTAAACAATGTTGGTACTGACAATATATATATAGTTTTAGATCTTTAGATCACACACTCTTGAATCTATGAATAGATTTTGCAACTTAGGTGTGGATTTGGGAGTCCAAATGTTCACAGTCTGGGAGTTACAAGCAAAGGGCCTTGACTCATGCTTTTGAAATCTAAATCTTAAAAGAACAAAAGAATTACAAAGCGATTTAAATTCACAAGATTTCAGATAGTGAAGATTGTAAATTCCGATGAACTTCAAATAATGTTAAAAAATGCAATCTAAAATATTCCAATCCACTTGTTTATATTGACAACAAGATTCATTGAAGAATTTATTCCAAACAAAATATATGCATTTTCGTAGGTTGTCTGCTCTGCCACTTTAAAAGCTTGTGGGCTTATTAGAATTTGGAGTAAGAAAAACATATTAGTAGTAGGAAATGCATTTCAATAAGTTTGAGACGATCCATGTTCCAAATATTAAGTTTCTCAGGGTTCCTAGAACACTTCCTAATAAGAATAGGCATTCCCCGTGTGTTTCTTGTACATTTTACCCAAAACTTCCAAGTTGTATCCCCCTTTTTAAAAATATGTTTCCGAGGAATGTAGATATATTATTTAAATGGGACTAGGTTTCTGATATCTCTAATACTGGTGCTTGAACCCTCAACCTCCCCCTAGGGGAGGTGGAGGACATACCATTCAAACCAAATTACGAAAAGAAATCACTTGCAGAGCACATCAGGATGTCTATGGACTAGTTGTCTTGATCTTCTTTCCGTATTGAACAAGTGGTCTGTTTTCAGTGCCATAACTCTGAACGAACTTGTATACCTGTGATGTCTCTAAATCTCCCAGTTTCACGGTAAGGAGGGCATTCAAAAGCATGGTTCATGAACATGAACAAAGAATGATGTATTTGGCGACAAACAATAAACAAAACAGCATACTTCCAATTTATTGTTGCTGATGGATTTGGGATCACATTTTGGTGATTTATGTTTGTTGATGCTGGTTTTTGTTTTTTCTGCGCTTAATAAATCTTGTACCTAGATTCATCTAGTTTGGACATGTAAAAAGGTAGGTTTTGCAGAACTACATCTGCTTTTCTAATTTCATTCCAAAATTTAGGATACTACAGGAAATTCGGGAGGCAAAATGTAAATCCAATTCATGGTTCTGGCAAACGGATCACACTCACATGTACTTGGGAGCATACTAATGAAATGGACATGATAGGAACAATTAAAATAGTATTGTTGTATATCTGAGGTTGTGACTTGATTTTGAGCAAATTATAGATGATGTTAAGAAAAAGTGTGGGAAATGCCACTTCCTAAAAAGAACTATGGGAGGTACCAAATGTTGGGAACTGTCCTGGGAATAGAGAAAAACCATTTCTTTTAAAATCTTTAAATGTAGATTTGTATGTTTACCAATTAATTTGACTCCAACACCCCCTACTGATGATGAGTTTTTATAATTTTTTGCAGAAAACTTAATCTTGACCGCAGACCAGAGAACAGTTAAACTTGTGGATTTTGGTTTAGCAAGAGAAGAGTCATTAACAGAGATGATGACTGCTGAAACAGGGACATACCGTTGGATGGCTCCAGAGGTACATTAAATGCAGCATAATTCTTTTTCTCTTTTCATGTGTGTGTGTGTGTATATATATATATATATATATATTTTATTTCCTCCCATATGATCACTTTTTAGGTTCGCTACTTTAATGGTGCAGTTGTACAGTACTGTTACATTGAGGCACGGAGAGAAGAAACACTACAACCACAAAGTAGATGCTTATAGCTTTGCCATTGTGTTATGGGAGCTGTTACACAATAAATTGCCATTTGAAGGCATGTCAAATCTACAGGCAGCCTATGCAGCTGCCTTTAAAGTAATACCATCTTTCTTGTCTATCTAATATTTTATCTTCCGGGAATATTTTGATTATAGAAAAGTCATCCCCATAAGTATTTCTCCGAGTTAGTGTGGCTGATTGTTCGGGTTTTACGTTTGCTGATTCAGAACGTGAGACCTAGCTTGGAAGATCTCCCAGAAGATTTAGCCATGATTTTGAACTCATGTTGGGAGGAGGATCCCAATGCACGGCCCAATTTCAGCCAAGTAATACAGATGCTCCTTCGTTTTCTTTCTACCATCTCACCTCCTGAACCAATGATCCCTTCTCGGGTTTTCACATCTGAGAACACTGTCTTGCCACCAGAATCTCCTGGCACGAGCTCTTTGATGGCACTACGTAATGACTCGGGGCAAACCTCTAGAGAGATGGAAATCAAACAAAAGGGCTTCTTCTTCTGCTTCAACCAGTGTTACTAACCACAATATGACAAATCAGAAGCTACAACTTATAGCATACTGAGGGGTCGAAAAATGATGCAAGGGAAGCTCTAATCCCACCAGTACCTTTGGTGACAAGGTAAATGTAACACTTGTATCTTGTTCTGAAGTTCAGTTTGTAGGATGAAGAAGCTGCCTTATCTGCTGTTACTGAATTTACCCCAGTTGTATGGTCTTAGTTCTGATAACTTAGTTGATCAGTAGCTACTGTAACAATAAATAAACCAATAATCTTGGTCTATCATGAAGAGACTTCCACTGTATAGTTGGGTTTGTTGTGGTGGTCGGTTGGAAACATTTAAGATGGAGACAATTTGATCATAGACACTCAAAGTTAGTACATAATTTTCATTATTTTTATATTCAAAGACATTGCGTGAACGAGAAATTATTAGATGATCCTAGATCATGTGGTGTAGTTCAATCAAAACTCTTCAACTAATAAGATATTATAATGAAACCTGAAGATGAGTTTTTATTGAATTGGACCATCAACTGACTAATGGTCCTGGACTATGTAAAATTTCTCTTTCATGAACAGTTTTCCATTTTAACTACAACACTCTTTGAAAACAACTTCATTTTATTCTTCAAATAAGAAACCATGGTTTTAGTGGGGAAAAAACGGAGGTGCACAATAATTCAAAATGTTTCAATGCATTTTCACAAAGTAGGGCAAAACCAGTGTCGCTCCGGGGTTTGGAGAGGGTCAGATATACGTAGTCTTACCTCCGCAAACAGAGAGGTTGTTGTTTCCAAGAATTCATATTCACAAAGTATAGTTTAAAAATTGAAAATAAAATCTGTGATTAGTAATTTATAAGGCTTAACTTGTCTTATAAACAATTGGAATGATGGTTTGCTTTCAAGGATGCTGCAGGACAGCACCAAATAATCTTAGCATGTCATCCATAGCACCAAATATTCTCCTGCAGGCGTTTCATTTATCAGTTGAGCTATATTATATTCCTCATGACTCACAGCGACAAACTCGGAAAAAAAAAAACAATTAAGGCCATCCACATTTTTAGGCATTTATTCCTCCCCATAAAAAGATTGAATCTACAGTTCGAGAATGACAAAAGAAATGGAATCAGATGCAACATTATCATTTAGAGAATATATGGAAAAGCATTTGCCTATAAATTTGCAATTGTTCTGCTGCTAGTAGTAGTGAACCAGAGTAATAGAGCAGAGCTAGCAATCACAACAATGCTGAGTAGCTCTGATTACGGTACCAAGAACAACCATGGTTCGGACACCACATCCAACGACTACCACGCTCATCTTAGCCGGATGGTGAGGACGCCGACTCTCCTCGCTGACGCCCCCCAGTACCCAAATGTTCACATGGTCTTCAACAACAAGGTCGTCTACAAGGAAGAACAAGTAGCTGAAGCTGATCGCCACAAGAAGAAAAATGTTCCAGAGGCTCAAAAGAAGGTTCACTTTGTTGAGCAACAGAAAACCGTGGAATGTGACGAGAACGGTGACTGCAAAGTTGTGGAAGAGAGCGTCGATGCGGAAGCTGAAGGATTCCTCCAACACAAGCACAAGAACTTCGAGCTCTGCAAGTGGAGGACCTTCGAGAAGAAAAATGTTCCAGAGGCTCAAAAGAAGGTTCACTTTGTTGAGCAACAGAAAACCGTGGAATGTGACGAGAACGGTAACTGCAAAGTTGTGGAAGAGAGCGTCGATGCGGAAGCTGAAGGATTCCTCCAACAGAAGCACAAGAACTTCGAGCTCTGCAAGTGGAGGACCTTCAAAACGAATTGAACATATTAGTCATGGTGATTGGCAGGCAAAGTACCTCATAAATAATGTTACTAATTATGAGGTTGGTTAAATAAAATGCCTGTTTATAGGTTTGTATTACTTATAACTACTTCACATGGCAAACACCATGGTGTTTGGATGACACATTGAAATGCCTTTTATATATTGTAACTAAAGCTGATATACTATCTGGTGCCCATTTTGGTTTACATCTCTATTGCAGTATCATGATAAAAACCCATAATTTTTTAAGAGGAACATGCTTATCTATATGAATCAGCTATACTTTTTAACTGATTCATATAGATATAACCTCTGATATGCAAAGATTGCTCAAGTTTATAGCAAGTTGTCTTGATTGGAGGAGCTCAAACAGCTCTAATCGATCTGATGGACTAATTTGCATGCTCTATACAAAGAGTGTAATTGAATTGAAGGGTTGAGATCACCTGAATTCTATATAATCAAATTCTGGAGGGAAAAAAAATGATGTCAAAGTCATTATATTTGTCCAAACAGAAATTCCATAGATGAAATTACTGACAGACAATGATTATCCTTGAGAAAAATGTTTAAACAAAAAGACTGCTACACCTAATGAATAGCCTGGGACTGATTTGGAACACATCCACTGCCTATCATTGTATATGACTGTTCTTAATACAATCTCATGGGGCTCAAGGTTAGCCATTCATGCCCACATAGTTGAATGCAATTGTTTTCACATTCCTCAACTGTACAATAATTCTATGAAATCTCTCAAACCACTGTACAATAAGGGCTAGTTTGGTATGGTGGAATGGAATGATCATTTCATCTTTGATTTCTTTTCTCTAATTTGTTGTGCTATACTATAAATGGAATAACCGTTTCAAGTCATTCCCTTGAATGCTCATTCCAACAAAATCATTTATTTTCTTGAGTTATGGAATGATCATTCCATTCTCACTTATTATTAAAATCATCATATCTCTCTTCATTATTTCTCTCTCTCTCTTTTACAACTCACTCCACAATATATGAAAAATATATTTAATAAAATTTTCAATATATATCTAGTGCTGCAAAAATATATATATGTTTATGTGTGTGGATTAAGGTTAAAGAAAAAGTAATGGAAGGAAAGTTGGGGTAATGTAGTCTTATAAACATAAAAAATGAGGTCAAGAATGTCTTGTTAGTTAACGAAAGGGTAAAACAAAAAATACATATAGTGTTGGGGTTGAGTGTAATCATGAATCAAACATCGGGGGGTGTGACTGTAAGTTTTGCCAAATTATAAATATGAATGTAGATAGGGCAAATCTCGGGGGGTGTGAGTGTATTTTGTCATATATATATATAGGTAATTAGAGTTAATTTCTCTCTATATATATTATAGGTATGTTATATACTTGTCATACGCTTATATACATATATCTGTCACATGCCCATATATATAATTTGCTATATTTTAAGTTGTGAAAGAAAAGAAAGGTTCTTGTTTTATCACTTTCAGTTTTTAATAAAGTATAAAAAAATTTCGTATAAAAGATTATATTAATCTTGACTAAACAAAAAAAAGACGGATTATATCTTGATTTAGAAAGTTTTAATTGAATGGGTAATTATTTTTTTTTTTCACACAGTAATTAAATTAAAGTTGACCAAATGTTGCATTTTTAAAACTGATTCTATTTTATATGAAAAAGTATAGAAGGTTAGAAGGTATTATGATTTCATTCCTATATCATTCTCTATTTGCACCCAAACATTGGAATGAGAATGGTCATTCCATTCTATTCTCATTCTCATTCCATTTTCAGTTTCATTCCATTTTATTTCTACGTACCAAACTAACCCTAATTGAATTGGGAATACAAGATCCTTTCAAGATCCACCATAACTGAATAAATATCAAGCCTTTAGGATTCTCAAATGTGTGGATGGTCTAGGAAGATTCCCAGATTAAAATACTCCACTTTGGGTGTATGTATCTCATATGATGTGGACAATAGATAGGGAATTGGATGCAATGAATTCCTCTATGTAAACTTAAGTTTGAATTACAAGTGGCTTTTTAAATAAAGCAGAGTTGGTCATTAACAGCATCTTCAAATAGTGCATTTGATATGTGGATTAGATTATGGTGGCAACAAATGATTTAGTGGGCTATATATCATATATTCATATGTAAAATGCATGTTCCTGAGTGGTCACTAAAATTATGCAGATGAAGTAAACCAGGACCAGTTCACACCACCCTCTGCCAAATATTGTGGCAAGTTTATGTTCCATTTGCATTTTTACTTTCCTTGGCTACTCACAGTTTCTTGTCACATTCCCACAAACAATATTTTGTGGTGAGCGCTTTAAGATATTTCATGGAATCTCCCAAACCACAGTACAATAATTGAATTGGGAATAAAAGATAAAAGATAATTTTCATGATTCAACATGACTGAATAATCAGCTTTTAGGATTCCCACGCGTGTGTGTTGGTCAATACAGTGACTTCAGACACTGTGTTTAATATCAGCATTGGATTATAATGGCAACAAATGATTTTGTGAGCTATATATATATCATATCTAAAACGCCTGCCCTCAAATATTCACACAAGTTAGGTGAGATTTGGACAAGGCAGTGAAATACATTTGATGCAACATAATGGGGTATGGTATGTGATTTTAATGTTGCATTTTGTACAGAACTCATTTTTTGGCCAAAGGAATACAAATGTACTTTTAGAAAAGGTGTTGGCACAAAAAAATTGGCAGATTTTATTTTAATGCTTTTTTTTTTTTTTTTGACTTGTGGATGGGGGTGGCAAATTAGCCCGCCCCTATTAGGACGGGTTTGGGGTGATTTAATCAGAGACGACAATAAAAGCTTGCGTAGATATGGGGTGGGAAGGAGGATAGGTACCCCCATCCCAGCTTGTTTATATTGCATAATTATTTAAATACTTGGTGCAATTGGACTCAGTTGTACAATTTAGTGATAGAAAAGAATTGAAATGTTGAGAAATAATGAAACTCCACATTTGGAGTGAATTTGGAGTTTTTGAAACTCCTTGATGTCAATCGGAACCAAAATTAGGGCCGGCCCAATTTGGGAATGATTCCACAATTAATAGTGAAATTGACTTGGAACTATCTGTAACGATGAAATTCTTGGGACGGGCCCATTTTGAGAGTGATTCCACAACTAATAGTGGAATTGACTTAGAACTACTTGTAATGATGAAATTTTATTGCCGGAGTCGATGTGGAGTCTTTGAAAGTCTTTAATTGTACTTATTGATAGACTTTATGAAATTCAAAATTAGTGACGGACCGATTTGGGAGTGATTCCACAATTAATAGTGAAATTAACTTGAAACTATTGGGAGGGACCCATTTTGAGAGTGATTCCACAATTAATAGTGGAATTGACTTAGAACTACTTGTAATGATGAAATTTTATTGCCGGAGTCGATGTGGAGTCATTGAAAGTCTTTGATTGTATTTATTGATAGACTTTATGAAATTCAAAGTTAGTGACCGATTTGGGAGTGATTCCACAATTAATAGTGGAATCGACTTAAAACTACTTGTAATGATGAAATTCTACCCATGTGGAGTTTTTGAAATTTCTTAATTGTACTTATTCATAGACTTTATGAAGCCTAAGCGATGAAAATTAATTGAAAAACGGAGAGGGACAAAATGTGGTAACACAGGATTTAGTGAAAGTGACCCCTTATATCCAGTGAAAGTGGCCCATTTGTGCACGAAGTAAAACTCTAACCTTCGTATATGTGGCAATTTTCCTGCAACGGTTTTTTATGTCACATCACGTAACTTTTGCTACATTACTTAGAAAACAAACATTCAACATTATGGTGGGTAAGTGTACCTAACTTTCAACACTTGTAGGTGTACCTAACTTTCAAGAATAAGAGGAACTTCCATCACTTCTCCAAATTTGTTTTTTCAAATTTAAATTTTGTCATTATTTTAGTTAGTTATGTCATCATTTTAACTAATCATATCATTATATCAGATTTTTATATTTTTACTCCACTGCAGCTTTTCTAGATTTGACTAGTCAAAAATAATAATATTTTAATAAATCTTATTTTGAAAAACTTAAGTAAAAAAATGAGCTAAGTGTTACTCAAATTGAAGCTCTCGAAATTCTATTTCTAGCAAATATAGTTTTATAAAAAAATTCAATTTGTAGTAAGTTATATAAGTTTAAGCGAATAAAACACAACAAATATATATATATATATATATATATATATATATATATATATATATATATATACTAGTAAAAAGCTTCACACGTGAATAAAGAGCAAATTAAATAAATAATTAATTGACTTTAATTAGTAACCAATTCTAAAATATAAGGAGACAAACATAATATGTCCTCTTTTGTTTTATTAATTTGTTTTAGGCATGTGTATTATGATTGATATAATATACACATAATTATACAGTTGGTTAAATTTTTCATACACAAAGTGAACCCACTGTTACTTTATTTGAAGAAACATAAAATTTGAAAGGTTGAGTCCTAAGATCTTCTAGTTCAAAGGAACAAACAAAAGGAGCAAATGCACAAAAACCCTAATTCCAAAATGAAAACATAATATTCCGAATAAAATATAATATTTTGAAGGTTTTAAAATATAAGTTATTATGCAAAGTTCAAATTACAAAATTAAACAAATTTACTATATGCTTGCATAAAGTTGAAACTTGCTCACCGGACATATCTCACATGCCATCAGTTAGACAGAAAGCAAATAGTAAATATTTTGTTCAAACTCTAATAAAATGACTTTGAACAATTCTGAAGAAAAAAAAAGATAAAATAAAACAAACTATAAAAGTAGCAATAAGCTGCTTGATTAATGAGATCATAATTTACAATCCAAATAAACAAAAACCTTTACTTGCCGAGCTTCAGATATTAGAGGTATTAGATGGGTTAAATTTTCATATCATAAAAGCTAACAACAAAAAAACTTGAGATTTGAAACTTATTTAGTTTTCTTTTTTTTTTTTCCACTTTTCTTGTAAACTAAAAGAAAAAATAGCCAAAAAAAATCATATACATATCCATTTACTTATCAATTTCAATACCCAAATTTCAAATCATATATACACCCAACTCAATCACACATACCTAATATGAAAATATTATCTCAAGACTTGAACTATGTATATTCTTCTATGTCCAAAGTTAAATTTAACATTCATCTTCTCTAAATTAACTAATAATTAGTCTCTGTCAGGATAAAAACAAATCTTTCATTAAATTTTCTTGAATTCTTTGCTATAATATTAATCTCTTTTAGTATTATATTATCTAATCTAGAGAGATCAACGGAGAATTAGTTTGCTATTATCTCTAATTATTCAAAGGATGCTATAAACTATTAAGAATATTTCAGCATGCTTGACTAACTAATTATTAATTAAGTAGATTGTGGAAAGCTTAGAGTAGTCACTTAATTTGGCTTTAGGTCAAATTAATTAATGTCAATTTTGTGCATTTTTAGAAAAATTTAAAGATAACTATGACTTCAACATTAAGTTTATATGGTTGCAATCTAGTGCATTAACAAGGTTAAAGAAAAAAGAAATTAGAAAAGAGGATTTTTTTTTAAAAAAAAATTGTTTGAATTAGAAAAAAATTTGATTCAATTAGGCAAATTTAAATAGTAAATCTTTTAAAAATTGCTTGTATTTCAAAGGAATGTCCACTTAATTGGAACTCTTAGAGTCAAGCTTAACTTGTGTTTGATTTTATTATGTTATAATTAGTTTAATATACTTATGGCTTAAGTTTATTTATTTAAGTTTTAGTGAAAGTAGCAGTATACTTTGTTTGATTAATGACTATAATTTGTTACTCAAATAAACAAAAATATTTACATGCCAAGCTTCAGATATTAAAGGTCTTAGATGGGTTAGATTTTCATATCCTAAAAGTCAACAACAAAAAAACATGAGATTTGAAACTTATTTAGTTTTCCTTTTCAAAGTTTTCCTTTTCAAACTTTTTCTCACAACTAAAAGAAAAATTAGCTAAAAACGATCATATATATATATTACATTTGAGCTTTGTATTTGAATTTTTCTTCAAAAAAAAATTCATCATCTAACGGTCAGAAATGCTTAAAAAATCAATCTGACAGTTCAAAATATTTATGCCTATCTACGGTCTAAAATTAGGGCTGCAACTCGGGCGGGCTCAACCTGGCCCAACCTGAAATTTTTCGGGATTGGGTTGTGTATATTGAATCAAGGGCCGGGCCGGGCCTGGACTGAATTTTTGAAACCTGAATTTAATTCGGGCCGGACCCGGGCTGCTATTTATTCCAACCCGGGCTCAACCTGAGCCCGGCCCGTATTGCAAACTCGAGTAACCCGACCTCAATATGTATAAAAATTGAGGTGCCATGAAGAATTGAACCTGGCTCTAAATTTCTAAATGCAAAGGCTCTGACCATAATGCCAACAACTTCTCTTGTATAACATGAAACCAATAAATATATTTATTTAATTTATCTTGGAAAGCTAATCAAATACTAGTATTTTTTTTAGTAATACCTTAGTGTTAATATTTATTAATTTATTTTCAAATGTATAAAATTATTTTATTTTCCAACATGTTATATATTGTATAAATGCTCGTTTACAAAAAGCAATAGTGTATGAGATTAATCAACAATAAATGAATTTTAAGACAAGATAAAGTTGAATTAAAGATTAATATAACACTTACAATTCAAATCATGTGTTAATATTTATTAATTTATTTTCAAATGTATAAGATTATTTTATTTTCCAACATGTTATATACTGTATAAATCAATTTTAAGACAAGATAAAGTTGAATTGAAGATTAATATAACACTTACAATTCAAATCATTAGTACAACCAAAGATCTACACTAGCTTGCATGATTTATACATCAATTAATAAAAATCTCTAATTGAAATGTAAATAATCAACATAACATACTTATACACATTTTATTCCTAGCTTTACAATACATATGTATATCTATTTCACAAATTCGAAAGATAATCAAATGGAACTAACTAATGATCACCCTAAAAGTGCGGATCTCGTTTCCGACAATCCGACCAACTTTCTACCTTTTCAGGATTTTTTTCTTCTTGTCGTCAATGTGTGTGTGTGTGTGTATATATATATATATATTGTATCTCCCTTTTAATGTCCTCTTTCTATTTCTTATTCACTCTATGTGAATATACAATGTCCAATTGCCATTAGGATTGGAGCCGACTTTGTCCATAAAAGTAATAAGTAATAAGTAATAACTTATCATATAAGAGTTATAGTGTCCCAAGATATATAGTATATTATTCTAATTAGTTAGTCATGTGTCTAAAAACTCAATTAGATTAATTGATGGATTTAAATCATTTAATCTAAATATTTAATTTTATGAAATTAATTTTTTCTTTAGTATCCCGAGATATATAGTATAACATATTATTTAAAATAATATAAGTTATACTACTCCTTTATTTTTTGTCAATAATATTTCAACATTAATATATATTAGAATATTAATATTGTATTAATGTCGAGAGACATTAATGAGGATCTAAAAAATATGCTAATTTAATGAGATGTATACTTAATATTTGTTCTCGATACTCTATTATTTGAGTGAGATTATTGTTTTTATTTGATTTTAAGATATAGTGAAAATTGTGTCATTGATGTAGTTAATAATATAATTTATAACCTTTTTTGTTATATTTAAAGGGAGGAAATATTATTGTAATTTAATTAATGTTTTAAATTTATTTTAATAAATGGTCCAAACTATCAGTTTTATATATTAAATATTTATGTTTCATCTTATATAAACAAGAAGCAATGTTGGAAGAGTGGCAGGAGTGTATAACTGAATTTGAAGTTTTGCAGAAAAGAAGATGTTCGATTCCTCATAATAGCAACATATTTTTTCAATCAGAAGACCCAAACTCGAATCTGAGCCAGAAATTCCCAACCCGAATTCAACCTGAGGTTCTGAAAATTTAAAACGAGTTGAGCTTAGGTTCACATGGTTGGGTTCGGGTCGGGCTAGGGTTGACCAATTTGTACTTAGGGTTGAACCCAAATTCAGCCTCCAACCCGCCCAAGTTGTAGTACTATCTAAAATTACTCTCCCAATCTTCAATGAACGGTCATCATTCACCACTGATTTCTGTATCACACTCTCCTACACATTCATTTCTTTTATTTCTTTTCTCTCTCCTCTTTTATATCACTCTCTCTCTCTCTCTTTATGTTAGTTGATTTTTTTTATTTTATATTACAGATCTAGATTGATGTATCACTCTCTCTTTTTATGTTAGTTGATTACTGGTTCGTGTGCGAGATCTGCTCACTCTCTCTTTTTGTTAGTTGATTTTTTTTATATTGCAGATCTAGATTGATGTATATATATCTCTCTCTCTTTATGTTAGTTAATTGCCAGTTAATGTGCGAGATCTGCAACAAAGGATTTTCTCTTTATGTTAGTTGATTGCCAGTTTGTGTGCGAGATCTGCAACAAATCCAGCTGATGAACCTTCAGCTTCAACGGCGCTATTCTTGAATGGCCAGATCCGGCCGATGAAGCCTTGATGCATCTGCAACGGCCATTGCCAGATCTTACCAGAGAAGAATCAGATCTAATTCGCCGTTTGCAAGTATTTTTGGAAACCCACCCTCTCTCTCTATCTCAACTTCAACGAGACTTGCATCTACTGTAGAAACTCACCAGCTGTGGCCCACCCGTCACTACCGCTCCTTCGAGTTTGACTAATCTATGAGACTTGCATCTATCGGTCCAGCGTTGACCAAATTGATGAGCTCCGCTAACGAGCTACTCTTGAACGGCCAAATCCGGCCGATGAAGCTCTCAACACACCTGCAAAGGCCGCTGGAGCTATTGCCCAATCTTACCGGAGAAGAATTAGATCTATGTTGCCATTGAGAAGCATACCGTTTGCAGGTATGTTTTGAAACCCACCCTTTCTCACTCTCTCTCTCTTAACTCTTCGTGATTTTGGTCTTCAGGAAGAATCTGTCTTTTGCAACACTCAACCGTGTGAAGGTACTATCTTTCTCTCTCTAATTTGTTTTACCAATTCAAGCTAAATTCTTTATTGATGTTCTTGAATTAAACTTACTGATAAAAGAGACCTATTTGATTTTCCTCTATCTTTTTCTTTGTGTATAATCAATGTTCTGAAGAACATGGAAATGTAGAAAGCAAAACGACTTCGTTGGTAGATGCGGCATCGAGTGAGGAGACTATGCCATCGTCGGTGTCGGTACCATGAGTTCGTTGTCGGCCGATCAGAGCTCTAAGCAGTGGATTTGCTTGAAGGAGTTTCTGTACAGATAAGAAACTCTCGAATGCTTCATCCGAGTGGATTTGTCAAGTAGGTGGGAATTATTGCTTTCTAAATTTATTTTTGTTTTCTTTGATTTTAAGAAATCTCTATTTTTTTGTCAAGTAGGTGGGAATTATTGCTTTCTAAATTTGTTTTTGCTTTCTTTGATTTTAAGAAATTTCTATTATTCATATATTTTGATTCATTTAATAGGCTGTATTAGAAGCAGATGAAGTCTATGCACAGATTACTTTACACCCAAAAGAAAAATTATCGTAGTATAATTATCTCTGATTAGGCTTTCAATTTTTGGGTAAATTGGGTTTTTTTTTTTATGAATAATGCTTAATCCTTATTTTAGATTTTATTAATTCTTATTTTTTTATCTGTGGATGAATCAACTATTAATATTTGTTGCTCGATTTAATATTTATTTATTTTGTCAAATAGGTTTATTTATTTTTTTTCGCTTTCTTTGATTTTAAGAAATTTCTATTATATGTAATTTTGATTCGTTTAATAGGTTGAACGAGAAACAGCTTTACACCCAGAAGCAGATGTAAGCTATTATTGTTATAGAATTATCATTTTGTATAATCATCTCTGTTTAGGCCTTCAATTTTTGGGTAAATTGGGTTTTATTTTTTTATTTTTTTTATGAATAAGGCTTAATTCATATTTTAGATTTTATCGATTCTTAATTTTTTATCTGTGGATGAATCAACTGCTATTAATATTTGTTGCCCAATTTAATATTGATTTTTTTTGTCAAGTAGGTGGTAATTATTGTTATATTTTAGTGCACCCATTTTTTTTAACATAATGAAGATTGTTCGATTAGTGATATATTTTAGTGGACCCACTACAATTTTTATGTTGGATTAGTGCACCTATGTCATATCTACGTACCTTATTGTTTAGAAGGAAGGCTATGGAAGTACTACATGAATTTCATCCATGTATGTACTGTTATTCATGTTGTACACACAAATTTCATGTCCGAAAATCTAGGAACGAAAATGAGTAACAAATAATCGATTTTATTAATTTTAGAAAAATGGGTACAATTCTCTATGGTCGATTCTTTTACAACAAAGAATCTTTCTCCAATTTAATCTCCTTGATGTTTGGCGCAAGGGCTTCAAAAGCTTTTTCTTAAATCCGTAGTGATGAGCTTTCTTCAAATCTTCAAGATTGAGGAAAGACTTGAAGGGATTTTCGATTGAGGGCCGATAGAGCTTGATCTCGAACGGTGGGTTGAAGGTCTTCGAAGAAGAACGACACTTGTGTGGCGTGCTTGTTGTTCTTCGTCTTCAGCACTTCAAATGTTGGTTGAGGTAGTGGTTCGACATAGCTTTTGTGTTCTCTTAATCTCTCTATCTCTGTATGCCTGTCTATCCCCTGAATGTGTAGGGTGACCTTGTATTTATAGGTAAAAGGGTGGGGGTTTAATTTGGTAACTCCCCATTAATTGTGCCAAATTCAATTAATAAAGAGATTTTGCCTCCTTTTATATGGAAATAAATTAAATTTAAATTTGAATTATCACACATTTTTTTAAAGGCCTGAACCTTCAAGATTTTGACACGTGTCCATTGACGGGACCCGCAATCGTAGAATTTAATTGATCAAGAGTGTTTGACTTATTGACCAATCGGACAGTAATTAAACCATCACAAAATTTATGTGCTAACAAATTGCCTCCACTTCAAGTCTCGCGTTATATCGAGCTTGTCACATTTTTAAAGTAGGACTTGAAGTATTTAATTTTAGCAAAGTTTTTTTCTAAAAAAAAAAATCCAACAAGAATTGAAGACTTTAAAATCCTATTACAAATAGAATTTTTCTTTCCTTGTCTAAATATAACTGAAGACTTTTAGAATCCTATTACAAATAGGATTTTTTTCCCTTGTCCAAACAGAATTGGAATATTCAAAATCCAATGTCAAATAGGATTACTCAACCATTATATATATGTAGCCAACCCTTCCACCATTATATATATGTAGCCAGCCCTTCACATCAGAGAATAATTGAGAGAAGTCCCACAAACTGCTATTGAAAGGAAATTGGAAAAAATTCATACCTAACAACTGTAAGTTCTTCTTTGACTGCATTTATACATATACTTTATTCATATTATGCTTACTGCTTTGAATATGCCGTAACATGCAATTATTATTATTATTTTTACTGCTTCTTTTGCTATGCCAGTTTTTCTGTTCCCTTTTTTTTTTTTTCGTTCCCTTGCTACGCCGCTAGTTTTTTTTTCTCTTTTATTTTTCCTTCTCTCTTCTCTTCTGCCGCCAAGTCTTCTCATCCTTTTTTTTGTTTCTTTCTTCTCTTCTTCACGCCACTTCTTCTTCTTTTTCTGTTTTTTCACTCCACTTCTTCTTCTTCTTCTTCTTCTTTTTTTTTGTCTGCATATGAAGGTGTAGTTGTAAAAAAACTAATAATAATAAGTATTTTCTTTCTGTTTAAAGGTTTTGAACTTGAGACCTAATGAAAAGTTCTTCCAATACCACACCATCTCTCCTACACCACTCTATGTATTACAAACCCTTGGAATATAATATAACATGCAAACTTCGAAAAGTTTTTTTTTTTTAAGAATGCCAATTGTGTAACAATCTCAAAGAAAATGTGACCGCAGTTTGCACAAGCGTATTTGTGTGACTATCTTTGAAGTCTTTGACTATGTGTACAATTACGCTCTTGTGCACTAGTTTGGAAGGCCTGATTTGGAAGACTTCGACTGTGTGTACAATTACGCTCTTGTGCACCAGTCTGGAAGGTGTGATTTGGAAGACTCCGACTGTGTGTACAATTGCGCTCTTGTGCATCAGTTTGGAAGGCGTGATTTGGAAGACTCCGACTGTGTGTACAATTGCACTCTTGTGCACCAGTCTAGAATGTGTGATTGGAAGACTCCAACTGTGTGTACAATTGCACTCTTTTGTACCAGTTTGAAACAATGTCGGCCAGAACCACCACCATTATCTTAAAACCATATTTCATACAAGTTTGATTATGTATTCGTTTGAAGCATGGGGGCAAAATTATACCTTTAATTTTTTTTTTACTTACAATTTTTTTTCTTCTTTCAGTTCTTGATTCAAATTAATTATGGTTGTCTTTCGGTATTACCAAGAAGGCACTTTAATCGTTGTTGAAAAGGAAAGTAATGTTCTAGAAAAAGGGAAGACTCTTGATGCTCACGGGCTGTTAATTGGTCGATTCGCTGCATCTGTGCCTCATTTTGGACATTCATTGCACTCGTCTCATTGGTCCGAGGAATTTTCATGTGAGCTCTCGACCTTTGGTCCTCTTGAAACTGAGAAGAATACTTCAGTTCGACACGCGTTGTTATTACAGTCACCTTTACACGAACATGTGAACAATTCTAATAAATTCTTACTTCGGGGTAACAAAGTTCACAATGGATATGCAGGATGGAATTTCTCCCCCAAGATGATGTGTAATTTGACTTATACCGAGAAGTATTAGGAACAGTCAGAAGAAATTTTGAGTTCTAATGGTACTTTTCTTAAGGCAGCGAGATTATATGATGCCATTTCTGCCTCTATTTTTTCCTATGATCAACACCCCAATGTGTTAAAGGCATTCTTTAAATATTGGTCCCATGGAACTAACACCCTTCATACTTTAGTTGGTGAGGTTTCCATCTCCCTTTGGGACTTGTATGAGATAGGTGGCCTTCCATTTAGTGGAAAATTCTATGACGAGGCTATCCCTAATACAAAGGAGTTGTCGGGCAAGACCAAGGATGGGAATTTTTTTCTTCCGATCTGTTGTCAAGATTTATTTCTGGCCTACCACCGACTTACGCAGAAGTTGAAAGGGGTTGTACAGATCTCTGATTGCGTGAACTTTTGGTACAAAGGTTCGTTAGAGCATCCTAAACCTCCAAGTAGAAAGTTGAGGAACAAAACCCAATGACCAAGAGAGCTTCACAATCCTTCTAGTTCTATTGGTTCAATTCGCAAATGAACCCCATTAGAAAAAAAATGTGTTTGTTGACCTCGGTATAAGTGATAAAGTTAAAGAGAAGACTTATTTGGCTGCGTTTTTAGCATGTTGGTTATGCAAGTTTGTGCTTCCTTCAAGTCCTACAAACATAATTCATCCCGGAGTGTTTAAGATTGTAAGCAAGATGGCATATGGAGAAATATTTTGTCTTACTATTCCAGTACTTGCAAGCATCTATAGGGGTTTGAAGACATCGTCTCACTTCCCTAATCTCCCAATTCTACAGTTGTATTTTTGAGCCATTATGTATATGCCTGGCTAGCAGACATTTTCGTTCTCCAATCAATCAATCTTCACCTCGGATGACTAAATATGCAAGAGAAGGGATGACAAAGCATTTTGAAAATTCTAAGGTGCAAGATTTGTTCAAATCTTATAAGGGTCTTGTACTAAATCACTTAGCAATAAAGTTTCACCAAAGGGAAGCTAGAGTTGATGATGAGATGCCAATTATTTTTTTTGAGTATTTGGCTAATCTTCGCTCCAGTTTTTTATCCTTAAGACAAGGTGACTACAATATCCTTGAACCCTACAACCCTTATAGATTCAGCAGGCAATTTGGTTTTCACCAAGATATTCTAAGAAATTTGAAACAAGACATTCGCACTGGGTCGTTGGACGAGGTTTTCAAATATTGGAAATCATGTATTCTCCATAACACCAAGTCTTTAGTATTATTGCCAGAGATTATGAGTCTAAAGGATTTTTTAGTCACCAAAACTTATGTTAATTGGTGGTCAAAGGCTCGTGTTGATCCATTCATGACTGCAATGGAGAACTTATCATGAAATAAACGTCCAACCTCTCCAAAGAATAAAGAAGCAAAGTCTAGGAAAGATGAGGCTCCAAACCAGAGACCTGGAATGCATACTAAACACATAATTGGAGAATCTTTAAAGACTCAGAGTAGTGATAATTTTGTTAATGGGTCAACTACCTCTTTCAACTCATCTAGTCATCTTTCTGACATCGAGAAACATCATTGATTTATGGTGATCCGAAGTGGGGGTGGAAGAGCTAGTGGTGAATGCAACTGGAAGCATATGACAAAAGTGTCAGATTATGCCTCTTTAGTAGAAAATGTTATTTCCCTTCCGAATACGGAGGACTTCTTTGACAGACTTTCTGGTGGTGCTTTACCAATACAGGTTAAGGATATATCTATATCTATATCTATATATATATATAAATATATATTATTTTTTTTGCACATGTACTTACTTTTTTTTTTAAAGGTGGAAGATGGTAATGGAGCGATTGACGATGCAAATCATCTTGGTGGTGAAGAGTCTGTTTATGGACCTTCCGCCTTTGAGTTGGTGACCAAAAAAAAAACATTCTACCTTCTGTAGTAGAGGTCACATCTTCCCTTCAAGGTTCTGATCAAGTGTTGGTAACCTCTCATCCTCACGATTCTTCCGTTGGACACAAGTCTCAAGGTCAGGCGCATATGGAGACAGTAGGAGGGCATGTGATACCCCAAGTGAATATTCAGGAATCACATCAGGCCACATTTTCTAAAGTGCCCACTTATGATGTGACAAATATGACTTCTAGAATCAGACGTCAATCAGCCTTAGCATTAGGAAACAACCTCAAGAGGATGCTAAAAAGGACGAAGTTTTCTAAAGTTCCATTACTTAGATCAAGAGTTAAAGAAACTTTTGATAAGATTTCCTCACTTCCTATGGACTATTCTAAGTTTCAGGATAGGGTCAACTCATATTTACAAAGTGCAGAGGAATACAATGCTCTTAAGTCCAGGTATATCCAAGCATTGATTGAAGAAGTACACTCCAAATGCTTAGCCCACATTGACCCATGCCTTAACGAGGCCCTTTCTTCAGATATTGTAGATGTGTCACATGTTCAGAAACTTGAAACAGATCTTCTCAATAATAAAAGGAGTTAGAGATTTTACTTCTTCAAATTAAGAAGCATGAAGCTTCAATTTTGGAGGCTAATTTATGAATCTCTGAGAGGCAAGATGTCATTCCTAGCATCAAGAAAGAAAAGAAAGCAGTCAAAGAGATTCCTATCATCCCTGATCATGATTGTGGTATTGTAAGCACTTTAGAGAAGTTGTTGAAGAAAGAGCAAGAAGAGATCTTGGAGTTACCTTGGCTGTCTTAATTTCTCTCTTTTATGTATTGTCTTGTTATCAATGATTTTATGTTATGTATTAAACAAATTCTTATAGAATTGTTATGCCTTTCATTTTAATAATAAAAAATCCCTTTCTCTTTTTTTTTTTATAGAACAAAGAATTTTATTTATTTATCCGTTCACAGTTTACATTCTTGCGGGCCAGGAGTAATACAAGAAAAATCTTTTTTTTTTTGGATGGATGACTGAACTCAGAACAAACCTCCAAACTGCCTACGTACCCTCAACAAGGATCAATTCATTTACGTAGTTCAAATTAACAAACTCAAACTTTTTTTTTTGGCCGTACACAGTTTATACTCGTGCGGGCCAGGAGTGTAGCGCAGTTTAGGCTCATGCAATCAAGAGTATCTTCCATTGTTTGTGGGTAGTATCATTTTAGGAATTTGGCATTGATAGGCCCAACTTTGACCCCATCTTCATCAATAATTTTGTAGGCGCCATTGGTGTAGACTTCTAGCACCACATAAGGTCCATCCTATTTGGATGTAAATTTGTTACCCATAGGATGGTTGGTGATAATGGGCCTTCGCACAGCAAGCACCAAGTCACCGACTTGAAATGATCGAGGATGAACTCTTTTGTTGAAGGTACTTGAGAGTTGAGCTTCGTAACACTCTAACCGCTGTTGAGTTTCAAGTCTTTTTTCATCCAACGCCTCCAACTCTTGAAGACGCAATTTATCATTTTCTTCATTTGTCAGTCCTTCTTGTATGGTAATCCTCAAATAAGGAATTTGTTACTTAAGTGGGAGAACTACTTCAACACCATAAAAGATACAATACAGTGTTTTTTGGGTTAGAGTACAATATGTTGTTTGATATGCCCAAAGAGCCTCTGCTATTATTTCATGCCAATCCTTTTTGGACTTAGAGACTATCTTTTTCAGTAAATCACAAAGAGTTTATAGAAAGCTTCTGCTTACCATTTACTAGCGCATTGTTCATTGAAGACTTATGTTGTTTGAAACCAAATTCTTCACATAAATTAGCCATCAGAATATTTTTGAACGGTAATCCATTGTCAGTGATGATGTGATGAGGGACACCATACCGAAAGATAATATTCCCTTTAATGAAGTCCACCACCGTCTCTTTTTTCACTTCCATAATTGGGATGGCTTCAGCCCACTTTGAAAAATAATCAGTTGCCACAAGGATATATAGATGACCTTTAGAAGATTTCAAGAAAGGTCCAACTACATCTAGTCCCCGTGCATCAAATGGGCAGGACATAATTGTAGGGTGCAACATCTTAGGTGGCTGGTGTATGAAATTGGCATGGAATTAACAGGCCTAACATCTTTTAGCGTAATCCATACAATCTTTGACCTTGGTTGGCCAGTAGTATCCCATTCGCTTTACTTAAAAGTGAAGCTTAGGACTTGATTGATGAGCCCCACAGACCCCTAAATGTGCTTCTTCCATTACATGAGTTACTTCTTCTTCTCCCAGACAATGAAGGAAAAGACCTTCATATGAACGTCAAAACAATGTGTCTTTATAAAAGATTAATCGGGGAGCTCTTCGACGTATCTCAGTTCAGTGACGAAGATATTCAAGAAGCTTCCTATGTTCCAAGTAATTGATAATGGGTCGCCTCTAGTCGTCAGTGTTAACAATTGAAACAGAGATTGCATTTATTTCTTTTAATTGACCGTTGAGTAACTGTGGTAGTACCCATCGTTGACATATTAGGATGGTAGTTGCCTCATCCTCTCCTAATGCCATTGTGGTTGCCAAGTTAGCTAGTGCATCTACCAAGCGATTCTCTTCCCATGGAACACATTCTAAGACAACATTATCAAATCTACTAAGTAGATTAGAAGCATACTGAGAATATGGGATTAAGTTATCTTTTTTGACTTCGTAATCCTTGAGAAGTTTGTTGATCACTAACTTAGAATCCCCATAAATTTTAATGTCTGAAATTTTCATTTCATTTGCCATTTGAAGACCAATTATCAGAGCTTGATATTCGGCAACATTATTTGAACAATTTTCTAGAAAGAAAAATACGTATGGGAGAATTTTCCTTTGTGGAGAGACAAATACTACGCTTGCCCCAGCTCCTTCAGAACATGCTGTGCCATTGAAGATTATTATCCATAGGGGAAGGATATCAATAAGGAACACTTCCTCATCAGAAAAGTCCTCTGAAATTTCCCAATCAACTGGTATAGGATGGTCAGCTAAGAAATTAGTAATGGCTTGTCCTTTGACTGCTTTACGCGGAATATACAAGATTTTGAATTCATTGAACAAAATTGATCACCTTGAGAGTTGCCCAGAAAGAACAGGTCTTGACATAACATATTTGAGAGGGTTAACTTTTACAACCACATGGACTGTGTGAGCCAAAAAATAATGTCTCAATTTTTGGGAAGCAAAAACTAACGCAAGAGAAGTCTTCTTAATTAAAGGATACTTGAACTCTGTTGCGGTTAGTCTCTAACTCAAATAGTATAGATCCTTTTCCTTGTTATCCTCATTGTTTTGTGCCAAAAGAGCCCCAATCGATTCTTCTTGAGCAGCAATGTATAGTATAAGTACTTTTCCCGAGATAGGAGCTCCCAACACTGGGGGATTAAACAAGTATTTCTTGATGCTATCCAACGTATTTTGGCAGGTCTGGTCCCATATGAATGAAGCATCTTTCTTCATAAGTTGGCTAAATAGTTGACATCATCCAGCCAAATTTTAAATGAATCAACGAATGAAAGCAAGTTGTCCTTGAAGATTTTGCGATTCAAGTTGATTTCTCTTTTTCCTATATTCTTTCAGATGGCCCTGCTACGTCTTCCCACTACAAAGCAGGCATGACTCCCGTGAGTAGGTCCGCTGGCTCTTAGTACAACTTTTTACTTTTCTGATCCGGCATGATAAGTGTTGCCATTTTTTGAATGACATCAATCTTTGATGGGTCAACTTCAATGCCATGATGTTGGACAATATATCCAAAGAACTTTCTTGATGTGACACCAAATGCACATTTGAGAGGATTAATCTTTAGTTGGAATTTTCTTAATCGTTCAAAAACTATGTGAAGATCTTTGAGATGAGTTATTCTTTCATTGGTTTTGACAACCAAGTCATCAACACAGCATTCTATGATTTTATGAAGCATGTCATCAAAAATATTTTGCATGGCCCATTGGTAAGTAGCACCAGCATTCTTAAGTCTAAAAGGCATAACCTTGTAACAATAAATTCCCTTTGGAGTGTGGAACGTAATTAACTCTTCATCTTTTGGTGACATTCTTATTTAATTGTAACCAGAGATGCAATCCATGAATGAAAGAGCCTCATGTCCCGTTGTTGCATCCACCGTGAGTTCAGCCACAGGAATAAGGAAGTTATCTTTTGGACATGCAGAGTTCAGGTCACAGAAGTCCACACAAACTCGTATTTGTCCATTTTTCTTTTTAACCAAGACAATACTTGAAATCCATGTTGGATATTTAACCTCTCGAATGAAGTCTGCATCAATTAGTTTGTTGATTTCTTCCTTAATCTTTGGGATAAGATCAGGCCTGAAGAAACATTGAGATTGCTCGATTGGACGTGTGTCATGCTTAACCGCAAGGTTATGGACTGCAATATTAGGCTCAAGACCTGGTATTTCTTTGTAAGTCCAGGCAAAGATGTCTCTATATTTATATAACAATTTGATATACTCTTTTTCCTCTAGAGAGCTTAAGAGTGCACTGACGAAAACTGGCTTAGGTTCTTCAGACGAACCTAAGTTTATTTCTTTTAGTTGATCAATAGTAGATTGCCCCCCGTCTTCAAGTGTTGGAGGTGCTTCCTTGACTTCTTCATCTTGTGAATCAGAATTCAAATATTCTTCCTCCACTGTGATATGGTGGCAAGTAGCATAAATTGTTTCCTCTGTAACTTCTGCTTGGTCTTCTTAGTTATGATGCCTCGTGCATATGATGGTTCGTCTTTTGACTTTTAGCATTTCATCAATGTTGATTTCTAAATCCACTTTACGCTTCATTCGTGATGGAATTAGACTTCGAACATCATCATTCTTTTCTGATCTAAGCTCAATTTTTCTTTAACTTACCTCATTACCTCTTTATTAAGGTGTGGAGCTTGTGCCTTTAATCCGAGAAAATACAGAGTTTCATTGCTGAGAATTCAGAGCTTCTCTATTTTGAGTAGGGGTATCTAACCTACTAAATACTGAAGCTCGGGAAAAATGGTTACTATGAGGAGTCGACCTATTTGCTTGACCACCCATATTCAACCCTTTAAACACCAAAGTATAGGGGTTTGGGGTTCAATCCAATCAAAGATTGATGTCTACAAAGTAGGTACTTGGTCCTCATTCTCTTCAACTTCTTCAACACTATTGTACTGTGTAATTTCTCGCTTACCCTTTCTTCCTATAGAGACTTAAATAGGCTCTGTTGGCGTGAATCCTAGGCCAGTTTTAGGCAGACTAAGTCTATACCCTTGTTGGTGTAACTTCTTCTGTGTTTTATTAAGGCCATGCACCTTCTCACCTGTGACTTTGGGACTGAGTTGCCCAAGTGTTATAGGATTCTCAAAGTCATATCCTGCCTTAGCTAAAAGCTTGTATACATTTGGATCGAATCCTTCTTTAGTTCTTTGACAAGGGAGTGAGTTTTGTTTCGTCAAGTCATGAGAGCCAAAAAAAAAATCCCTTCAGTGGTGGTTTGGTAATTTTGGACTTCTCAAGCTTCACGACATGAATTATAAAACTCTCATGAAGTACATGCATATCATTTTCTGCCATAACATGAGTGGGTTTTGTCCTCATTTCTTTTGTCTCTACAAGCTCAACAAATGGGGATTGTCCTTCCTTTCTAATAAACTTTGGAACATACTTGAAAATGGGCTGGCCTTTGGGAGTTTTTGAAGATGACCCAGACTCTTGTGTAACAGTTATAGACTTCTTACTATCACAATCAAGAGTTTCTTCAGAATTAACCGAAACTTCTTTACCTTTAGGTTTTCCTGTCAAATGAATTTTTGATGGAAGAACTTCTGTTGGTGTATCAGTATTTAAATAAAACTTGGCATCTACAAAATGTGATTTCACCTCAGTAAATGGCTTATCATCTGCAAACACAACCTTCACGTCATTCCTATAAAATTTAAAACAGTGATGCAATGTGGAGGGAACTATGCCATTTCCATGGACCCAAGGTCTCCCTAGCAACAAGTTGTAGGAGGTCTTTACGTCAATGATATGGAATAGAGTTTTAGCATTTAACTCTCCAATGGCAAGGTGGACCCAAATCATTTCGATTGCTCTCTGGCCTCCTTGATTAAAGCCTTGAATGATTAAACGACTTTGAGTCAACTCATCAACCGTGATACCAAGGTTCTTCATAGTAGATTTTGGCATGATATTCACTACAAACCCTCCATCAATGAGGATTCGAGTGACTTTCTACTCCCGAACATATCCATAAACGAAGAGTGGTCGATTATCTGGCTTTGACCCTAATTGAATATCCTCATCAGTGAAAGTGATTGGTACACAACAAAAGGCACAAGTCACAGTAGGGACATGCTCAACATTATCTTCCAGGGCTTAAGATTCTTCTTCAAAATCTTTTTCTCCATTTTGCCAATCAGTTTCAATAATAGTTACTGTGTAAACAGTCTGAACTTGATCCTCGCTAAAATATTCGGTCGAAAAGAAATCTCGTAAAGTAGCGATTCTGTGAGAACTATTGTATGAAACTTCATCCACTTGGTCATTTTTGATGATTGTCTATCTCTTCTGAACTATTTTTTTAGGGTGACGATGTCGATGCTTCTCTTTTTTTTGCCCCCTGTTAGAATGAGCAGGTTGCATCAAAGTAGTATATTGCTTTCATGGCTTCTTTCTCGTCACATGAGTCCATCATTCATCTTCTCATCTAGATAGCTCTATATGTGACATTGGGACAATAACTGGATCCAACAAACCAAACTGGATAATCTTGGTACCGATCAAGTTAAGAAATCCTGATATAACGATAACATGATTTGACTCAGCTACTTCATCACCATCCAAAAGGATCTTCCCTTGTTTTGCCAAGGTCATAACCAATTCTTTAAATACGAAGCACTTCTCAATTAGATGGCTGACAATACAGTGATACTTGTAGTATTTTGGGTCATGCACTCATCCCATCTCCTTCGGGCATTTGCATTTTGGGAGTTCAATTATTTTCTTTTCGAGCAAAAATTTCAATATACTGGGTACATCGGAGTCTAAAAATAGGTACTCCTTTTTATCCAATTCTTTGAGTGTGGAACGAGGTCTCTCTTTCTCTTGGAATTTGCTTTGCTTGCTCTCTTCTTTATTATTTTCTTTCACAAATACTTTCAAGGGTATGACTGTGACAGCTATAACCTCTTTGGAGACCTTCTTTGATAGCTTCTCATCTTTCTTTCCTTCCTTTTTTTCCTTATGTTGCTCCAAGATAGAAGGTTTCTTTCCACTATGAGCATTGATGCTGATCTCCATGTCATGCACACATGTAGCCAACTCTTCAAAGGAATGGGGTTTGATGCCTTGAAAGATATAGAGGAGTCCTCAATGCTTACCTAGCATACATATCTCGACACCAAAAATTTCTAAGAGTCGGTGTTTTAGTCTAAACTGAGCGCATGCCACCTGTTGATATAATCCATAATAGGTTCGTCCTTCCATTGCTTAGTATTGGTGAGTTCCATCATACTCACAGTACAACGAGTATTGTAAAAACAGATTTAAGAATTCTCATTCCATTTGCTCCTAACTATTGATCGACTCAGCCTCCAAGTCAATGTACCAATTGAAGGCATATCTTTTAAGGGAACAGATAAATTGTTTGACTAGAAGATCACCCTCAGATCTGGCATTATTGCAAGTCTCAACAAAATGAGCGACATGTTGCTTAGGATTGCTCTTTTCATCGAATTGTTGAAACTTGGGAAGTTGATACCTAGCTAGCTTCTTTATATTGTCAATTCATCTTGTGTAAGGTTTTGAATACATGAGCGAGCTTTGCGAAACACCACCATACTGTGACCTGATCGTGTTAGTGATCATATCTTAAAGTTGTTGAACAGACAATGAAATAATAGAAGGAGCAAAACTGGGTTGATTTGCCCTTTGCTCAGACGTGCTTGCATAGTGAGCCTTGTTGGCTGTAGCTCCTTGTGGTGTTAAATGGGTGGGTGTGAGAGTTCTTGACTCGACTCTTTAGATTTCTGACCTTCCAACCTATTCATGAGGGAAACAATCTGCAAGTCTTTTTCTTCAACAGTTTTGGTGAGCTTTTCAATAGCACGAGCCATGGTCGCAAGTTGTTCCTCTACTGATACTGTATAGATCATCATAACTTACATGTTGGTTGATTGTGATTGCGTCTAAAAATCTAGGTACCTTGGAGAAATCAATTCTCCGGGAGATCCGGGGGAGGAAACTGAGCACGATCCTGTACTCGAATTAGAATCCGACATAGAGTGAGATGAGTGGGTGACATATTTTTTGAAAAAGAGCTTTCAGAAACTGGAGGAACTTCTTCAAGACTTGTGTTGTTAAAGCTCATTGTCCTCAAGGACTCGAGAGTGATAAATGGATGATGAGCTTTTGTACTTGCAGGCTTGGTCGAGTTAACATTCGCCATGCTTTGTTTCTGTGCTAGAGAAACATGTGCCTTTGTTTTGCTACGAGTTGTTGGTCTAGTAGTGGTGCTACTACCACTTGATGGAGCCATAACATTCTTAGTGTCCTTCTTAACGAGAGAGTTGTTGATTGTTGTAGCGAAAACATTCTTAACAACATTCTTTGAGGCTTGACCGAGTTGAACCTTCTTGGGGGCCATCGATGTAAGCGAGAAAACCATTGATGAATTGCTTAAGGAGATAGATATGAGAGGCAGAGTGGTCCCACCAAGCGTGCCAGAAATTTGTACACACAAACTTCATGTCTGAAAGTCTAGGAACGAAAATGAGTAACAAATAATCAATTTTATTAATTTTAAAAAAATGGGTACAATTCTCTGTGGTCGATTCTTTTACAACAAATAATCTTTCTCTGATTTAATCTCCTTGATGTTTGGAGCAAGGGTTTCAAAAGCTTGTTCTTGAACCGGTAGTGATAAGCTTTCTTCAAATCTTTAAGATTGAGGAAAGACTTGGCAGGATTTTCGATCGAGGGCCGATAGAGCTTGATCTCGAATGGTGGGTTGAAGGTCTTCGAAGAAGAATGACACTTGTGTGACGTGCTTGATGTTCTTCGTCTTCAAATTTTTCAATGGTTGAAGGTCTTAGAAGAAGAACGACACTTGTGTGGCATGCTTGTTGTTCTTTGTCTTTAGCACTTTGAATGTTGGTTGAGGCAGAGGTTCGGCAGAACTTTTGTGTTCTCTTGATCTCTCTATCTCTGTGTGTCTGTTTGTCCCTTGAATGTATAGGGTGACCTTGTATTTATAGGCAAAAGGGTGGGGGTTTAATTTGGTAACTCCCCATTAATTGTGCCAAATTCAATGAATAAAGAGGTTTTGCCTCCTTTTATATGGAAATAAATTAAATTTAAATTTGAATTATCACACTTTTTTTTAAAGGCCTGAACCTTCAAGATTTTGACACGTGTCCGTTGACGGAACCCGCAATCGTAGAATTTAATTGACCAAGAGTGTTTGACTTATTGACCAATCGAATGGTGATTAGACCATCACAAAATTTATGTGTCTACACATGTATGTACTGAATTCCATCCATGTGAGGGTTCAAGACTCAACAATGGTCATGCTATTCAAAGACTTTGTTGACCTTCTGAAGATTGTTATAATGGAAGCTGTGTAAGATTAAATTTGTATATAAAGAATGTGTCAACTTTGAGGTTCATCATATGATGTTTGTGTTATTTAATGATTTAACTCAATTTTAAAAAAGTAAATACTGGACTCATTCATCAGCATGGCGTGACATCTTTATTTTGAATGTGGAAGTCACTAATTAAAGTTCGTAGCACAATTTTAATTCACTTTGTGGCACCGTTATTTTGATAGTATTATAAATTCAAATTTAAAAGGTGTTGTAAACTCAGAATTTAAAGTATTTCACCTTTAAAATAAATGTTTTTCACTTATTCTTTTTTTTTTTTTTTTTGGCCCTACTTTGTTGTGCGAAGATTATAAAAAGTTACCACTAAATAATGCATTTGGCAATGTTGAAAATTTTGTCTATGTGCTAAAAATTAAAAGCAAGATGCAAAGGCCACAATTCCGGCGCAAATTTCTATTTTTCACTCCACCAAACACACTTGTCTTGCCAACAAATGAAGTGCATATGCTGATATACTATTACTTAAGATTCTTTTATCGATGGTGCAGGATGTTATAAAGGTGGTTTAGATATTAAAAAAAGAAATAAAGGTGCTTTGGAGCATGCTTAATTGAAAGAAATTTTTTTTATTCCACCTGATCCTTGGATAACCCCAAGGTACGTAGGCTATCTGGACAGTCCCAGATTTGATCCTACCACCACCATTCCATTTCATTCACCCTTGTGTTCACTTCCTCCACATTTCATACTCTATTCATCCCCATTACATTCCAAATATTTCATCCAATGATCATTCAATCTAGGTCATTAGAACTACATTTGACCAAATTCAGTCCCACCACTATCATCATTCCATTTCATTCACCCTTGTGTTCACTTCCTCCACATTTCATACTCCATTCATCTCTATTACATTCCAAACATTTCATCCAATGATCATTCAATCTATGTCATTGGAACTATGTTTGAATGAACATTTTATCTCAGAAATAATTACACTTATACATATTAGACCCTTTTTTCTGAACATAATTATCTTTGAAATAGTAAAGCATCACAAAGATTAGGTAATTGTATTCAATACGGATGTTGTGGGTACCTAACACCTTCCCCACACATAACCAAATCCCTGGACTCACTAATCTGGTTTTGAAAGATCACATGGTAGTCATTCAACTGGACCTGCACACAAATCTACATCTCAGGTGACCTAACACATCGAAACTCAATGTTAGGTGGTGACTCAAAGAACACATCTCTTTTTCTTTGGCCCATCACAAACTCCGTCACAATACAAGGAACGATAGCCAGCGAGTGACCTAACCCCAACAAGCTTTTATGGGGTCACCACATTATATGGAGGGCGAAGTTCGTGGGTGCGACAATCCTCATAGCCCGACAACCAATCACATTGAGAAAGTTGTTGAAATTGAAGTTGTCCTCAAACATATCCCAAGAACATAATGCGATTTTCTAGACTTGTTGAAGCCTCGGTGCGTCCTTGTTTATGAGCCATCAATACCACCATAAAAGAAGCCAAAAATAAGGTCAAGAGTTCTATTCGGTAATTTTGTCAAACACCTAGTGTGCAACTCTAAAATCTTGAAATTTCAAAGAGTTTTGTTTGATCAAATATCCATTAATCAACAACAATCAATCAAATCCTCCAAATATTACAAACCCAACCTCCAAATATCAATAATCCACAAAAATTTAGAGAAGAAGAGAAAGAGTGAGAGTTGAAAAGTGTGAGAGTGTATTGAGAACTTGAGAGATGAGTGTATGCTTACAAGTGAGTGTATGAGTGTTTTAAGCCAAAACGCGCGAGCGAAAAAGCCTAAAATTGGGCATCCGCTAAGTGTGATCGATGCCCATATATGAGGACCGGTTCAATTTCCTTCAGTATTTTTGAACCTACAAAAGTGCGACCGGTCCTAGTATTGGGGGACTGGCCCAACTTTGTGAATTTTGAAAATTTTGAATTTTGAACAATAATTCACCAAAACCTCATCTCAACCTATCTCAACGATAAACACAAAAATGTCAAACACAAACAAAACAAAACAACACGAAAAAATATATATTTTTGGATTTTTTTTCTTCTAAAAACACAAGAAATATATATATATATATATAATCACATGAGAACAATCAAAATAGATTTTTCAGATAATAAAATGAGTCCTAAAATTTCTGAAAAAAATCAAAACATTTATAAATGCAGAATTTTAAAACTCATAATTTGTCAATAAAATTCATCCACAAGTTCATGATCATGGCACAACTTTCAATACACAAATATTTTTAAAAACTTAGAAATTAATCTAACAAATCCATGTGTGCGTGTGCAATCCAACATCATTAAAAATTAATCAAATTCCTTTGATTCGTCTTCTAAAACACATTGGATGATAAGAAAATAAACTACACATGATCAATTTTTTTATTATTATTGAATTTCACTCATTTTTAATTTCTAAGATGGTGGCTTTCACGCTTACGGGTAGCCAGGTATTTCCTCAAAATAACTTATTTTTAAAAAGATATCTTTTTAAAGATTTATGTCATAGTGGTAGCTTCAAACAAATCCCGAAGGTAGCCTTTTCCTTTTTGTCTTTTAGATTTTCAGCATATTTTTCAATTTTTTTATTTCATGTTGAATAAAAATAGAATATTTTCTTTTCAATTTTTTTTCATTGATCATTTAAGCCTTCAATGTTACTCATAATATACTCTAGTCAACTTCACATTAATTTTCAATCAATTCTCTCAGAGTTGGACTAGTGCACAAATTGTATAGATTCAAAAGATTTACCATTAAAAAGATATAAATACAGCACATTAGGCATCAACGCTTAGATCATAAAATCAAGTACTTCATTCATTGATAAACTAAGTGTTCCAATCATGCATTCACAAATCAAAATGAAATTAACAAGAAATGTAAAGAATTCACATTATTTCTCAAATAAACATGATTCTCATAATTTCATATGATTGTCACTAAAAATAAACAAAACCTAACCTCAAATAAAAGATATGATCTAATGGAAAATAAATAGTGAACATAAGATCAGTCCTTGACCATAAAAGTCCTATTGACCTCAGTTATGGGGTTTTGCACCCAAAGACCTATCAGGAAGAAATCCCATAGTATCAACAAGTACAAACTTCTCAAAATCTTCCTTTTGCGTCCAAATTATTTTGACATGTAATCTATCAGAAAGTATTGTGGAGAAACAGAAACATCTTCTTTTTAGCTTGAGAATTTTTGAGTTTGTTCCAATAATGTGATTTTTTAGCATGAACCTTATTCTTAGCAAAAGAATTATGCACATTAAATCAGACTTAGAATGTTTTCTCTTCTTATAGCAATAGCGTTAACTATGTCCATTCTTACCACAAAAAGTATAATAAAGCACATTGGACACAACATTAGCATGCAAAGACTCAACTTGAACCTTAAGTTTGGGTGTAGACAAATTCAAGTTCTTGAATTTAATAAAGACAGTTTTACCCTTAGATGATGTCACACCCCAATTTTCAACACCTGGGAAGGGCATGGGAAATGGGGGTGATTAAGTTAAACATCCTCACTTCTAATCACAATTACACTATGATATCGTACTCTGATACCAAGTTGTCACGCCCCAATTTCCGAACCATTAGAGATACTGCCTCCGAGCCTGAGTTTCAAGGGTGATTCCGTCTATTAAACTTTAATAACCTACCTCAACCTTTAAATCAATTCAGAAGTGTAACTACCTATATACGTTTACCTACGTATAACTCAACACCAATCATTCATCATGGCCACACATGCACCTTGAAACACATCTCAAATCCTAAGTCCAACCATACATTATGATGCATCATAATGTTAATTATGATGCATCGTAATGTACGCAGTACCGTAGATGTTGCGTAACATCCTGTAAAAAATTTTATTTTTCCAATCCAATCTCTAACAAATTACAATACATCCTGATACTTACTTCGATACATCGTAATGTACGATGCATTACAGATGTTGCGTAACATCATGCGAAAATACCTAATTTCTGATCTAGATATCCAACCCAGTTATGATACATCGCTAAAGACCATACGATGCATCGCCGAATTTTAATACATCATAAATGGGATTATGATACATCGTAATCCTTCAAATGCCAATTCTACAAGGTTTGCAATTGTTCACTAATTCTAAGCAACTCACATCCAAACACTTTCTCATCTTCAGATCCATTCATACACATTGATACATAAATGAAATGCTATTACTTCATACATTTCATGCATTTGGAACTTCAAAACTGTACATCATCCATCCATAGTTCAAAATGTCATATATATGTCACACATGGCAAATACATTTGGAGTTAAAGTTCAAATACATAAAGATAACCAAATCTAAAACTAACATTGCAAAAAGCCAACATGCCACAAATTGGTATAGACATCTATGTACAAATCCATAAGAAACACCAAAATCCACTCGAGCCAATCTAAGCCTCATCCTCCACCGGTGCTTTATCTAAAAAAAATTTGGAGAAAGAGGGTGAGCATACAACTACACCCAGTAGGAATGATCTATCCAACTCAACCTTGACTCAGGCAGTCATGCATAAATGCACAATAAAATCTCTCAACACCACGTATACTCTGCTTACGCTCTACGAATTACTAACCCAACGGAAGTAAAATCTGTTTAGCCAAATTTTGGGCCTTACACCCAAGGGCTCCTGGCCCTTCTTAATTCTCACACATGCCCCCAAAAATCACAAATTCTCACAAATGTGCACATTTATCACATAAATGCATAAAACCAAGGTATTCCCAAAAATTCCTCCAATGTATAATGTACGCCAAGTTAATGTATATCAATTTGAACCCAAACTTATCACAATGCAATTCCACTCATGCATTTTCAAGAAAATCTTCTTTTATACATGTCTTCTCATATAGAGTCAAATTTCACATTTTTTTCCCAAATAAACACAAAGTTACACAATGCATTTATGAATATCAACTGACACATGCATAACACATAAGTTTTATCTAAGGCATGTTAGAGAGCTTATATATGCAAGAGATACCAAATTTCACATAAAGCACATCGAAGAATATCATGTCACAAGTATGTGACCTATAAAATCAAAATAAAAAAGAGATTCACACCCCTACCTCAAATCTCAAGCCTTTTTAGCAAGGTTCCAAAATGTCAGCCCTTTCAACTTTACCAAAATTGAAGTTTATTTAGTTCAACTTGACGGATCCTGTCTATCCTACTTAATCCCTTCAGAGAGTTGATAGTCGCCTATGGACATTAAATTGTAGGATTTGTATGTATTTCTATCCTTTAATATTTTTAGTTTTCTTTTATTTTAATTCTTAGTTTAAGTTTTCTTAATTTTTCTTTCAATTCTAGTTGTGTTTTGATATATTTTCTTTGAGTTTTTGATGAATAAGTTGCTTCCGGAGGATACCAATAGGTGTACCGAGATCTTTGGACTCCAAATGGGTGAAAAAATGAGCTCTTGATTGACCTTGGGTGATAGATACTTCAAAAATACCCTTCTTGGTCGACCCCTGGCGATAGACACCAAACAGGCATCAGAAGGGGGGATCGATCGCCCCCATTTTTTCTCAACTTGGGAGGACAACCAGCTGGGCGATCAATCGCCCAGCCCAAGGGGGATCGATCTCCCAAGCCCAATTAGGTGTTGCCCAAATTTTCTTGCTATATATGGGCCCCCTCTCCAACTATGATGCTACTACTTGATTCCTTGACAACTTTTTGATCCAATTTGACTCCTACATCAATCAGGAATATATTTTCTTCAATTGGTGATTCTCATACAAGTATTTATCATTAATTATCATCAACATCAATATCAAAACTGGATTGATCATCACTAGTTCTCAAAAAAACTCTTACTTTCTCAAGTTCTTCATCAAAGTAAGTAGAGTTTTTATTTTACAAAATTGTGCTAATATTTTTGAGGACTTTTGAAGACCAAGTTTGGGGGACATAATTGGTGGATTGAATTGTTCAAGTTGGGGTGAAAAAGTTGCAAAAATAAGAGGTTGAAGGAAAAACTTTTATTGTGCACACCAAGTGTTTGATTAAATTGCACAACCACACTTTTTCTATTTTTATGGCACCAAAGAGAGCAAGTAACCAAGGTGCTTCAAGCTCACGTAATCCTCATCGAGCAAGACATGATCAAACACCCGTCTCCTTAAGATCTCACCGAGATGGAATTCATGAGAGATGCATCCAAGAGCCTTAAATTTTGAAGCGGCGTTTGACATTGCCGAACTGTATGCTATGTTTCCCGAGACACGATGGGGGATTTCTAACATCCGTCGTCATCGGTCGACTTTGATTTTTGTTCCATCATCTACTACTATATACCCAAGGCCCGTCAAAGTCTTTTATCAGAACTTAATGCCAAAACCTGACGAGCGGGGAGTGCTTATTTCTTCGGTGGATAAAACACGAATTCAGGTAGATATGTCATCCATTGCTATTGCCATGGGCTGTCCTCATGAATGCCCAGCTGATTTATCCAATATCTACACTTCTTTATATGATGTTTTATCGGTGGGTAATTTAGTTGCACAGTTGTGTGCTAACCAATTCTCCAGGCCAAAGCATAATGCAGCTTCAAAGTCCTCTATGCCAAGACATCTATGGTTCCTTGATACCATTTTGTATAAGAATGTGTGTTCCATTGGGCATAAAACTGAAAGGCATTAAGAGTTTCTTCAAGCTTTATATGCCATACATTTTGGGCATTGGCTATCATTCCTACAGATTGTCTGGGGCCAAATTGAAAAATGCTATTCAAAGGTTATGGCCAAGGCCTCGGACAGTGCAAGTGACTGGGAGTTTCCATTCTTTACTATTATTCATCAGTTACTCATTGCACAGGGATATGCAGTCGATGACGACGAGCTTATTTTTCCACGAGATATTCACTACAGCACACATGACTGGAACATGAGTCAATCTCATATACATCAAAGAGTCATTACTACACCAGGTGAGGTATTTAGATTGGTTAAAGGAAGGGAAGATGTAGATATACCACCACCAGTGGAGGATCCAGAGGAGATAGAAGCAGAAGAAGAGAATATCCATGCACAAGCTGGTGGACATGATTATCATTATTTAGAGGAGCAGATTGTTGGGTTGATCGCCCAGTTTGACATCTTACAGACTGAGGTTTCCATACAGTTTGGAGCTATACAAATATAGATGATGGATCACTTTCGTGAGACTTGCCAGGATCAGCTAAAGATGAGGAGGATGCTACATGCTTTGGTGCGCCAGGTGACCTGGATCCAGATGCTCAGTCACCACCACATCCTTGACTGGAAGGTAACTATCTTGTGTATTTTATTTTATTTTTAGTTTATTTTTTTCTGTATTCAGTTTATAAAAAATAAAAAAAATATTCATATTTATTTTCAACCATATTATTTCACTTTGTCTTTGGGGTATAGTGGTTTATTTTGACATGTTGTTGCATCCAAGTTTGGGGATGTGCTTGCCTTGCCTTCATACAACTAGTTTGCTATATTATTTTGTCACTACTCTCTAGATTCTTGGTATTCTCATTCTTACCCTTCTCTATGCTTCGATTGGGTGTACATTGAGGACAATGTACAATTTAAGTTTGGGGGTGAGGCGATGCCTATTTTTATGTTTTATTGTAATATGGGAGAAATTTTTATGAAATTTTTCTTATTTTAGGATTTTTGTTTATTTTCTTAGTTTTTTATTTAATTTTCTTTTGTTTTATTTTTAGATAGAATGTTTTTACGTTTTTCAAGGGATTAGTACCTTATATAAGTTCATAACTTGCAATTTTTGGGTATATTTTAAATTTTTGAAAATTGTGGTTTAAATTAAGTGGTTTTAATCATGGTTTGTATTGACATGTTTTGGGGTGATTGATTTTAGTTTCCTCACATGCACAGACACACTAGCATAATCTTATGAGCTATAAACTTATGCTCTGAGTTATTGTGTTACATATGTTTGATATTAATTAGTATCTCTTGAGAATAAGTACCGATGATATGTTTACTTGACTTCAATGAAAAAAAAAAGAAAAAGAAAAAAGAAAGTATGTAATGAATAACAAATCAATTTGATCTTTTTCATGAGTAACCGGGCCTCTATGCCTCGGGAAGCATAGAGTGTTCATGTCAAAAGTGAAAAGGTGAGAAAAGATGAGCATTGGTTGTCTTGATTTGTAGCCTGGCTGATTCGAGTAATTAGGTTCTTCGGGGTGTCTTAACGCCTAGTGCCCTAAATCCATCTGGTTTGGGAGTCACTGACTGAAAGCATGCAACATGTATCTTTCAGAAAGTTTAATATATCAAGACATTGCACAACCAATAAAGTAATAAAAAAAAGATTGAAAAAGTCATGTATTTATGTTTGGAAGTATGATTTCAATAAGGGGAGCTAGTGAGTTGAAGGGGTATGTAACTTAATATATTCAGAGCTGGGTTATGCTACATGAGAGGATTGTTAGTTCACTTTTCACGAGGGAACAAGAGTTGGTTATTTTGAGATATGTTGATGTGAATTATGCATGGGGACCATTGCTTTGAATTATGGAATCTTAGAGTTTAAAATTATTCTTGAATGCAAGTTTGTAACTATGTATTGTAATCTTCTTCTTGATTAATGTTTAACAGAATTTTGAATGTTTGTGGGTAACATTTCTGGAAACCCTCACGAGACTATACTCGTCCACTAAGGGGAACCTAGGGATTTAAAGGCTTGTTGTATATGCTAAATGCAATCGTTTCTCCCACGAAAGTGGAGTTTGGGTAGTTTAGTTCGTGTTTATTAGTTTCCTTTATTTTAGTTTTGTTTTATTCTATTGCTAAGAGACTAGCAATATGTAAGTGGGGTGTGATTGGCATTGAATGTTATGCATTCTAGCCTCTTAACTTGTATATTTTATTCTCTTAGTGATAGATTAGTTTGTTATTTTACTTCGTTTTAGTGTTTTCTGTATTTTAGGGTCTTAATGATTATTTCAGTTAAAACCATGATTTTGGGCTTTTAAAGATAACATCCAAAAGGGTTAGATGAAGTCTACATCAAATGGATCTATTCAACTCCATATTCTAATTCAAATTAACCCATAGAAGAGGTCCAAGAGAATTATAGTTGCTTAAGAAGGTTACAAGCCTGAAGCCCAATTCTGCGCTTAATACAGTTTTAATCCCATTTTTGGAAAATGGACCAGAAGTGTTATTTTCGAGCTTTAAATCGATTTAATTTCTAAATAAGTTGAACAAAATTCGATTCTGCACACTTTTATATTTCACAAAAATTCTGTGAATCGGATTTCTAGTGGGTCAAAAGTTGGGCCGAACGTCAGTAGAAAAACCCACGTAATTAGTGCTGTGAGAAAACCTAATTAATTCCTAATAGGATTAGGACTTTGGTGTATTCTCTTGGTGCATAAAATGCGAATTGAAGGCTATTTTGAGAGAGTTTTTAGAGAGCTTGGAGAGCCTTTGGACAGAATTAAAGACATACTTTGCAGAGCTTTTGAGTGGAGAATCATTGGAGAACGAAGTCTTGCGCATAATTCATGAAGATGATGCTTTCTTCCTCAACCGTTGAAGCTTCTTCTTCTACCATGAGTGGCTAGTTCATCCACTAGGGTTTTGATGTAGCCCTAACTAAGCATCAATGGTTTGATTATTTTAATTATTGGAAACCTTTATATACATGCATAGATTATGTAATATAGAGGATTCTTATTATAAAATTGAATGATAAAAGTCTTATAAATTCAGTTTCAATGATTTCTTATCTTGTCTTAGATATTTAGTTGTTATTATTGAACTCAATCTCTCTTATTTTCTGTGATTGTGAGAGCGATTATTACACAATGGTAATCACTGAATATATCATTATACGCTTTGATGGAGTATGCCTAGAGAAGATGGACCATACTGCACCCTAAAGTAGAGTAGTTAGGCAGATGGCCTATGCCAATCGAAGATAGTCCATGACTTAGCCTTAATCATATGTTATCTTTTTGACGGATGAAGGTGAGCTTGTAGCCACCAACACCACTTATGCATGATGTAATTCCCTATAGTTAATTCAATTGACCATTGATTGTGACGTTAGTAGTGAAGTCAAATACCCTAGATTTATCTCATATTATCCACACTCTCTATTTCCTTTGTTTTATTTTATTTTGCTTTTTAATTAGTTTAACTATTAAAATCAGAATTCGTTTCCTTCTCAATTTAATTAGAATTAATTATATATCCCAACTCATTCAGACTATAATCCCTGAGATTCGACACCCCTTTCGATAGCCCTATTATGCAAGGAATTCATTCTATTACGAAGTGTGGTAATTTTAATTGATACACTCATAACACACGCATCAGCAAATACATTTACAGTTGAAGTTCGAGTAGATAAAGATAACCAAATGTAAAGGTAACATTACAAAAAGTCAACATGCCACAAACCGGCATGGACATCTATGTACAAATCCATAAGAAACACCAAAATCCACTCAATCCAATCTAAGTCTCGTCCTCCACCGGTGCTTTATCTGGAAAAAATTGTGCGGAAGAGGGTGAGCATACAACTACGCCCAGTAGGAATGATCCACCCAACTCAACCTTGACTTAGGCAGCCATACATGAATGCACAATGAAATCTCTATATGACTATATGGCATACTTCAATATTTTTCATGCTCAAAACATACACATTTTTGAAATCTTGAATGATGTCTCATGTTTACACAACACGTAAATAATTCGAAGGTAACCACATTCACATATAAACTCAAAACCACATATACTTTGAAATCACTTTAACTAGAGACTTTTGTTTATCACAATTCCATAGTAATGGTCTTTTCAAAATCACATACTCTGCTTACATTCTATGAGTTACTAACCCCATGGAAGCGACATCAGCTTGAACAAGTTTTGGGCCTTGCACCCTAGGGCTCCGAGCCCTTCTAAATTCTGACACATGCCCCAAAAACCACAAATTCTCACAAAGGTGCACATTTATCACATAAATGCACAAAACCAAGGTTTTCACAAAAATTCCTCCAATGCATAACGTATTTCAAGTTAATACATATCAATTTCAACCCAAGCTTATCACAATGCAATTCCACTCATCTCATGAAAATCAACACTCATGTATTTTCAAGAAAATCTTCTTTTATGCATGTCTTCTCACATAGAACCAAATTTCACATCTTTTCTCCAAATGAACACAAAGTTACACAATGCATTTATGAACATCAACTAACACATGCATAACACATAAGTTCTATCTAAGGCATGTTAGAGAGCTTATATATGCAAGAGATACCAAATTTCATATAAAACACATAAAAAAATATCATGTCACAAGTATGTGACCTATAAAATCAAAATGAAAAAGAGATTCACACCACTACCTCAAATCTCGAGCCTTTCTAGCAAGGTTCCAAAATGTCAGCCCTTTCAACTTTACCAAAGTTGAAGTTTGTTCAATTCAATGTGTAGCCCTTACAATCTATTTTCCTTCGGCATTCTCCAAATCCTAGCCCAATACTTCTGGCATGAAGAGAAAAGGAAGAGAAATGAAGTGGGAGAGGGACAGAGAGATATTTTAGTTATGTATAATGGCTAAGATCTCTATCTCTAGATATTTATAATATCTTGGGGTGTGAAATGACTGAAATGCCCCCAGGTCACTTAACTTACCCTCCTGACCTCTGTTTTCGATTTTGAAAGCAGCTATGGCTCCGAAATTGCTTCCTTAACTCATTTAACATTTCATTTGGTCTAAAATCAAAAATAATATTTTTTCAAAAAAATTTCGAATTCCTGGGCCCACTCGACCCACGTCCCAAGCCCTATTGACCCTAACATTTCAAATTTCTCCAAATGATCCCAAAACCTCTAAACAACTCCCTAAACATGATTCCCATATTTAAAATATTCTAAACATCATTTAAAATTTAATTATGGTAAAAATGATAAATAAAATGAAAACTGATCTAAATTAGACCCGATTTTTATAGATGATAACCCAACAAAACCTAATCAAGTCTTATCTCTTACAGGCTTCCCAACATTAATCATCTTAGCAAGCTTAATCTGCACAGAAGTAAAAGTAATCAATTTCTCTTGTGACTTTTTCAATTTAGGCTCAAGAATATTAATTCTAGCAACAAGAGCATCTTTGACAGAGATAGGTTGACTTGCCTCGCTTTCGAGAAACTTTTCTTTATTTTAAAGATTCAAAATTTTTGACTTATTTTCTTCAATCTTCTTCTAGATCTTCTCACTTTCTTCCATCAGAGATTCCTTTTCACTTTCTACCATCTCCAATTGTTTGGTTTGCTTTTTGTAGGCTCTCTTGCTTTGACAATTTCTGTAAACAACTGCTCAAAAGCTTTGGACAGTTCTTCCTTAGTTGGTTCTTCTTTTCCTTCATCTTCAGAATCATTAGACCCAACTTGACTTAGAGTTGTAAACTTCTATATTTCACTTACATCAGAAGAAGAATCATAAGCAGTATCATCATTCAGTAAAGTAACAAAAGCAAGAAAATTATTCTCAATAGAATAATCACTATCAAAGTTAGAAGACTCAGACTCAAAAATAATAGCTTTCATGACCTTCTTTTTACCCTTTGAATTTTTCTCTACACTAAAGCTATTTTTCTTAGGACTTGGACATTGAATAGATGTGTGGCATTTACCACCACATGTCGAACAAGTGATTTCAGAATCCTTAGAGTCATCAACTTCTTTTTCTTTTCTATCCTAACCTTTGGATGATGAGCCTTGATTCCAGAATTTAGAAGAATTTACTTTCCTAAGATTTCTATCTTTCTCATATTTAAGGATCTTCCTAAATTTCCTAACGAGGAGTGCAACATCATTATTTGAATCATATTCAAAACTTTCAAAATTTTCAACTTCAAATTTTTAAGAATTTAAAGTATTTGACAAACTTGAAGACTTAGAAGTCTTTGAGGTTTTAAAGCCAAATTTTTCATTTTCTAAAGTTTTGGATATTTCATCTCAAAAGTTTGAATTGATCTAACTAACTCTGCTAATTCGTGTGTGAGTGTGACTCAAAAAGTATATCAATTAAAAATTTTCACACTTCGCAATAGAACGAATTTCTTGCAGAATAGGGCTATCGAAAGGGGTATCGTACCTCAGGGATTATGGTCTGACGAGTTGGAATACAAAATTAATTATAATTAAATTTAAGAAAAGAATTCTGATTTTTAAACTAATTAATTAAAAAGATAAAATAAAATAAATCAAAGTAAAATAGATATTGAAAATAATAAGAGAGAAATCTAGGGTGTTTGACTTCACCACTAACTCCACAATCAATGGTCAATTCAATCAACTATAGGGGAATTACATCATGCATAAGTGGTGTCGGTGGCTACAAGCTCACCTTCATCCATCAAGAAGATAACATATGATTAAGGCTAAGTCATGGACTATCTTCGATTGGCATGGGCCATCTGCCTAACTACTCTAATCTAGGGTGCAGTATGGTTCATCTTCTCTAGGCATAATCCATCAAAGCTCTTAACAATATATTCAGTGATTACCATTGTGTAATAATCGCTCTCATAATCATAGAAAATAAGAGAGATTGAGTTCAATAACAACAACTAAATATCTAAGACAAGATAAGAAATCATTGAGATTGAATTTACAAGACTTTTATTACTCAATTCTATAATAAGAATCCTCTGAATTACACAATCTATGCATGTATATAAAGGTCCCCAATAATTAAAATAATCAAACCATTGATACTTTGTTAGGGCTACATCAAAACCCTAGTGGATGAACTAGCCGCTCATGGTAGAAGAAGAAGCTTCAACTGTTGAGGAAGAAGGCTTCATCTTCATGAATTACGCGTATGACTTCGTTCTCCAATGGCTCTGCAAATATATTTATGTTCTCTTCTTAGCCCTCTCAGACTCTCTAATCTCTCTAATCTCTCCCAAACTCAGCCTCTTATTCTTCACTTTATTCCCCAAGAGAATACACCAAAGTCCTAATCCAATTAGGAATAAATTAGGGTTTCCCGCAGCACTAATCAGGTGGGTTTTTCTTGCTGACTTTGGCCCAACTTTTGACCCACTAGAAGTTCGATTTACGAAATTTTCGTGAAATACAAAAGTGTGCAGAATCAAATTTCATTGAACTATAATGAAAATTATGTCGATTTGAGGCTTGAAAATAAGACTTCTGGTCTGTTTTCCAAAATGGGATTAAGACTATATTTAACGCAGATTTGGGCTTCAGGCCTGAAACCTTCTTAAGCAGCTGTAATTTTCTTGGACCTCTTCCTTGGGCTGATTTGAGTTGAAATAAATGGTTGAATGGTTCCCTTTGATGTAGGATTCATCTAACCATCTTGGATGTCTTCTTTAAAAGCCCAAAATCATGATTTTAACTGAAATAATCATTAAGGTCCTGAAAATACAAAAAACACTGAAACGAAGTAAAATCGCAAAATAATCTATCACTAAGAGAATAAAATACATAAGTTAAGAGGCTAGAATGCGTAACATTCAACGCCTAGCATCTGCTACCTCCAACATCTCTGCTCTCATCTAAGGCTTCCAACTTAGCTTAGAACCTATCAGGTAGTGATCTCATAATTTTTCTAACAACCTGAAAAGATGGAATTCTCTCACCAAGGTTAGCACAACTTTGAACAATATATTATTAAACTTAGAATAAAATCAGAAAACATCCCATCTTCATCCATTCTAATTGTTTCAAATTTGGTTGCTAACATCTATAACTTTGACTTCCTTACCTTAGTGGTACCCTCATGAGTTATCTGTAAAATATCCCATACTTATTTCAAACTAGAACATGCAGAGATTCTAGCAAATTTAGAAGGAACAATAGAATTAAATATAGCATATAAAGCCTTATTGATACAGAAAATAAAGAAAAAATTATAACTCGATCAATCCAGTTTTGAACACCAAAATTCACCAATTACAAATTTATATCTCACAACATCAGGTTAAGGAAAAATGGTCACCCTTGCCCTCGAGAAGCCACTTAAAACTGCTCTCTCTCTCTCTCTCTCTCTCTCTCTCTCTCTTCAATTAGCATGAAGTGTCTACCTAACCAATTCTCTATCTCTCAATTTAGGTCTTCTTGGGGCAATTTTGGGCGATTTTAAACCTCTTGAGAGCTTGAATAGCCATGGAAGTTGAAGAATCCACCTTGAAGATGGAGATTTCATCATATATGAAAGCTTAAATAGTAAATCTAGGAATTTATGTAGCCCTCTTTTCTAGCTTTTGGATTATTTGTGTTAAATTTGGGAAAAATTGATGTATGTGTACAATTGTTGCATGATTAGGTCTTCAATTTGTAGATGTTCTATAAATTGTGCATTAATTGATAAAATTAAGTTGCAGTGTGTGTTAATTTTGTGAATGAATGTTGTGATTGATTTTAATTCAATTTTCTCATTGTTCTTGTAGTCCAATTAGGGGAAATCATGCAATTAGGGTTTAATTAAACAATTACAATTAGAACTTGATAATTCATGCTAAGGGAAGATGGAATGTGCTACAATTAGTGTAGATTAGTTTAAAATTGGTTAGGTAGACACTTCATGCTAATCAAAGATGAGTTATACTTGCTCAATTGTAATTGAATTTCATCATTGAATGAGTTATGAGCTTGTAGCCACACCATTATAGTATGTATATGTGTTTTTCCCCAATTTTGACACAATTGTCCAAGAGTAGGAGTTAGTGGTGAAATAATTTCTCTAGATTCTCTTGTCCATCGATTCACCTTCACTTTAGTTTAATTGTCATTTAGTTTCATTTGTTCAATTTTTAGTTGTAATTAACAAACCTTCTCACTCGAATCAATCTCGAATTAATTTAGAATTAGCACTTAAATTGATCATTTTTCCTAATTCTTGAGGATGATAGATAACCCATTCTAATAGTCTTACCCCACAAGGATCTGTCCTATTACAAAACGTGGATTTTAATTGAACATAAAATTCCAACGATCAATTTTTGGCTCCATTGCTGGTGATTGGATTGAACAATTGCGGTGCTAAATTCAAAAATTAGTTCAATTTTGATTCTTCGTTTAAGACTTTTTGGTTCTTCAATTCTTCATTCATTTCATTATTATTTTTAATGCAAGGCTTCTATTGTGATTGGTGAGTAAAAAGAGCGATGTTTACTAGGATTTTTGGCTTGCATTGTGATTGGTGAGCAAAAAGAACGGAGTTTACCAAAATCTTTGTAAGCTTCTTACTCACTTGTTTATTATGCTTGCTTTATTGCTAGTGTAGTTTATAATTGATAGTTTAGGCTAGCTCTAGTAGATGTGTATGTTTTGTGGTTGTTGGTAAATTTTTAAAAAAAGAGAATTTAAATAAAACATGTCGGTTGATTTTGGATATCCTTGGGAGGCATGTATAGATCAATTTAGTTGTGATGTTGATAATAATTTTACATATATGGGAAATCTAAGTGGAAATTCAAGGGATATGTCCAATGAGTTGGAGGCATTATAACGAAGATTGAACCAATTTATGGCCTTGGGTCATGCTCCTACTCTTACTCAATTTTCTATACCATATGAGTCATGTGCATACTGCTCTAGTCCTTTTCATTATGTGATAGATTGTCCTACCGCAGGACAATATTATGATCTTTAGCACAAGCAAGGAAATGCAAATTTCTCTATACTATGGAATGATTCATATTTAAATACTTATAGCTTGGGATTTGAGGACAAAGTAATGGCTGCACTAAGCAAACTTGGGGAAAACACTCACTTGTTGCATTCACATTCACAATCCATAGACAAGCTAGAAGTCAAGAAAATAGTCGATGCTTTGAATTGTGAAGACCAAGAGGAACCTCCAAATCAGCTCGTGACCAATATTGAACCCACACAAAGAATTGAGCTAGATCATGTCCCCCCTTTGTGGAACCATTACTTAACCCAGACTCGAAAACTTTATATGAAGAACTTAAGTGTGATTACTTAACTCCTAACAAGATTTTACCTCTTACAATTGCTTTTGAATTAAATAACAACCAAGTCAATATGAGTGAGACGTTTAATCAAGATCAATGTAAAGGGTCATGTTTTTCCAAATATTTTGAATTGCATTCAATTGATTCATTTTATTTGAAGCCTTATATGAACGTTTATATTTCTTACCTCAAAATTGTTTGGAGTGAGGCCCAGGAAATTGAGGACAATATTGGGGGGACAATGTTAAATCTCCTCAAGAGATGCAGTATAGGATGAACCTTGAATTGAGAGTTGTACATAGGTAGTGTGTTTTTCTTTTATTTTTGCATTTGCTCTTATTTTGTGTTTAATAATTTGCATTGATAAGAGTAGAGTGTGCATTTTCATATTTTAGTTGGTTGGTTTAGGATTTGGATTCATTAGATATTAATTTCATGTTTAAAGCCATAAAGTTGATCATTTAACTTGTACGAGTAAGTAGTTTTATACTTAGTTATTTTTAAGAATTTTTTAGTGCAAATAGAGGCTTAAAGAGCAGAAAATGGAGTATTTTCGACCCCAATGGCGACGAGTCGCCTTTGGGTCTAAAAATGACCCATTCTAGGCTAGTAGGGTGATGGGTCACCCCTAAAGGATGACGGGTCGCCCAAGTAAAAAAAAATTTAAATAAAATTAAAATTAAAAAAAAAAGTTAAATTTTTTTTTTTCTCTCATTTTCATTCTCTCTTCTTCTCTTACTCCTTCTTCCCCACTACTCTATACCTCCCATCACCACCATTAACTTCTACCATCATCGCCATTTTGTGATTCTATTTTGGTAATACTTTACTATAGTTGTTTTTGCATTTGCTTATGTTTTTTTTAGGAGTAGCTTAGCCATGTGGCAACTTTTGTTTTCATTTTTTTTTTCGTACTTCTACTTCAAGCCTTTGTAGTTCTTTTCAATTAATAAATAATGATTTGTTCTCTACTTCATACTTGTGTACGTGGAATGTGAATGTGAATGTGGTGTTTTTTATTCCTTATTTCGTTGTTGCCCATTTTATTTCACTTGGTTGGTTTAGTGTTATGCTTCACAGGTTTTTGACTCCAAGTTTGGGGCATTCTATACTTCACTCAACCTCGTGGTTTGGTTTCTTTGCACGAACCTAATGTCATGGTAATATCGTTATCCCTCTTTATATGTTTCATTTCCATGTACATTGAGGACAATGTACAATTCAATTTTAGGGGTAAGATGATATATTTTTATCTTCTTAATTGTTGAAGTGAAGTAGTTAGCATGCATTAATGTCTCTAGTTTGCATAATTTTTACTTTGTGTACATTTTTTAGAATATAAGATCTTTAGATTGAAGGATTAATACTTTATGTAGGTCTTATAATTGTTGTTTTTGAGTATGCTTGAGTTTTTGAAAACTATGTTTTGAATTCAAGGGTTCACATCATTTTTTGCATTGGCATGTCTTGTGGTAGTTGGTTCTAGCTTCCTCACTTCTCACGATTGCACTAATATAATCTTGTAGGGTATATGTCTTGGTTCAAGTTGCTAGGTCACATGTGCTTAATATAAATTGGTATCCCTTGAGAATAAACACCATGGTTTGTTATATTTTTCTTCTAAAAAAAAAAAGAAAAATAAAGATCAATTCGATCATTTTCATGAAGTAATCGGACCTCTTACCTCACTAAGTATTGAGTGTTCATATGAAAAGTGAATGGTGAGAAAAGATCAAAGTCATTAGTTGTCATGTTTCGTAACCTAGTTGATTCGAGTTATTAAGTCCTTAGGGCTGTCTTAACACCTAGTGCCCTAAAGCCATTTGGTTTGGGAGTCATTGACCAAAAGCTTATTACATGGGTCTTTAGAAAGCTTAATGGACTAAGACATTACACAACCATAGAAAAAGAAAAAATAGAAAAGAAAAAGAAAATTAAGTCATGTATTCATGCCTTAGGTGATAAGTTCAATAAGGGGGTCTAATAAGATAAAATGGGATGTGACATGGTATGCTTAGAACCAGGGTAAGCCACATAGAGGATTACTAGTTCACCTTACACGAGGTGGCTAGGATTAATTGCTATGAGTAGTGTCTTTATTAATTTTTGTGTGGGGATCATTGATTTGAAGTATGGAATTTGAGAATTTGAAAATACTCTTTGATGCAATTCTTTTAATTACATATTACAGTTTTCTTTTTATTGATTTTTGAAACAAAATTTTGAATATTTGTGGGTAGTATTTATAATAAACCCTCACGAGACTTTACTCATCCACTAGGGGAGGCTAGGGGTTTAAAAGGCTTGTTGCATGCACTAAATGCAATCGATTTCTCCCTCGATAGATGACTTTGAGTAGCATTTTTATTTGTAGTTGTATATATTGCTAAGGGACTAGCAATATATAATTTTGGGGGTGTGATAAGTGTCGAATATTTCACATTCAAACCCTCATAATTGTGTATTTTAATCTCTTAGTAATGTTTCTTTTATATTTTTAATATTAAATTATGTTTTTATGTGAATTCGAAGGACTTATCAGTAATTTCTATTAATTCAATGTGAATTGGGCTTTAATTGAAGAAGTATATTGAAAAGAGTTGGGTTCCATCCGTTAAACAAGCCAATTCGAAGATCCAAAGAAGAAAAGGTTCAAAAAAGGTCCAAAGGGGTCTAAAGAGGTCCATATTGGACCCTTGCATCAAGTAAAGGGCGATTGGTCACCCTTGCCCTTGAGAACCTACTTAAAACTAGTCTCTCTCTCTCTTTATTTAGGATCTAAGCTTCATATCTCTCAATTTGGGTCTTATTGGGGCAATTTTAGAAGATTTTGGACCTCTTGAGAGTTTGGATGGCCATGAAAGTTGAAGAATCCACCTTGAAGATGGAGATCTCATCATCTATGGAAGTTTAAACAATAAATCTAGGGAATTATGTAGCCCTCTCTTCTATCTTTTGGATTATTTGTGTTGAATTTGGGAGAAATTGATGTATGTGTACAATTGTTGCATGATTAGATCTTTAATTCATAGATATTCTATGAATTGTACATTAATTGATAAAATTGAATTGCAATGTGTGTTGATTTTGTGAATGAATGCATTTTGTGATTGATTTTAATTTAATTCTCTCATTGTTCTTGTAACCCAATTGGGGGAAATCATGCAATTTTAATTGGACAACTGCAGTTAGAACTTGATAATTCATGCTAAGGGAAGATAGAATGTGCTACAATTAGTTTAGATTAGTTTAAAATTGGTTAGGTAGACACTTCATGCTAACCGAAGATGCGTTGTACTTGCTCAATTGTAATTGAATTTCATCATTGAATGAGTTGTAAGCTTGTAGCCACACCATTATGTGTTTTCTCCAATTTTGATACAATTGTCCAAGAGTTGGAGTTGGTGGTGAAATAATTTCCCTAGATTCTCTCGTCCATCGATTCACCTTTACTTTTGTTTAATTGACAGTTAGTTTGGTTTCTTCAATTTTTTAGTTGTAATCAACAAACCTTCTCACTCGAATAAATCTCGAATTATTTTAGAAATAGCACTTAAATGGATCATTTTTTTCAATCCTTGATGACGATAACCCGTTCCAATAGTCTAATCTTACAAGGATCCATCCTATTGTGGAACGTGAATTTTAATTGAACACATAATTCCAACAATCATTTATTTCTATGACAGTGGCTTTCACTCTTATGGGCAGCCAACTATTTTCTCAAAACAACTTTTGTTTGATATTTCATTGAAGATTTTGCCATAGTGGTAGCCTCGAACAAATCCCGAAGGTAGCCTTGACTTTTTTGTCTTAGACTTTCAGTAGTTCTTTTTCATTTTTTTCTTTTCTTTTCTTTTCTTTTTCTTTTTATTTTTCTGCTGAATAAAAATAGAATCTTTCTTTTCATTAATCATTTAAGCTCTCAAAGCTACTCACACAATATACTCTAATCAACTTCACATTAATTTTTAATCAATTCTTTTAGAGTTGGACTAGTGCACAAATTGTATGGATTCAAAAGATTCACCACTAAATAAAAATAAATATAACACATTAGTCATCAAAAGATATGTTCCAATGAAAAGCAAATAATAAACATAAGCTTAGTCAATGACCATAAAGATTCTAATGACCTCGGTTAGGGGGTTTTGCACCCAAAGACCTATTAAGAATAAATCTCCTAGTATCAATAGTAACAAACTTCTCCAAATCTTCCTTTTTCATCCAAATTATTGTAACATGCAAACTATCAAAAAAGTATTGTGAAGAACCGTAAACATTCTTTTTCTTATTTGAATTATTTTTAGCTTTAAAATTTTTAGGTTTGTTCCAATTATTTGGCTTTCTGAACCATATTCTAAGCAAAAGAATTATGCACATGAAAATCAGAATTAGAATATTTTCTTTTCTTATAACAATAGTGTTGATTATGTCCATGTTTACCACAAAATTACAATAAAGCACATTAGACACAACATTTGCATGCAAAGACTCAACTTAAAGTTTAAGTTTAGGTGTAGACAAATTCAAGTTCTTGGGTTTAACAAAGATAGTTTGACCCTTAGATGAAGATCCATTCTAACCTAATCCAGTTTTATCTCCTAAAGGCTTACCAAAACTAATCATGCTATCAAGCTTAATCTGACTAAAAATAAATGCAATTAATTTCTCTTGTGATTTTTTCAATTCAGGCGAAAGAAAATCAATTCTAGCACCAAGAGTATCTTTAGTAGAAATAAATTAACTTACCTCATTCTCGAGAAACTTTACTTTATTCTAAATATTTTGATTATCTACTTTATATTCTTCAATCAATTTCTACTTCTCTTCAATAAATTTCTATTTTTGCTCATTATCCTTATTCAAAGCACCTTTTTCACTTTCTACCAATTTGCGTTTTTTGGTCTGCTTCTTGTAAGCCTTTAATAATTCGTCAAAGACTCTTTGCAGCTCGCTTTCACATGGTTCTATATCAGCTTTCTCAACAATCGAATCATTAGAACTAACTTCACTCAATGTTACAAAATTTTTAGATTTACCTATATTAGAAAAAGAATCATTAGCAGTATCATTATTCACAATAGCAACGAATTTTCTTTTCTAAAATTTTTATTCTTTTTTTTCTTAAGGATTCTTCCAAATTTTCTAACAAAAAGAGACATGTCATCCTTATTGTAATACCCCGTAATTTTTAGGTTATTTAATTTTAATGTAATTTAATTTAAATTTAATTGCTCTGTTGTTAAATTAGTTGTTGGGCGTTTTAAATGTGCTATGTATTTAAATTATAATTTTTTTTAGTGCCTTGAATTGCTTGTGGAGTGCTTTAAATGTTTTAGGTTAGTTATTGTTTTTTTTAATTTAATTTTAATTGGACTAGGCTTTTGTATTTTTTCTTTTATTTTAAATTCTTAGATTGGGCTAGGGAGAATTTGGGTTTGGGTTTGAGCTGGGCTGGAATGATTGGACTAGGGGTATATTTAGGGTGATGGGCAAGGTTTATTTTTATTATTTTCTTTCTTTTAAAACATTTAAAAAAAATTAATTTTATAAAAGAAAAAGAAAAGGGTTAGGGTTTCTGTCGCTTTTACGCACAAAGACCCAAAGAATGTAGACGCGGGAGAGGAGGGAGCGATTCATTGGGACGAGTTCCAGTTCATCGAGTGACAAGTTCGAACTCTTCTCTTCCCCTTTGAACCGTAAACATAGATTATATATATTTTTATATATGTGTGTGTTGCTTGAATACGTATATACATGTATATAACTACCTGATTGTATGATTATGCATGCTAAGGGACTTTCTGTGGATTAAACATGAGTAATCTGTGAGTTTTGTACAACTATGGGGTAATTTTCCATAAGTGCATGCATGTATATATAAGTGTATAGGCGTATATATATATAAACATGAGATTTGTGTTTAATGTAATCATCGTTGTTCTGATAAATATGTGGATCTTGCTCTCCTGAATAGACTCTGTAAGTTTGGTTGTGAATCGTTAGGTAGATTGACGGAAATTTGAGTTTGAAATTTTAGAACCCTAAAACTTCAATTTGGAGCTTTTCGATTTAGGCTGCGATCGGAGAGGATTTTGGTACCAATGCATAGCTTAGACCTAGAGGAGTTGAATGGTATATTCAAATACGAGATTCGGTATTCGAAGGTGGCCAAAAAATGGCGAGAAAGTTTCGGTATCATGGCTATTACGTTAGTTGGAAAGAAAAGGAAGAGAAAAAAAAAAGAAAAGAAAAGAGGAAGAAGATAGAAAGTGGGCGCCACACGCGCCGTCGGCATGTGGGCCCTTTCCAGCCACTGGCGAGGACTAGAAAATTGGTATTTCGGTCCCACTCGTGGGGCCCACCCATTGGGCCTAGTCCAGAATAGTTTAATATTTTTATTTTTTTTAAATTGATTTTAAATTGGAAAAATAATTTTTAAAATTACTTTTAAATTCTAGAAAATTCTCAAAAAATTTAAGTAATCTTTTAGGGACAGAATACTCTTGGATTTTAAATTTCAAGTGAAAATGAGTTTCCCTCGTGGTTAAATTAGTATAAAAAGTATGTCTCAACATTGGATTTTCATTTTCTTTTATTTTGAAAATATTTTTAAATTTTTGAAAAATTTCATAAAATCCCAGAATAATAAAATAGGGTTCTTAAGAATAGAATAGGCCTAGAAACCTAGGTTAGAGTTAGGTTTAGATACCCTCAATATTAAGGTACGTTGTAGACTTGATTGTGTGCTTGCTCTTTTAATTGTTAGTTATATTGTTTCTTCCTTAATTGTATTATTTGAAATAATTATTGTTCATGGTATACTTGATTTTAGTGTAATTGTGTATAAGTTATTTTCTTGTGGTTATTGGACTTCCATTAGATTAATTAATGTGTAAAAGTAGATTTAAGCATGTAAGGATTGCTAGGGGGTATGTCAGGATTGTTAATACCTAATAAGGTATTTAAGGTTAGTTAATGAGGCATGTAAGGATTACCAGGAGGCATGTCAAGATTGTCAATACCTAATAAGGTATTTAAGGTTAATATAAAAGGCATGTCAGGATTGCCTAGTTTTAATAGGGTATTTTATTTTATGCCTTTGGTTTGAACTTAGAAAATAGGTTCTAAATTTGTGTGATAGGGGTTGGGTTAGGACAATATATAAGACGACTTCTATTTTGGAGACTTGAGATAGATAAGGAAATGATTTATATATAATTATATATATTTGTTGTCTCTCATATAAAGGGTATGTTTACCGATTCTCTGATTGGGTTAACCCACTTTATTGATATTTTAGGTCCTAGGCCAGTTCCACCATGAGGATAGAGTCTTAGATTGGTAGATTGTGGTAGACATCTGATGTGATCGGAACTAAATTATATTGTAAGCTTAATTTTGCCCTTTTTATCAAAATATAATTTAACCACTCGCAAGAGCACGAATCTTTGTAGATAAGGTTCTATATAGAGGGTATCGATCCCACGAGGACTAGTCGCAATTGTCTTAAAGGAAGATTAATTCTACTTTAATTCGAAAAACAGATTTTTTGAATTTGTGTTTAAAAACTATTGCATGAATGAAATGACAAGAAAAGTAAAGAGTTTAAAGTTGGGAGAGAGAACTAGGGTTGGTTTCCACCACTAGCCATTCACATGTTCATAAGTGTAGCAAGCATGGGATTCATTAATTAAATGCCTAACAATGTCATTAGGCTTGTGACCTCAATGACATATCAAAAGATCAATGTGTGTGCTAACTTATCATAATCCATCTTCAACAAGCATAGCTCTTCAACCTAACTAACTACCTAATTACTCTACTCTCTAAGTGAACACTACATGCATCCAAACTACCTTGTCTTGGCATGGTCTATACAAACTAACATCACACATTCATTTAAACACCATTATCTAGCCATCATTTGCACTTCTTGTGGAATATGCAAATGTTGTGCATTCAAGTGACAAAATCTACTCTAAGACAAGAATAAATTCCAAATCAAATGAATATATAAGAGATGTATTTGTGTACATAATCACTAGACTAAATAATCAACATTTAATTACAAATCCCAAGAGCTACAAAGATGAACAAGTTTACATGGCTAGGGGTTGAAACCAACACCCTAGTAGAAGAATCAGTTGCTCATGGTTGCCTTGCACCCTTCCATTGATGAAGAAAGTGAAGCTTCTTGGTCTGGTTCAGCTTCTCCTCTTCCTCTCCCGAAGGTCTCTCCTCTTGTATATTGATGTGTGTTGAGAGATATGAGATATGTGTGGCTTTTTGGTGCTTTTTGGCTCCTTTTTCTCCTTTGGGGCCCACCATATATATATATATCATTATATATATCTCTTGTATCAAGAAGGCTCCCAAAAGTCTTGCTCAAGTCAAACAATCCCCCTAAGTCGTGCAAAAAGGGGGATTTTGTTGCAAGTGGGAGAGCAGGTGAGCAAGTGGCCAAGTGGGCTCTGCAGCATCTCGATTGATCGAGATTTCGATCAATCAAAATGAGATCTCGATCAATCGACATTTCGATTAATCGAGATCAACATCTCGATTGATCGAGATGCCTTGGGCTGCATTTTCTGATTTCTTCTCTTGACTGCAGAAAGCTTCCAACTTTGCTCCATTTACTCCAATACCTGCAAAACATCAAAAACACAAAAATACCGTAAATATATCTCGGTAAACGCAAAAACGGAACTAACGTATATAAGAAAGAGGGTTCAAATGCATAGAATTGAACACTTATCAACATCTTCTCTCTCATCAATTTTCAGAGTAGGGTCTTATTCTTTCTTCACATTCAGCTTATTGACTCTTTTGGGACGCTATTTATTTCAGTTATTTAATCTTTAATAATTACGCTTGTTCTTTTTGGTTAAGGGATCCTTGGGTTACGGGACTTTCAAGTTGTATGGCACAGACACGTACTTTATTTACTTAACATTATTATTACTTTAGATAGACTTTCCTTTCAGTATTTATATTTTTTTATTATGTCCTCATATTCTATGCTTGTTGCTATTAGTTGTAAGTATCCCTTATGTTTTATGTATGAGACTGGCCACCTCATGCGTGAAATTTGTATGCGGTATTTCACTTATAGTTTAATCTATCGCATTCACGAGGTTTAAACCAATCCACCCTCTTTCATCCAAGATTCCATGATAATTTTTGAAAACAAAAATACTTTTTGATTTTAGAAATTATTTTTGCAAGGAACTACTCACAAATTAGAGAATACTGCTCTTATACTAATTGTGAGTTACGCGATGCATAAGTGGCTGCGAAAGTTTGATTAAAACCTAGAGGGGTTGAATAGGTTTACTCGCTCGTTTGTTTAATTTTTTAGATTATCCCAATTTTTAAGTACAATTTAAATTAAAACAATCTCACAAAGCAAGTAAATAAAATAAAGTGCAATAAAGTAAAGAGTGTACCAGATATACGTGGAATATTCAGATCGGGAAAAAACCACAATCGAGGCTTGTAGCCCTGGAGAACCAAATCCACCATCTTCGAAGCAAAGTATAACAGACTCTGTCCCAGACTCACACTCACTCCACTTTGATAATAACTTCATGCAGAACGTCTCAGGCTTACTCTTGCGACTCCCTCGTTCAATTATTACAGACTTTCGGCTAACGTCACAATCTTTGCAGAAGGGGAACTGGAAGAACACAAATACTCAGCAAGTATGATGTCCCCTTCATAGTGCAATCTTTTTCCCTTCCTCGCCAATGAATAGTTATAAAAGAAACCAAACAATCCAGTAGCTTAATCAATAAGAAATCTTTGAAGTAGTCTCCAAACGATTGATCAAGCAGATAGAGAGACACAATAAATCACTCATAGTGTATATATGTGTGTGATCTCTCAAAGAAATATAAACAAAGAATTACAAATAATTCTCTACTCTAAAAATATATCTATATTTTCTCTCTTTAAAAAAATAATCTTCTGGATGTGTTTTGAAAGTTTAATGAGAGAGAAATTATATGAGATTTTTATAAATATTAAAAATCTTAATTTTCCTTGAAAAATAAGTTTAAAATCACTAGGAAATGAATCCCAAAGTTTAAAGAAATTTCATAATCCAAACCCGATCAAAATAGAAACCCTGCAGAGCCAAAAAGCCACACAAGGATTGAGCTGGACTGATCTAACCTTGAATTTTTAAAATTTTTTGCCAAAAACCCTAATTTTCAAGGTCGAAACTTTCCGTTTTGAAATATATGTGTTCTCACCACTTTATTTAGACTATATGACTCTCATACTTGATCAATAATGTCCACATGCCATTGAAACCAATCAAAAATTTCAAACGATCAAAACCTTGCTCAATATCTTCTTCTGAAGTGCCAAGTTTCATGCCTTTGAAGATCATCTGCATGTTTGGTGTAGAACACTATGCTCACTATAAGGCTTCAATTATATGATCAATTACAAGAATATAAATAAAAAATTACAACTCGATCATGTCTAGTTTTGACACCGAAGATTGCTAATTACAAAAATATACGTCACACCATGAAGGGTGGTTTCCCCACTCTATTTATAGAGTATGGGTTCTCTCATCTCTCTCTTTTTCCTAATCCCTCTTTAACTCTTATATTGCTTTCCAAGAGAGGCTAGGAGTGGAATCTAGATGTGCTTATCCATGTCTTAGTTCCAATAGGCCCATTAAATGGCTTGTCATCTCTTGTCCCATTTAATAAGCCTATAATTTTTTTTAATTTCACTAAATAAAATTAATTGTATTTCAACTGAAGAATAAAGAAGTCAATAAGGTACTAAGTATTGAAAATTAACATCTCCATGTTAATTAGTATTTGGATACCATAAAGGTAATACCATCAATTTAATTTACTAATTAATCCATATTTTGGTTACTTGATTTTATCCCATTTGAACACATAAGATTTATTTGAAAATAATATATTTAATAAATAAATATATTAAAATATTTATCAATGGCCGGCTTTCTATCATCAAACAAATCATATCAAAATATTAATATCACATGGATTCCATCTTGAGAAGTATGTTCCAAAATGATTAAGGTGTTGGAAAATAATTAATGATTACTGATTACCCAAAATATTAATATCACATGGATTCCATCTTGAGAAGTATGTTCCACGTACAATTAATGAGTACACAAAATGCAGGGCATATTGAACTTAAAAAGACCTCACCCATGGTAAATCAATGTAACCATGACTAAGGTGTTGGAAAATAAAATCGGGTCTAGGCAACAAAAGAAATTTTTAAAAATTGTTCTCATCAGTTGTGATGAACGAATTACTAAGAGAAGAAAAAAAATTCCCAACCTCTAGATGATTCATATATTGTCCAACAATTTGAATTCCTTGCTTGACAATTTTTAGCTCTTCCTTTAGAATCGTAGAACATAAGCAACAAATTCAAATAGCTATTGGTAGTACCCTGGATCTCCTAAAATCTGATTTTTTTTTTTTTTTTGTGCAGGAATGTATCCCTGGATGTTAGCTTTCCAACTCTGTAAATTTTGCCTCAATCCAATTTGGAACGAAGGAGATAGACCCATTTTAGTAATTGTTGTTCTTAGAGAAATATGATCAGAAATATCAACTTTAAACGATACTAGATGAACTTCTTTTTGGCTAAATTTTTTTCTAACAATGTAGACATTAGGTGTTATTATTAAAAGGTATAAAATGAATGCTCACTTAATGTGAAGAGAGGACACTGAAAATTGTAAGATTGATTACTTACTTGATTATGCAAAATTCTAAGATATGAAATGGATTGTTTTGGGGTGAAACTAACGTGTGTTTTGGTAACATGTGTTATGACCTTATAATAGATATGTGTAATTTATGATGTGAGATCATTATGGTAATTAGTATATATAACCTAAGATATGGGAAAATAAACTAGGTGAATATGAACTTGGTGAATTAGAAGAGATTTGTTGGAAGATATTGATATGAATGATGTTTAACAATCGTTGATATAACGATTTAAACTGTCCTAGAATCTTTAATGGGATTGTGCTTAGTAGGTTGCATACATGTATATGTGAGTATGTGCTCGATGTGTGTGTAATATGCATATATGTGTGGATTGTGCTTGGTGTGTGTGACATGCATGTCTTGAGAATGTACCCAATGTGTAACTTGCATATGTGTATGGATTGTGCTCGATATTTGGCACATGAGTTTAGAATTTGGTTGATTTTTCTCGATGTTTGGTTTTCAGGATTGGCAAAAAAAATAGGAAGGGCCTGGAGTCCCTTGGGTTGAAAAACCCTAAACATGGCCAAGTGGTTATCATTTCCATCGGATTAGAGGCTAGCAAAGCGAGGGAAAATGTACATGGCCTCAAGGCATGTGCTTGGATTTGTGGAAGTCCAATTCCCAAGTTGTGTGATTTGAAATGTGATTTTGGTTTTAAAATTTATGATTTGGAAATGTGAAAGACATATGTGGGTGACACATGGTTTGGAATGTAAAATGTATGTGTGAGCAACACATAGTTTAGAATGCAAAATACATGTGTCGGTGACACATGATTTGAAATGTGAAATGCATGTGTGTGTGACATGGATTGGAATATGAAATTCATGTGTGTGTTACACATGGTTTGAAATGTGAAAATTATGTATGTGTGTAACAAGCGTTTTGGCATATGGAAAGTTGAGTGTGTGCATGTAACTTGGAATATGGAAAGTTTACATTATAAGATGAGCTTGGTGATTACTTGGTAGGTTGAATTCCATTATAATATGAAAATGTTGGGATTATTTAGGATTCAAAAATGTAAAATGTCATAGTTGGTAGGTATATAAATTGATTTTTTTCTTGATGAGAGTGTACCAGATCATGATTTAATTATGAATTATTATTAGTTAGGACATGATAATATGACTTTGATGAGTCTAGCTTGTACAATGTTCCTATATTGTGATTTTGTTCATTTATAATAGATTGTATAAATGTCATATCTTGTAAGCTTAGTTGTTAATTGGTAGTATTAATAAAAATATGTTAAAAGTCTCTATATTGGATCATATTACTTACTTCTATTATTTTGCAGGTAATATCTGAAAGAGTAATCATGATGGGTCATGGAGATTTTGGGTGTTAGTATTGTGATAACTCCCTTGTGTGGAAAAGAAGATGGATTTTTTGTGACGTATAAATTTGTAATTAGAAATATTCAGTGTCAAAACTATGTTTGATCGAGTTGTATGCGTTCATTCATATTCTTGTAATCAATCATGGGGTTGAAGACTAAGAGCAATGAGTGTGTTCTTCATCAATGCATCATCTAGAGAGTGCCTCAACAAAGAATTTGGTTGATTGAAGCATTTAAGTGACTATAAGTGAGCATGGACGTCGGTGATCATGATTTGAACATCATTTAGTCCAAGTAAGTTGGTGAGGACACATAGTTTTTTAAATTATGTTTTTTGGTCTTGAAAAATAGAGTTTCAAAGTCATATTTTCACATTTTTCAAGGTTGGACTAGTCCTTCACTTTCCCAGACCCGTCCAAAAGTTCTCAGGACCTCAATATTGAGTGTCAACACAGTTGGACAAGTCCAAGTGAAGGCTGGACTGGTCCAAGGGGTCTTAACATCTTTTTAAGAGGTTGTTATAGTAGACGGACTGGTCCAACTAAAGCCCGAACGCATCCAACTTGGCTGTTTTATGAAAATAAGCCTATTTTGACCCAGATTTGACCCGGAACTTTCTAAAATCGTGGGGACTTGTTTCCTATTGAATTTTACCTTATTTGTCAAGTAAAATTAGGATTTTTAATCTCTATAGAAACCTCATATGTATTCTCTCTCATTAAACTTTCAAGGAAACAAAAATTCATATTCTAGGGAGAGAAAACATTAAGATATTTTTCTTACAAAGGATTTTCTTCCCTAAATTCTTTGTTTATATTTTTGAGAGCACACATATACGGAGTGTTTAAGTTGTGATACTCTTCACAATCTGATCAACCGAATTTTCAAAGACATCATCATCAGTCTACACAGGTTGATCAGAGTAGTAGAGGTGGTTCCTTAACACTACTTGATTTTCTCTAAAGAGGAAGAGAAATGATCACTACGAATCGGACAAAATACTCATGGAGTATTTGTGTTCCTTCAGCTACCTTTCTGAAAAAATTGAGACGTTAGCCGAGAATCTGTAGCAGTTGGACGAGGGAGTCACAATTGTAAGCCTAAGGTGTTCCGCATCAAAGTTCTTGTCAGAGTGGAATGGGTGTGATTCTGGAGTAGAGTCTATTATACTTTGCTTTGAGATAGTGGATTGGCTTCTCTAGGGTTTTATGCCTTACCCTCGTGGTTTTTCCCTTCTTAGTCAAGAAGTTTGGTTTGGAAGGTTCTAAACATGTGCAAACTCCTATGAGTACTTATTCCAAACTAGAGAGGAACTCTTATTCTAAGAGAGTTGATCATTTATTATATAGGAGTATGATTGGTAGCCTGTTGTATTTGACAACAAGTATGTTTGACATTGCATTTAGTGTAGGAGTATGTGATAGATATCAAGCTGATCCTAGGGAACAATATCTCATTGCAGTCAACTGCATCATTCGTTATGTCAATAGTACTTTGAATTATGGATTGTGTTATTCTATAGAGTCTAACTCCGAGATTGCAAGTTACACTGATGCTGATTGGGCTGGTAACGAGGATGATAGGAAAAGTACTTCAAGTGATTGTTTCTATGTTGGTACTAATCTTGTGTCATGGTACAACAAGAAGTAAAATTTTGTTTCTTTATCATCTTCTGAGGCTGAGTATATTGCTACTAGAAGTTGTTGCACACAACTACTTTGTAAGATGCAGATGCTACTGAATTATGGAATTGATCAAGGTACAATGTCTATCTTTTGTGATAACAATAGTATAATTAATATCTCAAAGAATCCAGTTTTGTATTCTAGAACAAAATACATTGACATTCAACATCATTTTATTCGAGAATTAGTTGAACAAAATGTCGTTTCTTTAGAGAAAGTGCATACTGATTATAATTTGTTTGACATTCTCACAAAGCCTTTAGATACTTCTAGGTTTCATCACCTTAGGAAATCTATAGGCATTTGTTGTCTTAATTAGATTGCATGGCATTGACATAATCTAGAAAGAAACTTTATATTCATCTTATGAGTCTAGATTATGCATTTAACCTTGTAGTTTTAGATTTTTTTTTGTGAAGTTAAGCAAACCATGTTAGAATGAGTATGTTGAACACAAGGAAATTAATGACACATAGATTGCATGTGTATGACATACTATGGCTATGAGTTGAAAATTTTGATTTTGCTTACTTATTTCGTTTAGTAGATGAATCATGTTGAGTACATTTATTAAATTATTTTTACGTCATTATTTTGGTCAAAGATAGTGTTGATGTAATAAAGCATTATCTTGGGAATTGAATGTTCAATATTCTGCAAAAGACCAAAAAAAGTGATGAGAAAAAATTCAACAGTCGGAAAAGAAAAGTGAAAAAAATGTGAAAAATTATTGTTGAGCATATTCTTATGGAAAAAGCTACATTCGGGATGTGTTCGAAGCTACCACTACAACATAAATCTCTAATGAGATATCTTTTAAAAAAGAGTTGCTTTAAGGAAATAGTTGGCTACCTATAGGAGTGAAAGCCACCGAATATGTATCTGCGAGGAACAACAAAAAAAAATTTGAAAGTCTGTGCACATGTTGGTTGTTTGGTTTCTCAGTGAGTGTAATGTCATTGATATATTATCTAAAAATCTGAAAAATTGACAAAAGGAATATTTTGGCTTATAAAAATTTATGGTGATTTTACTACACTTACTAAGTGTGTGAAACTAATTGATTAAGTTTTGGTTTTAGTTTGTTGTATTCATATAGTCTTGTGGAGTTAATATTTTTTATTGTCTACACATACAAGTTCTATATGTTTGCTTGTTTCCTCCTTAGTTTTTTTTTGTTTCTTTTCATTCCCTTGTCAATTTGTGACAAAAAGGGGGAGAGATTTGGGAAGTTTATTGGAGAGATTGTCTGACTTTTGTGACTTTCAGGGAGAGTTGTCTAGTCATCTATCATTAAGGGGGAGATGAGGTTGGTTGTTTGAGGAAAAATATGCATAAGCATTTTGCATTACATGAGCATTTTGTATGCATTGACATTACATGATTATCTTTATTTGTGTTTATGTTTATTTGTCTTTACTAAGCTTTTACGAAGGTACTTTTGAGTGTTAGTTTTGCAAAATATCGAGGTTCATTGTATTTGCTGAATATAGGTGTTCTTCATATTTATCACAAGTTCAAGATCATAGTGAATGCTCGATTTGTCTCAGCTGTGTTGTTTTTGTTTTTGACAACTTGTAATTTATCTTTTCTATTGCGGGGTAAATTACATATTGTCTAGGATGATTTTGTCACAAAATTACCAAAGGGGGAGATTGTGACGTAGAAATTTATAATTGGCAATATTCGGTGTCAAAATTATATTTGATCAAGTTGTATGCGTTCATTCATATTCTTGTAATCAATTATGGGATTGAAGACTGAGAGCAAGGAGTGTGTTCTTCATCCATACATCATCTAGAGAGTGTCTCAACAAAGAGTTTGGTTGATTAAAGCATTCAAGTGACTACAAGTGAGCAGACGTCGGTGATTATGATTTGAACATCATTTAGTCCAGGTAAGTTGGTGAGGACACATAGTTTTTTAAAATATTTTTTTCGGTCTTGAAAAATAAAGTTTCAAAATCATATTTTCACAATTTTCAAGGTTGGACTGGTCCTTCACTTTCCCAGACCCGTCCAAGAGCTCTCAAGACCTCAATATTGAGTGTCAACACAGTTGGCTGGACCAGTCCAAGGGGTCTCTGTATCTTTTTAAGAGGTTGCTACAGTAGATAGACTGGTCCAACTGAAGCTCCTTCCCGTCCAACTTGGCTGCTATGTGAAAATAAGCCTGTTTTAACCAAATTTGAACTGGAACTTTCTAAAATCATGGGGACTTGTTTCCTATTGAATTTTAACTTATTTTTCAAGTAAAATTAGAGTTTTTAATCTCTATAAAAATCTCATATGGGTTCACTCTCATTAAGCTTTCAAAGGAACAAAAATTTATATTCTAGAGAGAGAAAGTATTGAGATATTTTTCTTACAAAGGATTTTCTTTTTCAAATTCTTTGTTTATATTTTTGAGAGCACATACACATGGAGTGTTTAAGTTGTGATACTCTTCACAATCTGATCAATCGGATTCTCAAAGACATCATCATTAGTCTACATAGTTTAATCAAAGTAACAGAGGTGGTTCCTTAACACTAGATTTTATTTGAAGAGGAGGAGAAATGATCACTACGAAGGGGACAAAATACTCTTGGAGTATTTGTTTTCTTTTAGCTACCCTTCTAGAAGAATTAAGACTTTAGCTGAGAATCTAGAGCAGTTGGACGAGAGAGTCACAATTGTAAGCCTGAGGTGTTCCGCATTGAAGTTTTTGTCAGAGTGGAGTAAATGTGAGTCTGGGACAGAGTCTATTGTACTTTTATTCGAGATATTGGATTGGCTCTCTAGGATTTTCTACCTCACCCCCGTAGTTTTTCCCTTCCTAGGATTTTCATGTAAAAATTCTGGTGTTATCTCTAACTTTCCTTACTTACTTTATTTATTTTGTGATTGGTTTGGATGCTTAATTTATAATCATTGTGAAAAATTAATCAATCATAGAAATTGGGCAAGAAGACCAATTCACCCCCTCTAAGTCTAAGGATTAACATCTCACTCTAAATTAACTGAACCGTTCTCGCACCGCGTAACTCACATTTTTGTATGTATAAGTTTGATTAGTCTTGAGTGTAACGTACTTCTTCTTAGTTATTTTGGTTATGACATGTAATGACTCAACTACTTGTACTCTTGGTGGATGTATAAGAATATTGTTGTTAAAGTTCAATTTTTGTATCAATATATGAGAGTAATTTTGATTGATGAATTGTTATTTGTCAAATTTGAAGTTATGATGAATTAATTAATTCTTGAGAATTTTTTTTATTTATCATGAGTCCAAGTGTTCAGAAACGATGAGCATACTACATAGATGAGAAGAAAATAATGGATTCTGGAAATGAAAAAGTAAGACGAAAAAAAATGTGTGAGATTTGTTTGGTGAGGATTAATCTCAAGGATTCAAGAAATTTAAGGTCCAATTTGAGAAAAAATTAATTCTAAAGACAACAGAACTTGTACACTTTCAATTTGTTATTCACCGTGCCATGGCTCAATTTCTCGCCATTTTCTTTTGGGTTTAATTTGGTCTTCTCAAAAGTTAAACAAACTCACAATTTTTTTTTTTTTTTGGGTAAACTTCATTGACACCCTTTGAAGTTTAAGGTATTATCAGGCGACTACAACTATATGCAATTTTGTCACCAACATCCCCTGTCAGAATTTTTAATTTTTTAATAAGTGAAATATCCTAATTGCCCCTAATTATTTAAATGAATTTTAATATAAAAATATTAGAATTGAAAAATGACAAAACTACCCTCATGATTATATGCCCACCATTTTTATCTCAACCTTCTTCAACCACAAACCCAAACCAAAACACCAACCACCACCGCCACCAACCACAACCACAACCACCACCACCAGTTAACCATAGCCACCGCCACCGTTTTTTTCTCTCTCATCTCCTCCTCCAACCACCACAGCCACCAACCTTGTTCTTTTCCTCCAACCACCACCAACCACAACCACAACCACAACCACAACCACCAGTTAACCACATTTTATGAGGAACAAAGCGTTCAAATAGGAGGATCAATGGCGATCGTACCGGCTGGAGCTCGCAATCACCACAAACGTCATTGCAAACCCAATCGATCTCCTTCGACGCTACCACTGCCAAACCATCTGTCACCAACGTCGGCCCCCAAAATCAAGCCTAGAACCCCATCGTTTCACCATTGAATAGCTACTACCGCTTTAGATTCTTCCTCTGGTGTGAATCTCATAAGGTCAAAAACGCTAACCCTAGCTGATTTATGCAGAAACAAGGGCTTGATCTTGATCAATTGCGCCACTGGGTGGAACGTTCATAGAGGATGGGTGTGCTTGGTGCCTAGGTTGCGAATGGGTTGGGTTATAGAACCTTTATGCATAGAAGTATATACATACATATATATATGTATGGGTTATATTAAATAAAATTAGTGGAAGTCGATGGGGAATATGAACTGAGTATATTCTATGTATATATACGTGTGTGTTGTTTATGATAAAGAGAAATGGAAGGTAATTGAGGTTGATTGTGATTTTGATTGTACAAATTGAGGTATTGGGTGTTGTATTGGTCACGATATGTGATTAACTGTGCTAGTTTGATGTTATAGGTGGCTGATTTGAAGAGAGAATGGATTGTTCACATGAACCCTAGAAATTTTAGAATTGGGGATTTCCAATCTAAACTATTATTAGTGGAGATTTTTATACCAAAATGAAGTCAAATCCATGAGGAGTTGATTGGTATAAAATTTAGGTTGATTGGAGGCCGGAGGTGGCTAGAGAGGAGGCTAGAACCGACTATCGGGGTTTAGCACTACTGGAGCCATTGGTAGTTAGTGGTAGTGGTGGTGGTGGTGGTGGTTGTGGTTGGTGGTAGTGGTGCTCGGTGGTTTCCTTCCCCCTCTTTCTATATATGTATAAATATATATGTATAAGTATAAATATATATGTATATATATAATGTAATAATAGTGAAATGAATATGTAATAATAGAGCATAGTTGGTGGCATTTTGGTCCATTAGGCATGGTTAAATAAGTAATTTTAGTATTAAAAAAGGTTAGGTCAAAAGTCAAAGGATAGCATTGTCTTTTCACTATCAAAAAACGGTCTGACATGACCTACTTTTGACAGGAGGGGGTGTATGTGATATATGGCACAAACCTCAGGGGGTGTTGGTGACAAAATTGCACAAAGTTGTAACCGCATGATAATACCTTAAACCACAAGGGGAGTCAATGAAGGTTACCTTTTTTTATTTTTTTTTATTTTTATGTCTATTGGCATTAAAGTTGAAAGGAAATAATGAAAAGTTGGCAAAATCGAAAGGAGTTGATGAAACACAAGAAATTGATGGGTGTTGGAGGTTGGGAATGATAGGCAAAATAAAAATAGTTTTTTCAAATTGAGGGTATTTTTTTTTTTAATGTGAAAACTTAGGCTACGGAGTCTTTTCACTTGTTTGAAGGATAGAATCCACATTAGAAAATGTTATAGTAGTGATGTAATTGATTTTTAATGGTCAATTTGTTTGACTATCATGATTGGGTGTCAATCGTATTGTGTAATTTTTGAAAACACAAACGTGTGTAATTTATGCTTTCATTAGAGAAGGTGAGTGTAATTTTCTCTTCATTTCAAGGTATTTTAACATAATTTTTATTTTATTTTATTCTATGGTAGGATCGTTTTATTGCTAGCTATGAAGCACGGATACTTCTCCGGAGGCCCCGTGGCCATATCAGATACGTATCTAATACGAATACGGTCAGGATACGGCTGGACATGTATCGAATACTCCTGGAAAGTATCCGATTTTTTTAAATAATTTTTTTATTTTTGAATACGCCAAGATACGTTTCGGATACGCCAGGATATTTCTGGGATACGTTTAGGCAAATTTGTAATTTTTTATTATAAAAAAGATGATGGTCATATTGTAGTATTAAAAAGCTTAGTTAAAAGGTGGAGCTTGATTTGTTAAATCAAAAGATCTCTTAATGTTGAAAAAAAAATCTTTAAGTTAAAACTTGAAACTTAATTTGTGTTCTATTAATTTTTTTGTATATATATATATATATATATATTTGTTGTATCCCGCCATACCCGTATTTTATTTTTTTGAGATTTGTCGTATCGCCGTACTCATATCATGTCATATTTATATACTACATCCGTATCCGTGCTTCATAGATTACAGCAATGTGATGATGTGATTCGTGCGTCATTTTTATTTTTCTTTTTTGGTACTTAAAATGTTATAATTTAATGGGGGATCTGATATAAAATTGTTTTAAGAAGCGCCTCATGGCAGACTGAGAGAAATTACTGACTTATTGTGTCCTATAAAACTGAACTAAAATCCTTTCCTCCCTAAAGCACAATCGAATTTTCCAATCTCATAAATATCACTTACATTGACTTACTTTTTAAGAAAACCTTATTAATAATAATTTCGAAACATACATTCTTATAAAGTATTTAAGCTGATGTAACACACCTTAATCAACTATTAGATGACAACCCCATCAATATTTAGATAAGACATTACTACAAATTATTTTTGTCCCATTAAATATATATTTCAATTTAGATTGTTCCACTTTAAATTAAAATAATATTATTAAACGAGCCCTCTCATAACAAGAGTCATAACTCATAACTCTCCATATTTAACTAAAATTATTAAATGATTCATTTGATTTTTACAAATCTCGTAAAACTTATTCAATTCAGAGGTTAAATAAATACAGAGAGTTTATGACTATTGTCAAGAGACGCTCTTCGAATAACATTACTCTTGTGGAGTATTCAATTGGACGGCCCATATTAGACCACCCAGAGGGAGACAATGTAATCCAATCTCAACCGTCCAAAGATATGTAGATCACCAATCATATAAGTATGAAACCACACCCAATTTATTTTCCCGCTCATTTTCAAAGGAAAACCCCTCTTTCTACGCCCCTGAGCGCTAGGGTTTGGCTTTTCTTCTCCATTCCGTCTGATCCTCTGTGATGCGTTCTATATTAGCGTAATCACGAAGTTCACAGAATCTAGAAATGAGTGTTCCCATGGAGATCTCTCTGCAAAATGCCACCTACGCCGACACCTCCGACCAAAACGGCGGCGTTCCTGAAGCGGCAGTTCCTTCTCCCATACTGACCGAAGACAAAGTTCTCGTCTCAGGTCACATTCCACCTCAAATCTGACCGTTAATTCAAACAATTTCATGGTGGTTTTCAAATTTGAAGCTTGAGGTTGTTTTTGTTAACTTTTTTTGCAGTTGAAGTTTGCTTAAAACCCTCGAGCACAGCTCGGATAGAAGATGTTCGGTCGGCCGTCGAGAGGTGTGCATAAAAACACACATACATACGCATTGACATATGTAATATGGATTAGAGAGGCTTTTCGTTTTCATGTTTAGTTTGTGATGATCATTTTGAGAATGCCTTAGGCAAATCTATACAGTTCTTTGATCATCTAATCGCTGGTGAATTTTGGGGTTTCTCTGTTATATCAATTCTTAAGTTTAAAGCTTTCTTACCGTTTAGCATCTTGGGGTTTTTCTATTGGTTTTAGGATGCTTGAAAAAAGGAGTTTAAGCTACATTGATGGTCCCATTCCGGTGCCTATAGACGATATATTTCTTGTAGAAAATGTGCAAAGAATCCACATTTGTGCCACGGGTATGTTTCTATTATCTTCAAATTCAGTGATCTTCTTTCTTTAGTTTTAGTTTTGATGCTTAATTGTTGGTTTTCGTAGATGTTTGGGTGGAGAACTATGACATCCTTCTGTTCTGGCAAGTCAAACCTATTGTGCATGTATTTCAGGTGATTAACATTGCTTACTTTGTACCTGGTGCTTAATTGGGCTGTGTGTGTTTGTATAATGTCACCCATTTATGAATCCCCATCAAAGCAGATGTATGATCATACCATATCATCAAATCTGCACACTGTACATTCTTGTCATCTATGATATTATCTTTAAATCATTTTTACAATCATCAAAAGGCTTTCTGTCAATGTCTAGATCTTGTCATTTGATAATTGTAATCATCTTGTGTTGGTAACTTGGTATAATATTTATATCTCCTGACTTGTATCAGTCATGTGTGGAGTTAAGTTAATATTTATACCCATATCTTCTTCAATTTGAATTCGAATGTTGCTTTTGCAGCTCAGTGAGGAAGGACCATGTGAGGAATTAAGTGAGGATGGCCAACTTTCTAGCTTCAATGAATGGATTCTTCCTGCAAAAGAATTTGATGGCATGTGGGAAAGGTTTATTCTGCAATTTTACTTTTACCTCTGCCATTTTGGAAATGATGTAGAAACTAGAAACATGACATTTGCTTCTGCAGCTTAATTTATGAATCTGGTCTCAAGCAAAGGTTGTTGCGGTATGCAGCAAGTGCTTTGCTCTTTACTGAAAAGGGCGTTGATCCTTTCCTTGTATCATGGAACCGGTGAGGGACCTTTTGGTAATCTCTTAAATATTTGCTATCCAGATATGCTAAGCTGTTTGAAATATAACCAAGTGGAGGTGGCGGTTTAAAAAGCTCTAACTGGACTAATAGAGCTATCTTTTTTCTTTGATATTGTCTGAGTTTGGCTTTTATCTATTTATTTATTGTGGGTACTCTTGAAAGTTCTTATTATGAATTTCAGTTTCTGAAGGTTCGGACTTAAATAGGAATTTCTTTGATGCACCAAACATGTGCTCCCTTATGGTCAGCAAGTGTAATTAATTATAAACCTCAAGAACAGGATCATGCTTTTAAATTGCAATTTTTAGAATGTATGATGAATGGAGATTCCCTTCTTGAGTCTCTAGTGTTTCAAGGTTGACCTTGAACAATGATAGTTAATAACTTCTCATTAGTGCAAGACTAGTAGTGGAGGGATATTGAGGGGTATAGCTAGAAGTTGAATAGGTTTAAGAAGCCTCAAAAGTTGTGTTTACTATTTGAAATTTGAAATCTGACACGGACCGAATGGCTGATTGACGTATAGCCAGTCACCTGATCAATCCACCTTTGCAGAACTATATTTTTTAAGAACTCTCTCAAACAGATTTCTAAAAGGATTCTACGTCCTATTTTACTTGGGACTCCTATATTGGTTATAATTATGGGGTTATGGTCAATGTAGGTTGATCAGTTGAGTCTCTTTATGATCTAGGAGAAATAATTTATAATTTTAGAGAGCAAGTTTTGATAATCAATCTAGGGTTTACCATTATTCATCCAATATGTGTTTGAGAGATTCAAAGTAAGGAGCACATCAGATATAATCATACGGAGAAGCAGATCCTGTGAGGAGCGTATTTCACATAGTTGTTTAATTCTATCAGAGCCTTGGGTAATGATCTTGTATTTCATATAGTTGTTCAAGTCTATAAAGTTTTTACATGCCATCTTAAATCTTCACTCCTTTTTTATTTTAATTTTAATTTTTTTTTCTCTTGGCAAATGAACCCACCCACTTTTGCCCCTCTAGGGACTTGAACCTCAACCTTCCATTTTGAGAGGTAGAGGAGATATCTTTGGGTTACAACCCTTGGTTACACTCGGATTTTAAGATGGTGATTAGCAATAAAATGCTATTCTGTCAAAGCATATAGCAACCATCACACTTTTATCCTTGATGCACTTGAGAAGTTTTACATCCCTATTTTCTCAGTCCAGCACATTAGTTAACTCTTTGAATAGGTAATGTGCTCTTCCATGCATGTGTTGTTGATTTACTGATCATTTACTGTCATTGTTTGTCAATTATTCATAAATGTGGGCCACATGGCTATGAAAGCTTGTGTAGAATGACTCATTAAGCAACATATCTGCAGTTGATCTCAGCATAATTTGGTTCCAAATGGTTGATGATGATGCTGTTACCATATGATGCCACAACAACCAAAACTAGTTTCTGGTAGATAGATTTTTTTGAGTCAAAGGCTTAATATTGTGATAATGGTTTTATTTCTCATACCCATCTACATGCAAGATTTGATTTGGATTCAAATTATATGTAACCTGACCGTTCAGCAGAAGGATGGCGCCTATAACATACTTAAATGGTACCACTTTTTAAGTTGGTGCAACTGCGCATAACTCTTGTCAGATCTTCATTTATGATTCCTTCTTTTGCTTAATATATATTTTTTTTCTTTAAATTTTTGGTATATGTGTGTGAAAAGTAAAATCTGTTGATAATAGGTCATCTTTGTAGTTATTACTTGATAACCACAGCTCGACCACCAGCAAAGCTTATATTCTTTACTGGTCCTTGAATATATATGGTTTGCAGCATTATTCTTCTGCATGGACCTCCAGGGACAGGCAAGACATCTTTATGCAAAGCATTGGCTCAAAAACTGTCAATACGTTTTAACTCCAGGTTTTTTGAACTATATATTTGACGATTGTTGCTTTTCTGAACGCACTATGTAGTCTTCATGACATTTGTCCTAGACTAATCTAACCCCTTTGCTTTAAATTTGTTGCAAAATCAGATACCCACAGTGCCAATTGGTTGAAGTTAATGCACATTCTTTGTTCAGTAAATGGTTTTCTGAAAGTGGCAAGTTGGTATGTACAATACTGCGGTTCTTGAAATTTCCTTTGGTTATTGTAACTTGAATATCCTAATTTGCTTTCTAATTTTAGCAATGACAAATGAACACAGGCATTTATTTGGTCATTATTGTAACTTGGCTGTTTCACCATACAAATCCTACATGGAATCCTGAAGGTCTTGCTGCACAATAGGAAAATATCAGCAGGCAGATGTTTCTATTATTAGACTAAGCGTTTTTGATTGACTTGTTATTGGTATCCAGTGCTTTATGTTGATTTTGGATGACATGTACATAAGCATATTACTGATTTCACTTCTAGAAGTGACCAAGTTTCGCCTCTTAGATTAGGGGTGGCAAAATTGGACACGATAGGGCAACACGACACGAGTTAAGCAGGTTTGGGTTTGAGGTAAACTGACACGTTTAATAATCGGGTTGACACAAACATAACAAACAAAAATTGGCTTGGGTTTGAGTTTAAGCTGTCTAACTTGCGTCACGATTATGACACGATTACAACATAAGTTATTCATATATTCTGCTTTTATTCAAACTTATATATACATAGTTATATATATTGCAATTGTTTGTAATCTATTTGTTTGTTTACATGATTGATGTAGGCATAAAATGCAAGATAAGATTGTTATGATGTCTTCCCAGTTGTTGAATCATCTTAGTATGTTTTTGAGTTTATATATAGATACAAAATTTATAATATAGTTTGATTTTAGGATTTATGTATAGATATGTACTTTATTTTTATATGAGAGATTTTTAAAGGTGGAGAAACTCATATTATATAAGTTAAACGGATTAAAAGGTTTTTAACCAAGTTGTGCCATTTTAGGACATGTTTAATAAACGGGTTACACGGGTCAACGCGTGTAACACATTTAATTAACGGGTTGGGTTAGTGTTGAGGGTCTCTGACACAATTATTAAATAGGTTGGGTTAGGTTTGAGTTGTTTAACAGATAGTCATAAATCGACACGACACGGGAACACGAATTGCCACCCCTATCTTAGATAGGGAAAAAATGCACTAAACCCCCCCTAAACTATTGATTTTTGGCAGATAACCTCCCTCATCTATTACAAAAATTGCAAATTGCCCCCTGCCATCACATTGACTTTTAAAAAGATATTGAACTATGGTTAAAATTATGATAATACCCTTTTAATTGACTAAGATGCCCTTGAACCAATTTTGTTGACCCATTTGCAATTGTTTTCTTTTTTTTATCCATATGGCAACCCATACAATATATGTATAACGATATATATGTCTATATTTGAGAGTGGGCCTTGGCACAATGATAAGTTTGCTCCATTGTGACCTGGAGGTCACAGATTCAAAATTGGAAACAACGTCTTTATGCTAAGGTAAGGTTGTGCTCATCTAACCCTTCCCAAACCTCGAAATGGCGGGAGCCTTGTGCACTGGGGTATCTCTTTTTTATATATGTCTATATAACTATATATAGCTTGCACATTGTCCCTGCAAATAAAGATTGCTCATTTGGCTCAGCCACGAATGCTATAACTGCTGTTGATGAGCGTAATCGTCGGTGGCAATGGATGTTTTGGGGAGGAATGATTTGAGGTAGTGACGAATTGGGTTAATGGCGATGGCGTGGGGCGATGGCAATTGCGGTGGATCACAGGGTGTTTGACTTAGAGAGTGGCAGTGGGGTGGTGGACCAGAGGTGTTTGGCTCAGAGAGTGGCGATGGAGGTGGACAATTTTGAAGAAGTTCTGGATTTGAGTTCGCAACTTGTTGATATGGTCGTAAAAGAGTTAATAACTACTAAGTCAGTTGACTCAGTTCACATCTTGTTGATATATGCTCATCCTTCACTTTATGATTCAACCATTTTCTTTGCTTCCCTTTTCTTTTTGTAGTTTTTTCTTTACTTCACTGAATGCTTCCATCACTGTTCGTAAAAGATATAGTTCTCTCTGTCCCTTTCTTTATTCTCTTCTACATTATTTAACCCTCTCTAATGTGATCAAATGATGAATTTAGCTTTTAAGTATTGTACATGAGGATTAATAAAACGTTTATTTGAAATAACAAATATATCTTCACCTTCCACGGTTGTTGGGCAACTTCGGGGGTTGAAGACATTGAAATTCTTTGTGAATAATGTTAATTTATTTCCGGTGGAGTTTAAGAACTTGGTTGAGTTAAAATGCTTATAGGTGAACTGGTGAAGATATCTTCTTTGGGTTTGAATGGTTTGCCTTCGCACAAGGAGGCAGGCATTTTTGTACCTATGACGCTAGTGTGAGCATTTTGATCTTTGGCCATGGTGGTCCAATCATTGGAGACGGGGGCAGCAATAAGTGGGTTTTCTTTTTTTTTTAAAAAGAAAAAAAATCAAGGAATGTCAAATATGTAATTTCACCATCATTTTAACGGCAATCAAACGTTGTGCAAGGGTTTGGGGCTAGTGCCACTTTTCCATAGTTATGGGGGTTTTTATGCAACACGGGGTAATCTCTAACAGAGGTATAGTTCAGGGGTTTTTCTCTAATTTGCCCTTTTAAATAAAAGGTTGAACATTGAATACCTATTTTTTGGTATAACAAGTTATCAACTTCTAAACTACCACAAATTGTTGGTAGCAAAAAACTTCTCCATGATTATGTAGAGGACGTTCTGGAAGTGGGGTATTTCCAAGGCTGGCGTATGACAGAGAAAGGAAAAGGAAAGGATGAGAGGGTTGGGGAGAGAACTTGGGCAGGAGAATAAATGAGGGAGTAGGGAGTGTGGCATAATTTTGAGGCAACACAGAAAATGAATGCCTTGTCACGTCATCCAACTATTTATAACATTCCTGACAAGTGTCAGGGTACAGACATCTGCCACACGTCAGCACATTTATGTGCCACGTGTCAGTATATCCAAATGCCACTTGTCCCCCCTATTATTGCCCCAACCATGATGCAAGTGCCTCATCTACTCGAGCCGCGAGTCAAAGAGCCCCCCTTCACTCCACCCTAGCGTGCCCTTGTTCAATCCTCCATGTGACAACCCTTTTTCCCGCCCACTCTCCTTCTGGCGCGACATGCACTATACTTAGAGCTCCTGAGTAATGACACTTTGTACGCAAGTGCCAACACTCTCCTGGATAGTGTCATTGTGTAAAAGGGTATGAATGTGTCGCAGGTCACGTCTAACCTATGCCACTAGGTACCATCCACGCCACCATAGATACCATACCCAGGCATACCCCATGTTAGGCTGACACCCCATTCTTAAGTTCCCTGTGTGATTAGCCTCGCGCCTCCTTAACATATTAAGTCAGTACCTGGTACTTTCCCATTGACAGTTTTATCCTGATCTTGTCAAGGATCTACCAGTGGTCCTCCTGATACCTCAAGTATTTTACCATACCAACGCTCAATACTGAATGCATTAATTCAATCTAGGGACCCCATATAAAGGAAGAGATTTGAATGCCTTTATAAATGCTAAAAAATGATCTATAGGACATCATGTGGTGCCTTATGTGGGTGCCATTATAAAAAAAATGGTGGTGGCATCCCACTTGGATGCCATCGGGTGACCCATGTGGGCACCCCACCTCAGATGTTGGCGCCTATAGTGGGCGCCCTGTTGACCCAAAGGTTTCAAATCAAGGGCATAATAGTACTTTTGATGATAACAAACCATTAATAATGTTATATACTAACATCTACTTGAGTGATTTCTTAAGATGATTATTTATACTCAAAGAAGCATTAATCTTATGACAATATCAATGGGGAAGATGGAACCTCAAGCATAAAGAAACATGCCAAAGAAGATTTGGGGTAGTTAGGTAATGGTGAGAGTTAGGTATACTTTATAAAGTTATTTTTGAATAACTTGATTGGAGCTTATTATCTAAATTATTGATTCTTAGACCATATGCATCTCATTCCATCATATTAGGTTGGCCTTCAGTATCTTAAAATAGGATTTGATCTTCTTGAAACTTATCTTTCAAAGTCCTTGATGTTTTAGGCTCATTTAAGCTTTAAAATGGATTTTTTCATATGTTACATGGACTCTTCAAAAGAAGGGAAGTACCCGTGTTAGACACATATTGCTCCGACATGGGTATGGTATATGTGTCCGACACTTTTGGTTAGACATGTACTTAAAAAGCATATCCAATTATTCAATTTTATTATATTATTATTTTAAAATGAGTTAAATGCGTATATTGAACACTATGTTACATAAAAACATTACTTTACTCTAGAAAGTAAAGTAAAATAAAATAATTAAATAAAATGAATATTTAGTAATGTACATGTGCCCTTATGTTTTGAGATTTGACACATCCAATGCATGGATACATACCCGTACTCAAGTCCATGTAACATAGATTTTTTCTAAATGAGCGGAAAACAAGCGACTTATTCTTCTAGAATAATTGACTTTCTTTAACAGAAGGTTTTGGGCATTTCTAAGGCTCCAAAACAGTCGACTTTCCACAAAGGGGTAGTTGACTTAAGCTGATATGAATAGTCGACTTATTTCATAAAATAGTCGAGTTCTTTTTACATTTGAAAATAAGGTTTTTAAGCCTTCAAAAACAGCCGTATGTTCTAAATGAACAGTCGACTTATTGTAGAACTAAGTCGACTGCTTTTTATATAAGTTGACTACTTTTTGTTGGATTCAAATTCAAACGGCTAGTTTGGCGCATTTAATGCTCCCAATCACCCTCCAATAACCATATTCGTGAGAGGGGCTAGATATACGAGCCTTATGCTGCATTTATGGATAAATGCTACCATTTGAGCAAACATTTATCACTCATTCATTTCTACTCACTCTCATTTAATAGATTTGAGCTTCAAACTTGTGATTCATTTATAACTCTAGCCTTGTGAGCTTTCATTCGTGCATCAATCTTTGAGAGATATTTATTGTGCTATATATCTTCCTTTTATCATTTGTAAAAGGTTGGTTAAACCCTAGAAGTCTAAGTGTAGGACTTCACTTAGCAAGAGAAAGGAAAGAGCTTGTAAGCTCATTTGTAAAGGTTTGCTCTCCACCTACAAGGAGAAGCCATAGTGGATTTGGGAAAATCTCAAGAGGAATCTTGAGTCGTGGAGTAGGGAATTCTGAACCACGCTACATGCTCGTGTTAATCCCGTTTGATTCTCTCTATCCCTATTTACTTGCATTTGTTCTTTGATTTGATTTCCTTATTTTATCTTGCACAAATCATTTATCTTGCATATTTTTAATTGGATAAATTTTCATTGTTTGCCAAAGACTCGATTCACCCCCTCCCCCCCAGGGTCAATTCTTGGGTAACACGCCCCATGCGGACGCCTGACATAGGTGCCTCATGTGGGCGCCCCACCTTGGCACCTGACTTAGATGGATGTGCGCGCTGCCATCTAAAGTACATATATGTTTTTCGAAGTGTTTTGTTTGATTTAATTTTTGAGACTCCTACATATTACTGCAAGTTTATAGAAACAACATTGATTATGAATTAAAAAACGATGGTTGGGCAAAAGTTTGGCACAATAGCTTCCCTTTTTCAGGATCTTTTATAGCTAAACACAGTTAAAGTGAAGCTGCAGTGCCTATTCTGGAAATACTTGCTCTATGTCATTGAGATGAATCCTTTTAACGCCACTGGAAAAGTTTTATTTGGATAGTAGGTCAGTGTGTTCTAGTTACTAATTCAATGATCACCAAGCAATTTCTTACTTGGTCCTAGTTGCAATTAGAAGCCATTCATACTTCCAAACAAACAGTTTGGTTTTAACTGGATTAGAAAGGTATCAGGCAAACTACTGAAAACATTACAAATCATGTTTTACAATTGATTTACTTATCAAAAAGAAAAAAAGGTTTAGAAGCTTGTATAAAAACTTATGCCTAGAATTAACCTTTTGAACTCTACTTGTGTATCTACATGTATCCTCTCATTCTTGGTTGACATTTGTATGTTTCATTATAACTTACATAACAGACCTGCACAAGTTTAGTAATGATCACCTGTACTAATGGAGTTGAGGTGCATGTGGTTTATCACTTATTGTTTCACTTATATTCTTTAGGTTGCAAAACTTTTTCAAAAAGTTCAAGAAATGGTGGAGGAAGAAAACAATCTGGTATTTGTTTTGATTGGTGAGAAATATCATTACAGATTGTCAATTCAATGTTCATCTTTCTGTCTTTTGGCTTATTATAGTCATATATTTACGATGGTTCTGCAGATGAAGTTGAAAGCCTTGCTGCTGCAAGAAAGGCTGCTTTGTCTGGTTCTGAACCTTCAGATTCTATAAGGGTATCTTCTGTTTGTACCTCCAAACTTGATTTAAACATTAGTGTAGAATGTCTTGCATAAATGGATAAAAATTAGATATTTATAACTAATATGGTACAATGACTCGGTACTCCCCCACCTCCCCCCAACAAAAAAAAAATAAAAAAAAAATAAAATAAAAAAATTAAATAAAAAAGCACACTGAAACATCTCTTAATGCCTGTTAAAACTTGAATGTGGTTTCTCAGGTTGTGAATGCACTATTGACCCAGATGGACAAATTGAAATCCTCACCAAATGTGATAGTTCTTACTACTTCCAATATAACTGCTGCTATTGGTAGGTTTGTGACCATTTTAGATATTGTATTAAATCATTTTGTTTCATTTGGTTGAATACTAACTTGAATTCATTAATCTTCTTCTGTTCCTTTGCATTTTGAACCAATATCTTTATTTTGTTTATCTAATTCAGGATGCAAATTGTTATCATCTCACTTTATCCTTATCGTCCGGATTTCTTCTCCGCATGCTTCTTCCAATCTGTAGACTAGTAATATGAACAGATGTTTAGCATAGTTGGTTCAACAATAATGCCTGTCCACTTATCCTAACAGCTATATTTCAACAATGAGTGAACACTTTTAAGATTGGTAATGGGACATTATGAGAAAGAATGAAGCAAACATGTGTGGTTAACTCAACCAATAATAGTTGGATTATTTGGAGAAGAGAAGATAACTAGGGTGACTCATGATCTGCAATTATAAGGGGAGCTTGTCCTTGCATAGCAAAAATACTACTAACAAGACAAATAAAATATCTGTCACCCTTCTTTAAAAACTCCATTTGAATTGGGTCACTTCACTGGCAATGAATTAGTCAAATGCTCTCGCTTTTCCTTTTCTTATAGAAATGATCCGTATGAAGTTGGGCTACAAAATCAAATTTTGGACAATCTCTAGTGGGGAGAGCCTTTCCAAATTTATTGTAACGTTGTCTCTTCACATCTATATGTTTATACCAGTTCATTTTGTTTATGCACCTCCGGAATTTCAATTCTTCAAACCATTATAATTATTCCAAATTTTTGACTGGGAAAAAAAAATTATTCCAAGTTAAAGAACTTCTTTTACAGCTTTCTAAGATTTTCATCTTTTCCTAATAATTTCTGATCCTAGAATATGGATAACATGTTCTTTTGAAAGATCCCAAGCTTTGTCCTTTTTAACCCTCTTTCAGTTTTTAAGTAGGATCCTCATCCTCTGTTCTGTTATTTGTAATTTTTCCTGCAATGGATACAAAATAAATTCACACATTTAGAACTTCACCATTTGTTGGGTTGCAGATGTAGCTTTTGTTGATCGAGCAGACATCAAAGCATATGTGGGTCCGCCAACTCTTCAAGCACGTTATGAAATACTAAGGTCTTGTTTGCTGGAGCTTTTACGTACTGGAATCTTGTCAAAAACCCAGGTCCAGATACTTCTCATTCAACTTCTTGTATAGAAACTTGGGATTGATCCTGTTTTTATTTTATGTTTTCTTTTGGGGACGGGGGTTACCACACCGGGGGGTGTGGGCGTGGAAACAAAGAAAAAGAAAACTCGTTTCACAGAAATAAGCCCTGGAATATTTTCCTCTCCAAGTGAATAGTGATGTGACATGGATTGTATAGTGAACTGTTTACTAACAAATCTGGAATATTGTAGGATGGTGATCACCTTGAACTTCCAAATTATGGTAGTTTGAAAGAGATGTTGAAAATGCAAGGAGTACAAGACACTGAAACTCCACTACATATGTGTAAACAATTGCTTGAAGCTGCAGAGGCATGTGAGGTCAGGAACTAAGATCCTCCGTCTATTAAAATCAACTATTTATAGTGAGCAATGAGATTGTTGAATTGAAATGATCTTAAATATGTGATTGTGTTTGTTTTGTTTTCCTCTCCAGGGCTTGAGTGGAAGATCATTGAGAAAGCTTCCATTCTTGGCTCATGCAGGTCTTGCCAATCCAAACTGTTGTGACCCAAGCAAGTTTTTGTGTACAATGATAGATATAGCTAGAAGAGAACGTTCGGAACTACCTGACTAACGACCAATCCCTTCAATCAGAAGATCCTCTGTGATGTTAGGTGTTAAAAACGTTCAAATCGGGTGGTTATGATCCAGAAATGGAGTGAAAGGTCATTAAGAAATTACCACTCAGTGCCTGTAGGATTTAATAGTTTGTCACCCTAGCAAGGTTCTGTGTACAGTGACCAATACAGCTAAAAGGGGAGGTTGTGAACTACCTTCCTAATGTTTGATTCTGTAATGTTCAAGTTAGTATTATTTGATAAGGTACTTTTAGATCCACTGCAACTATGATCCATTTTAGTGCCTTTGTATTTTGTGAATGTGAAGTTGATTCCCTTTCTATTGTTCACTAGGAGATCATTTGCATTACAAGGTTTTGCTTGAAGTGGTTTTACCTTTACATGAGTGGTGCTATGCAAGCAAAATTTACTGCTTGAAATTCTCATTTGAGTGATGCTACAAAACTCAGCATTAAATAATGTTGTTAAAAATATCAAGTTTATCAACAATTTTATATTAACGAGAAACCTTGCTCAAAATTATATGACTTCCACTGCTTAAACTAAACATTAATACACGTTTCACGTGATCTCGTATGCTCAACCACTTGATGGAAAAGTTTTGATTTATGCTCTCTTTTTTCAACAGTTGATAATGGGAGTAACATTCTTGTATTAAACTTTCACCGAGACAATGGCCTTCCACAGAATTCATGTAACTGATCTCAGTTGGGAAAAAGTTTAATTATTATTTAACTTTTATTAAACTCAAAAAAATTATTTATCATATCATGAAAGTATGAGATTATATGTGATCACGAAACAATTCCAATAGTAGCAACCATAAAAATATATTGGAGTTATACAGTGTTTTTAGACCAGGTTCGTATGCACCAATGTTGATAAACGCCTCGCTTAGTGATATCTTCTCAATTATCAAAGCAAAAGATTGAGAGTTCAAGTTTTAGAGTTTAGTGAAAATGCGAATTATTTGACCGAACAACCAATATATATATATATATATATATATATGAACTTGATCACACTAATAACAGAAGTCTATTAGTGCCCATTTGGAATGACATTTCCTAATTGTAACAAGCCAAATGTGTGTGTCACGCCACAAAATCCAAACCATCGAAACTTCTCCGGTTTGAGCCTGAACTCCGGATTGTGAGCTATCATGAGTGCCCGTTCGTCATCCCACGACTTGGACAATCGTGTCAATTATTATTATTCACCCTCGGTTTCGTTGCGGACCACCGAAACTAACCCACAGAAGCTTAACTAATTCATCTTGAATCCCTATGTGGGATACTTAGACTTTGAACCCAACGTTTCATCATCATTCTCAACTATGTGATCACCGTAGTGTTATAGTATGTTCCCTGAGCTCTTGTGCACTCTACTCCAACTCCCATTGCATAACAACTCATAATTAGCTCACTTTATAGGTTTCGATCAGCTAATAAACATTGCACCAGTCAGCTAAAATCTGGGCAGTTCATTGGCTGGCTAGCCATTTATTTTAGTCGGCTGAAGGATTCCTTTTGGTTGGTTGAAAGGGAGTTTCGGTCGACCGAAACAGGTTCCTGTAGAACCTGTAATTACAAACTCTCGGGATCTCACAGTTTTAGTCAACTGAAGGATGGTCTAGCCGGCTGAACCCTTCCACAACCAATTATCATCTGTTTTTAAGCCTCAACATGCACTCCAGTACATTCATAACTCAAAGGGACCTCTCGATTAACCATTTCATCAACTTAATCATTCCCACAATTGTCATACATGCATAATTAAATATAAATGAAAATTTAAGATCATCATTTTCATCATTTAGCAGTCATCCATGTCCTTATATATATAACATAGTCATAAAGCATACTCAAATACATATTCCCGAAGCATTAAAGGTCATATACATAATGAAAGTATGCATATAGTACACATGTCAAACAAACACTTTAAATGTAATCACTAAATGTTCTCAAATGAAAGCTAGCTACGCTCCATGCCAACTCATGGTTGGGGAGACTTCACCACTTCCTTGCCATTTTCTTAAAAGAGTTAATATTCTTGAGATGAGTTTCTGCATGCTCAGTAGAAATATAGAGATCGTGACCAATTTTGGCCGATTTTCATTTTTTTCGATCATTTATTGCTTTAAATGCATTTTAAATGATGTTTAGCATGTTTTGAATGCAGGAAACATGTTTGGAGAGTTGTATTAGGGTTTTGGAAAGTTTTGAGAAAGTTTAACTTTTTGGTCAACAGGGATCCCTGGATAAGGTTTAATGAGTCTGAAAAATTCAAAAAAAATTCAGAAAATATTATTTTTTGTTATGGACCAAACGAAATGTTTAGAGTGTTAAGGAAGTAATTTCAAGGCCATCGAAGTTTTCAAAATTCAAAACGGAGGTCGGGAGGGTACGTTAAGTGGCTCGGGGGCAAATCGGTCATTTCGCGCCCCTAGGAGTGTGCTAAATATCAAAGGGTCTGGAATATTTCATATTTATAGATCTCATTCTCTCTATAGCTCACCCACTTCATCTCTCTCCCTTCTCTTTAGATTTCGAAGTGCTTATAGTGTGATTTGGAAGTTCTCGAAGAAGAGAAGCGCGTAGAGGACATCAAGGGCTTTGGTTTGAACCAAACAAGGTCCACGATTTGTGAAGTTAAAAGGGCTGAGATTTTTAAAGTTGGATTCCAAGCTTGAGATTCTAGGTAGGGGTGTGAAATTATTCCTTACATTGATTTTGTAGGTCCTTTAACTATGACATGAATGATAGATTTGAGATTTTGTTAGATTAGAGTTTTATATATATATATATATATATATATATATATATATGAAAATGTGATTTGTGCATATGTACATGTCTAACATGTAGTTAGGGCTTATATATGTTTCATATGTGAAATTGAGACTATGAATGCATTGTGTTGAAATTGTGTTCATTTGATGAAGATGTGAAAATTTGAGTTTTGATATAGAATTGTGTATGAAAGATATGATTTTCTTGAAAAATGCATAAGCATGATGATTTTCATGAGATTAGTGGAATGATATTGTGACAATCTTGAGTTGAGGAAGAAAATGCATTGATTTGATGAAATGCATTGCATTGTGTGGGATATGTGCATTTATGTGATAACATGCACTATGTGAAAATTGAATTTTTGGGGCATGACAACATGAGAATTAAGATAAGGGCATGGATCCCTAGGGTGAAAGACCTAAAACTTGGCCAAGCGGATGGCGCTTCTGTCAGAATAGTAACTTGAAAAGCGTAAGTAGAGTTTAGGTGCCGAAGAGACCCTTACTATTGGTGTGATAAACTAGTCCCCATTTTAATTGATTTCTGAATTTATGTGGTGTGAGTTTATATGTGAACTATGATTTGTTCAACATAATATGTATGTATATATATATTGAAATGTAAAGCATCACACATGATTTCCAAAAATTGATTGTTTTGAGAGTAAAACACATAGATATTTGTCATGTAGACATGTAGTGATTTCATATGCATTCATGGATGGCTGCCTGAGGTAGAGTAGAGTTGGGTGGATCATTCCTACTGAGCCGCCGTGATGCTCACCCTCTTTTCCCCAAACTCTTTTCAGATAAGGCACCGATAGAGGATGAGACATGATTATCTTGATGGACCTCTTGGAGTTCTTTTGGACTTTTGACCTCTTGGATATGTACATAGATGTCCATGTTGGCTTATGGCATATGGACTAAGTAGAAAGCTTGTATTTAAATTTGATTTATGTTGGTACATGTTAGTTCCAAGTGTAATGACCATATATGGATCATATGTGACTTTTGGGTTGTGTGGAAGAATATTGATTTTGATTTCCATTATGTATGAGTTCTTGGATACAATTGCTTGGAGATGTAGATTCGTGCTTGGATCATGTTAATGATGTTTTAAAGCATTCTTTTGATGTCTTTCAATTTATGGAGAATGCATGAGAGTCTTAGGGTGAGAATTGGCTAAGTGTAGCAAAGATTGTAGTCACTTGAGTGTTGCTGTCAAAACAGCCAAGTGATTGCGATGCATTATAATATGGATTATGATGCATCGTAATCTGGCAATGTATCGTAACCTATGAAATGATGCATCGTAATCTGGCAATGTATCGTAACTTATGAAATGATGCATCGTAACTTCTGCAGAGATTCAAAATGAAAAGTCCCGAGAGTTGTTTTTAGGCGATACATAAGCGATGCATCGTAATTACGATGCATCGTAATGTGCATTTATGCATCGAAATGCATGCTAGGCCAAGACTTTGAACAAACCTTAGGACGGGCACGGGATATTATGTATCAACTCCAATGGGACTTGTTGAGTCTGCAAAACATGGTTGTAAGTACATGTATGTGAGTTAAGCTTCTGCATTAAGATTGATGATTAGATAGGTGATTGGTGGTTGGATGAGGTGATAACACTGTTCACCCTCGGATTTTGAGAGCACCAAAAATCGAGGCATGACAACTTGGTATCAGAGCATGGTGCCATATCGAGATAGGTGAGATGACAATCCCATCACCCTTGGTTTTTGAAGAACGAAAATTGGGGCGTGACAACTTGGTATCAGAGCTTAACCGGGTTTAATACCTATGGACGACAGAAAAGGGTTAAGCTACGTGTTGGATTGGAATGATTTAGATGATTTTTGGAAGTGCGAACTTGAGGTTATGATCCTAGAATTGAGATTGTGAGCGTCAGTTAAGACTAAGTGCATGTTACATAGAATTTCTTATGTATATAATTGTGGGCATGACATGCTATTTATGAAGCAATTCCGCATGTTGAGTATGCATGAAGTGAATTGGTCAAGTACATTCATGCTATGAATTCTAAGTGTCTTCTTATCATCTATATAGAAAGATGCCACCAAGAAGAGCTTGGGGAGGAACAACAAAAGTAGTTCTTATAGGAGGAAAGCAATTCATGCACGACATGGTCACTACTATGCGACAAATTGCTAGGGAGACACAATGGAAAATCCAAAAGGAGACACAAGCTCCATCGAGAGCAGCTCCTCCTAGTAGAGTGATAACGACGTTGGGATATGTTAAGAAACATAATCCACCGTCATATTCTAGAGGATCCAATCCTATGGTAAGTGAAAGTTGGTTGGATGAAATAGTCACACTCCTCACCGTGTTTGAGATAGAGGAAGATTTGAAAGTAAATTGGCCACTCACTATCTTAAGGATGACACCAAATGTTGGTGGAAGTTCTTGGGAGATTATCATGATTTTGAGACGATGGAATGAGACACATTCCAAGTGTTTTTCTTTGAGAAGTACTTTTCGGTAATGGTGAAGGACAATATGAGGAGGGAATTCTTCAACTTGACTTAAGGAATGATGACAGTAATGGAGTATGAGACCAAATTTACATCTTTGGCTCAGTTTGCAAAAGAGATGATTCCAACAGAAGAGCTGAAGATTAAATAGTTTATAAGACGTCTCTGACCTTATTTGCGTAGTAGAGTTGAAATTATGGGTTTGACTAATTATGCAGCAGTGGTAGAGAGGGCATTAGTAGCCGAGGAGCTCGGTAATGACAATCAAAGGATAAGGGAAGCAAAGAACCAAACAAGGAGTACGGGGTCCTTTTTGGACAATCGTGCTAAGAAGAGGCAAAGAGATGGTAGGTCGTTCTCATAAAGAGAACAAACCCAATCGATAGCATCTGTGGCTATAAGTACTGGATCTTTCTGATCTAGAGTGGTTTGCTTTAACTGTCAGAAGCTTGAACATAGAATGGCATAATGCACTCAAGGATAGGTTTCTTCAGTAGCAAATAAGGAGTGATTCCATTGTTAGCAAATGGATCATATTAGTTGGAATTGCCCATAGAAGAAGGGTGAACTGGGTGTGATTGGTTCTCAGTAGCGTCCTACAAGGCCTGCTACTTCACAGTCAGGTTTTAGGGCATTGCCACCACTACAGACAGTACTGTCAGTTCAGAGTTCATGGCACCGGCTATAGGAGCCATGTCTAGTGCTCTTAGCCAGCATTCAGGATATCAGGGTACTTCGACAGGATCGTCAGTGGTCTGATGTATATTTCTTATGTCTAGCTTGTGGGCTAGGATTTTAGTAAACTCGAATGTATCATATTCATTCATTTCATATGCATTTGCTTGTGATTTGGGGTTGGAGGTATCACCTTTGGACTCAATATTATCCATTGATACACCAGTTAGTGGTAGAGTGACTTTGAGTAGTGTGTGTCGATCTTGTGAGATCAAAATTTTGGGACATCGATTAGTGTTTGATTTCATCCTTCTCGATATGTCTAGTTTCAATGTGATTTTGGGTATAGATTGACTATCGACCTATAAGGCCAATATTGATTGTCATTGGGGAAGAGTGACCTTGTGTACACTGGAGGGTGTTAGCATATGCTTTGTGGGAGACCAAGATGACTTTTACTTATCGTCTTCACATGGTTTCAATGATCAGAAAGGACTTGGGCATTTCTTAGCGAGCCTACTTGTTGATGGTGATAATGGGACACTTAGAGAGCTTCCTCGTGTAGTATATGAGTTTATGGATGTATTTTTGGGGGACTTAACACAACTATCTCCGAAATAGGAAGTGGAGTTTGTGATAGAACTTGCTCCAGGTACCGTGCCCATTTTGATGGCAACGTACCGAATGGCACCGGCTGAGTTGAAAAAGTTAAATGACCAATTGTAAGAGCTCCTAAACATGGGATTTTTATATCCTAGTACTTCACCTTGGGGAGCTCCGGTTCTTTTCGCTAAGAAGAAGGACAGGTCTTTGTGGCTTTGCATTGATTATCGAAAGGTGAATCGACGACGATCAAGAATAAGTATTCTTTGCCAAAGATAGATGACTTTTTTGATCAAGTTAAAGGTTCAAGATGTTTCTCAAAGATAGACCTGAGATCGGGTTATTATCAGTTAGGGATTAAAGAGGCGGACATTCAGAAAACTGTTTTCGCACATGATACGGGCACTATTAGTTTTTAGTGATACCATTTGGTTTGATGAATGCACCAGCAGCATTCATGGACTTAATGAATCAAGTGTTCAATGCTTACTTGGACAAGTTTGTTATTGTGTTCGTTGATGTAGAGACCGGAACCAAATTTGATCAGTTTTTAAAAGATTTTATCATTTTCACTATAAATGCATTTTGGATGATGTTTTAAATATTTGAAAAGTGAAAAACATGGTTGAAAGGTTAATTTAAGGTTTTTGGAGGATTTGGAGAAGTTTGACTTGTTGGTCAAAACGGGGTCTGGGATGTGGTGCGGGTGGGCCCAAAAATCTAAAAAATTTTGAAAAAATAATTAAATTTGAGATTGGACATAATGAAATATTTAATGAGTTAAGGAAGTGATTCTGAGGCTGTAGGAGTCTTCGAAATAGAAAACGGAGCCCGGGAAGGTACGTTAAGTGACTCGAGGGCATTTTGGTCATTTGGTGCCCCATATATTATAAATATCTAGGGCTGAGATATTTTAGCCATTTCTTATGGCTCTCTCTCTCTCTCTTTAAATCTCTCTTACTTCATCCATCCACTTTCTCTCTACATTTCAGGTGCATTTGGCTTGGATTCGTGATTTGCTGAAGAAGGAAAATGTGTAGGGGACGGCTAGGGCTTTGGTTTGAATCAAACAAATGTAAGTTTCAACAAGGTAGACATTACTGGAAATCTTGGGAACTGCTTGAACAACCTTTATTTTTAAGGTAGGGGTTCTTCTTCTCTTCTATTTGTCGATTCTAGGGTTTCGGGTAAAGAGGTGAAGTATAGGGTGAGAGGGGTGAGATTTACTATTTTCTCCTTCTCTTGAGTCTTTTACATGCAAAATTGATGTGGCTTATGTTGTGTTAAGCATGAGGAACTAGTATGTGTAAATGTGTGAAGTTGAGAGCATGAATACCTAAATGTGTGTACATATGAAATTATGTGAAATGATGAATATGTATATGGTTATGTGTTGAGGTGCCAATGTAAAATAATGCTAGTTATGTGTAGCAAGTGTATGCATTGAGTAGAGCATGAGTAAAGTATACTAAGTTTGGGATTGTAGGCATATGTGACATAATATGTATGTTTTGCACATGTATGTGCTATATGTGGTATAAGGTGATGAGAGGCATGCTAGACATTTATTTAGCATTGATGAGCATGAAAATAACATTCTATGTATATAAGTACCCATGCTTGTGTCTTGTGTTGAATGAATATGGAGTTGTTGACGTTGCATGTAGTGTAACAACATGCATTCCATGTAGGTCAGTGTCGAGTCGATACTTAGGAAGGTTGGGGTATTCCTACTGAGCCATAGTGGTGCCCCCTTTTTTTCCAAAAATTTTTACAGGTAAGACATTGAGAACGGATGCAAAGAACTTGCTTAGTTACTTAGAGCTCATTGGAGCATTTTGGTGCATCTTCGGATATTTTGAGATATCATGTATAGACTAGGTATTTGGCTATCCATGCCGGCATGTGGCATGTGGATTATGTCGAGTTATAGTTACGTTCACATTATATGTAACTTGTATATTCATTTGGACCTTGTATGTATAACCAATGAAGTTAGTGTATGGATATTGTGAATGCATGCAATGATATATGCATTTTGATATAAATGTATGAGGATGGTGAGATCATAATTATCCAAATGTGTGATTTGGAGTATATGTATGATGATATATCGTGTATAGATGATCTTAATGTTGATGGAATGGTCCTAGGTGGTTAGAATGAGATTTGGACTCAAAATGGACAAAATGTGAGGCTGCAAGAAATTTTGCAGAGTGCAATTTCGATTGTGCGAAATGGTAATTTCGCACAATCGAAATTTCCTGATGTGTCCGAACTTCAAACGAGCATAACTCTTTCGTTTTAGATCGGAATTGAGTGCAATTTTTTTTTTAAATTGAGTATTTTTGGATTTTCTATCCAATGGTATATGATTCAATCTCAGATTCAAAGCGTGCAAGGAGTTGAGTCCTGAAAGTGTATAAATTATGAGAATAATAAGTTTATGTCTTGACTCAGAGTGGAACTAATGATGCTATAACATTCCATTGATGATTTGAACTATGTGTCTCATGAAATGACATTGATTTAAATGTTGTATGGATGACTCTAGATGGTTAGAGTGAGAGTTGGGAATCAAAAAGACCAAGTTGTGAGATAGCATAAATTCTCAACAAAGAGAATTTCGATCGTGCGAAATGGTTGTTTCGCATAATCGAGAAAATGCAAGCTTTTGAGGATGAAAAAGTTCATAGAGGGTCGATATTTTGATAGTACTTCGCAAGCATCTCGATTGTGTGAAGCACTTCGATTGTGCAAAAGTCAGGTTTCACATAATCGAAGTTTTGATTATGCGAAATGCACTTTTCAATTGTGCAAAAATAGGAACTAACAATTAGTGTTGTGCAAGTGTGGCCACGTGTGGGGCCTTAGCTAAGGTTGATGTTGGGGTATGCGTAGACATACGTGTGTAGGTATTTAAGCTTCTGCAAATGTAGGTGTTGATGTGAGGTGATGGTGATGTGGAAATACTGTTCACCCTCAGTTTTTGGGGAGCAAAAATTGGGGCGTGACAGTTGATAACATCCTAGTGTTCTCGTCTTTCAGAAGAGGAGCACGAGGGGCACTTGAGAATTGTATTATAACTTCTAAGGGAGAATCAATTATATGCCAAATACGAGAAATATGAGTTTTGGCTAGCAGAAGTGAAATTCCTTAGGCATGTTGTGTTCGAAATAGGAGTTTTTGTAGATCCATCCAAGATAAAGGCGATGATGAGTTGGGAAAGACCTAAAAGCGTATTTGAGATACATAGTTTCTTGGGATTTGCCAGATATTATCGGAGGTTTGTGAAAGACTTTTCGAGGTTAGCGCCTCCAATGACAAAGCTTACCTGAAAAGGAGTGAAGTTTGTATGGAATGATGCTTGCGAGCATGCATTCATGGAATTGAGGAGTCTCTCCCCCCCCCTTTTTAGGGGGGGCATTGTTATGCCATTAATAAAATTGTGTGTATAATGCAGTTTTGAGTGAAAGCAAGTGAAGTCTTATTTAACTAGAATTGTGTGAGAACATAAAGGTTAAGTCTGGAAATAATGCAGTTTTGAGTGAAAGTGAGTTGTCATTTTCATTTTTGCATGGATGCTAAATAGAATTTGTTCCTTTGCATAATTGCAAGAAAGTTGGTGAACTACATATCAGCATTATTTTTAAGTCAAAGCTGTTTTCAGTCAGCTTTGAGTTATCATTAGGTGCATCAAAGCAAAATCATGTGATAGTGTTCATAAACAGATTATGAAAATTTATATCTAATCCCACTTACAAGTCAAAGCAAGTACTGGAGTTCATTTTTGCATGGTTATTGCTAAAGTCTCATGGTTTGTGTTGTTGTAGGGGACTTGGTGATTGACGTGTTTGCAAAATTGTATGAAAATGTAAACTCAAATTATAAAAATGAGCAACGCTATATGATGGGGCGTTTGACTCCTGATATGAAACGTATGACGTGGGGGGATGGTGCTAAGGTGACATGGATAAGAAGATTGCTTTGACCGAGACTGGTTATCTCCAAGTGGGAAAGGGAAGCTGAAGAGACAGAGTTTTACTAGGGCACATCCTCACTTGGTCACTATAAATATCGGACAGTCCATATACCAAGGTACGCAATTAATACCCTCTTAGTTCCTTTATAGCTTTAAAAGCCCTTCTGATTTCTGACTTGATCGTCGTAGCGTAGTTGGCCGGTACTGCACCGGTGCCCTTTCGATTACTTTTCTTTTGTCCTATTTTATAGGTTGGCGTTTGACCAATGAAGGGTGGATTTTTGCTTCATCAATTAGTGCCGTCTGTGGGTAACAATCACAAACTTGATTATTCTACACGAATCATATACGAAGCATGATGCACCTACGATCTGGGTTAGAGACTACGGCCGTACAGGACCTTCCTGCATAGGGCCCTCTTACCGGCCACAATCCTCCAGCTGCACAAGATCCTCCTGTTGGCCATGACCTTCTTAGCAGACAGGGCCTGGACAGGACCTGCTTGCCTCTCTTAATCTTCCGGGCTGCAACGTGCCAACTACAGGACAGGGAGACATGCAACCCCCTGGACAGATGGACTTCCTTAGATCACGCCTTTAAGTCCCAAACGACCAGGGATGGATCGCAGCATTGGAATGTCAGGTTCGGAACTTGAATCAAAGTCTAGCCTATATACTCCAACAAAATGCGGCAATTCTGCAGTGCCTCCCTCCTGTGGCGCCGGTACTATCGCCGTGTCACCTTAGGCCTATTGATCCAGAAAGGGATGGTGTTAAGTGAGACAGTGAAGTCCCAACGGATGATGCAGCTCAGAGCCGAGTAAGAGGTGGGATGAACCCCAGTCACCTAGTCTCACTAGAAAAGAACCAACCCCATAGAGATGCAGGGCACCTAGGGGAAACTACCTATTATGACATGGAGATGCAGGACCTTAAAGCCAGGGTAGAAAGCATGGCCCACTTCATAAAGGGGAAGGGCCTTGCTACAGTAGAAGATCTGGTCCAGCAAACTAACCTTCCTTTCTCCGCAGGGATAATGAATTGTCCTTTGAGCAACAAGTTCAAGATGCCCACCCTTGAAAGCTTTGATGGACCAAGGACTCGCTAGATCATCTGGAGACCTATAAGGCTCTGATGCACCTCCAAGGAATATCGGATGGAATCCTATGTAGAGTTTTTCCTACTTCATTGAAGGGTTCTACCCGGTCATGTTTAACAACCTAAAGCCGGCATCTGTACGTTCCTTCAATGAATTGAGCCAATTGTTTGTAGGCAATTTTATTACCGTCCGAAGGCACAGAAAGCCCGCCACCTATCTCCTGAACATAAGACAGACTAATGGGGAGTCATTGCGAGACTACATTATCCGGTTTAACAGGGAGATGTTGTAGGTCGATGCTCTGGACGACAAAGTGGCAGTTACCGCATTAATAGGGGTCCTACTGCCTTCAAAGTTCTTATACTCAATTTTCAAGCAACCTCCAGAAAGTATATCCGAGCTACTCGTGAAGGCCCAAAAGTACATGAACGCAGAGGATGCCCTTAATGTGAGAAAGACAGACAGGAAAAGCGGGGGTCATTCTAGTGAAGAAGATAGAGACCCCAAGAATGGCAGAATGTCACGGGAGCAGACTGATAAAGCATCGCATCGTGATAAGGGATTTAACACCTTTACCCCCCAAAACACGTCAATAAGTCAAATTCTCCTTTACATCCAAGATGACCGAACTGTTGTATGGCCCCCAAAACTAAGAACCAATCCATCCAAGAGTTCCCGCGACAAGTATTGCAAGTTCTATCGTGACGATGGCCATGACATAGATGAGTGCATAGACTTGAAAAGGCAAATTGAAAGTCTAATTCTTAGGGGCCAACTACAAAGATACGTGGCCGGAGATGAGAGGGGAACACAGAACCGCCCATGGGATGGGGATGGTAAAGATGACAACACTCAAAGAAATCATCTATTGGGGGAAATTAGAGTTACTTCCGGTGGACTTGGAGGAGATAGGGGGCATATTGACTAGAGACATTAGAAGGGAGGCAGTTAGCCCATCCTTGGAATGCTGAGCATCTGAGGAAGTGCCACCAGTAAGACTTTCTTTTAAAAGTTGCATTTACTTTAATAATTTCACCTGAAACTCAGTTTAATATCGAGCTTTAGGACGATAGCTCTGAGGTTTTTGCTCGAATAGTTCTCTATTTGCTACTAAAATATCAATAACAATCATTTTTTGTTTCAAAATGTGTTGTTATAACTAAAACAAAAAGTAAATAAACAACCCTACGGGGATACACCTCCAAGGAGGACCTTTAATGAAAAAGGCGGGATGGATGAATTCTGAGAACATTGTTAAAATAGCCCTATGTGGGCACAACCCTACGGGAATACACCTCCAAAGAGGGCCTTTAATGAAAAAGGCAGGATGGATGAATTCTGAAAATATTGTTAAAATAGCCCTACGTGGGCACAACCTTACGGGGGCACACTTTTGTAGTGGGCCTTTAATGAAAAAGACGGGATGAATTAATCCCAATAAAATCACAACCCTACGCGGGCATAACCCTACGTGGGCACACCTCTGCTGTGAGCCTTTAAGGAAAAAGGCGGGATGGATTAATCTCGAAAAAATTATAACCCTATACGGGCATAACCCTATGGGGGCACACCTCCACGGAGGGCCTTTGGTGAAAAAGGTGGGATGGATTAATTCTGAGAATATCATAGCTCTATATGGGTATAACCCTATGGGGGCACACCTCCACGGAGGACCTTTAAAGAAAAAGGCGGGATGGATTAATCCCGAGAATATACGTGGGCATGACGTGCCTAATAATAAATTACTTAACAACAAGGCAGGAAACCCTTTTTTTTATGTAGATTTGTGCTGAGATTGTCATCACAGAGCAAACCATGCCTCGACAAAAAAAGTGATAATAGCAAAACAATTTTTCATTAATCAAAGCAGAAGGGTACAGAGAGCCCCACAAAGGAGGGACATAAGAAAAGACGAAAATCAGGCATCGGGGTCTCCAAGTTGCAACCTGAAGAAGTCCATGTCAGGCCATTGATCCTGTGCTACCTCGCGAAAGTACTCGAACCCATCGATATACGAATGGTTGAGGGCCTTATCAAAGTTAGGCGAATCTTTAAAATGCTTGACCACCAGTTATTTAATCTTTGGCAGGTCAGCATTCCACCTGGCCATCTCCTCCCATTCATGACTGAGCTAAGAATTAAGGGTGTCGATCTCCCCGCCGTGAGAAGCATAGGAAGCGCGAAGGGTCTCAAGCTTTGAGTTAAGGGTAGTGCGCTCACTGACAAAAGAAGCACGTTCAGCGGCAAGGGCAGTTTTGTGCTTCTTTATCTCCTGCTCCATCCATAAGAGGCGATTAGTAAGACCATGAGCAATCGTCAGGCCCTGTTTAAAAATGGGTGAGAATACGCAATTTCAAAAAAAAAAAAAAAAAGGAGAATGTCGTCCGAATGTAGCAAGAGTAAGGACGTACTTTAGCCATGTTGGCCAACAGATATCCAGTAGAAGAAGTAGAGTAAATGACATACATTTTTTCAAGATCACGTGGGAGAACAAACTCCTCAACTCTTTTCACAGCAAAAGATGTGTCAGACAGCAGCAAACAGGTGTGGCTAGCAGCCGGTGTCAGTAGCCCGGTGTGACTGGTTGCAGGGGAGAATGACACGTGCGAGCTACCACCACCAAAGTGTTGTGTTGCCGGCACCCCAAAAGCGCTTGGGTCCGGGGGACTACCACCCACAAACAGCTAGGGCAGGAGGCACCCCAAATGGGATCGGGCTCGGAGTTGGAGTGCTTATAGGGGCAAAAGCTGACAGGGGAGAATTCCCAATGGAAGGAAGAGATGACAAGTCCTCACCTGTGGGTAAATCGATACTCCTGATAACTATAGGCCTGTGCGGTCTTTTCTGTACAAAAGGGGAAGAGAATGACGCAACACCTTTTCCCTTTGCCAGCGCGAGGATGTCTCTGTTAGGCCTCCTCCGCGATCCTATATAGGTTTGCGCATAAATGCGTGTTACACGACTCAGTAAAGGAAATGGGAAGGAAGGATAAAAGTGTTAGGGTGTACCTCACCTATTTCCAATCACACGAGCGGCATAGCCTAGTGTACTCAGCCCCGCGTTGGAGGTTAAGGCCATCGCGTCTCTCATTGGGAGCTCGTAGATGATATCCAATCTATCTTCTTCTTCATGACTCACAAATGTCTTGATCCTAGCAGCTGAAATATGAAAATAAATCTGCATGAAGCACAGTGCAGGAAAATGTGGCAGTAGTGTGGGTGAAAAAAATAGGAGGTAGAAAAAGTTTACCAGTTGTATCCTTGTCAATCCAGGAACGAGGGATTCGAAAAGGGGGGAGCTCCCAGCTTCCCAAAATAAAAAGAGAACCGTTCTTTCCAATTCTTTATCCTATGGCTGTTGTCGAGAACCACCAATCCTTTGGGCAGGCTCCCTGCGCCGCGAGATCGGCTTTGTATGTGACGCCAGTCTTTGCTCTTCAGGAGGGTATAACAGGAGAGAAATTGGTTAAGGGTTGGTGGGGTGGTAAACTTACATGACTTCCAAAGGACTAGGGTAGCAATGATAATACACCAAGAATTGGGCGTAAGTTGAGTAGGGCAGAGGTTAATCGCCTGGAGCAGCTCTTTGGCAAAATCTAGAGTGGGAAATCGAAGGCCTGAAAGAAAGAAAGCTTTGTAAAAGCATGTTTCTCCGGGGCAAATGGAGTAAGCCCTCTCCACCGGCAGGGGAGCCCTAGCCACGACCTTTTCCGAAAAAGAATATGAAATAGCCAGTTCCTCTACCTCGGCGTTTGTCATAGTGGAGCTAAAATCCTAGCACTTGTCGTAGTTAGCCATTATAGAAAATAAAAAATCAAACACTTGGACAAGGCGAGAGCTGGGGGCAAAATTTTCTAGAGACGGCTTGTCAAAGTTATGATCAATAACGTGCAAACAATGTTAGAGGGAAGGTGTAGTAACCCTTGTGGACGGGTGTGAGTGGGCGAGTGCGAAGACAGACACTGGGCTGAGCTACCACACTGACAGGGTACAGGGTGCTCAATCCCACATCGCCTGGGTGTGGAAAAGGGGATGTGCTTATATGTAGTATGTTCACTTCAAATGGTATGAGGCCTTTTGGGGTAAAACTCAAGAGCAAAACCGTGCGGGCTCAGGCCCAAAGCGGATAATATCATACTATGTGTTAGAGCGGGGTATTACAGAAGGTATGATGGTTTAGGGCATGAGCTGGTGAGGTGGTGATAAATGAAGAAGGAAACCACTTATATAGGCAAGGTGCAAGGCAAGTCGTTCCAATCCCCCAATTTTTTTTCCAAATGGTCAAAAAACAACGGCTATAAGCAAACAGTCATAAGCGGGCAGGCCAGGTGCATGGCAAAAGCCGCGGTGGGTGCATAGAAAAAACCACGCCGGGCATAGGGTCGGGTGCCTGGCGCGCGACCCACCCACGTGGCCCAAAGCTGGGCGCTAGGCCCACGTGCATGTGTAAGTCCGGGCCTGCCAGAAAAAAAAGAGAGGAAGGAATGGGCTAGGCTGGTCGTTTAAGTATTTGTTAAAACATCGAATGTTCCTAATGTCCGACAAGCGACCCTCATGAACAGGGGGTATCTGAAGGGGTGTTTAACTCCTAATATGAAATGCATGATATGGGAGGATAGTGCTAAGGTGACATGGATAAGAAGAATGTTTTGACCGAGACTGGTTATCTCCAAGTGGGAAAGGGAAGCTGAAAAGACAGAGTTTTATTAGGACACATCCTCACTTGGTCACTATAAATACAAGATGGTCCATATACTAAGGTACGCAATTAATACCCTCTGAGTTCCTTTATAGCTTTCAAAGCCCTTCTGATTTCTGATTTGATCGTCAGAGCGTAGTCGGCCGGCACCGCGCCGATGCCCTTTCGATTACTCTTCTCTTGTCATATTTTACTGGGTTGGCGTTTGACCAATGAAGGGTGAATTTTTGCTTCATCACTACACGTTCCGAATAAATATCCCAAAATATATTTCGAATCTATGTATCATGTGACATAGTGTTTAGTTAATCTAAAAATACACATCAACATGTAAAATTCTATACAAGTAATTATTTGGTATCCCAAAATTTTCATATTTATAGGAATCCCACAAACAATAAATCTCTATTTTCCATTATTTTAGGAGATAAAATTAAATGGTGAGTTAGTATTAGTGGGATTCCCCCCATATATGGAGTTCTGGTGGTCTAATATACATGTTGATGTCTATTTTTAAATTAACTAAGCATCATATCACCTGCCACATAAATTCAAAATATATTTTGGGATATTTATTCGGGACATGTAGGATTTTCCTATTACATATAATAGCAGTTACATGTCAAAGCAAGTGATGGAGTTTGTTCTTGCATGGTGATTGGCTAGTACTTGATGTAGTGGACTTGGTGATCGACATGTCAGGATCAGGTTCATCGCTATAAACAATCCTCGGTCCGATTACTTTGTGTTGTGTGCAAGTATATTATGTGCTTTCTTTGGTGAAAACTGTGTCAATTGCTTTGTTACTTGGCATGGGTATCTCCTCTTGGTGTTTGTTATGGTAGAATTGAGTGAAGGTCCAGTTCTGTGGATTAGGGGTTCATATGTCTTTATGATTTAGTGTTAGAAGTTTATTTTTTTTTCCTTCAAATGATCATTTTTTGGTAGTTACATTGTTCCTCAATTGTAAATGGTGATCCTTTGTTAGCTACATAATACTTGTTTTGTTAATAATTAATGCCTTGATGTTCTTTTGCTATCAATTTTATCTTTCTATTGTTTTGTAAATTCCTGTTTCCAACAATGTTATGTTAGAAACCATCAGCTTAAATGATACTAAACATAATTGTAGTTCAATAATGATTGGCTTTTAGGTACAAATTAAAGCACCATGCCATACTAGGATTTTCAGCATTGTGAAAAATTGTCTTAGAATGTATTTAGAACATGGTATTTTTTTCATTGGTAAAAGATAATTATTTTTACTTCGAAAATTTTATTTTGTTGTTCGTTCTGAGTAGCATCTTTTGTTTCAGTGATTTCATCAATATCAATTTGTTTTTTTTTTGTACCAGAATTAATTATATGATGACAAAGCGCCAAAGAAAAAAGAAAAATACTAAAATAGTGTTATTTTTTTACTTTTGGTGGGTAGAAGAACACTAATGAGTTGTGTGAGGGAACGAAAAGACTAATCTAAGACCAATCTGATTATTTTGATGATTATAATTTATTAATTATTGTGTGGTAAATTTCAGGAATTATTCACTAATTCAAGTATAACGCTTAAGGTTGAGAAACGTAGAAGGAATCAAGTTCAAGCTTATGTTTACAAAAAGAATCCATATCTCAAAATGTGATATCGGCCCACTCACATGAAGGCGTACCTATAATGTCTTGATTAGACAAAACATAACGGGTACTAAGAGTCTTTTGTTGCTCAAGGGCCAACTTTGCATTTGATGAAGAGCCATCAGCATTTAATGTGTTCACATAACATAACCTACTTGCACTTGGGGTGGAGTTAGGGGTCTTCCCTACCCAAATTTTTTATTTTTTATTTTTTTATTATACCTCAAAAAATAATTAATTCGTAAATAATACTTCAAAAATTTATTAAAAATTTCAGTTTCTGCTCCAAATAAATAGATAGTTGGGTGAGTGTAGCAACTAGAAAAAATAAATGATCAACTATTTTTAGCTGTCATTTTAGTTTCCACAGTGCTTGATGAGGAAGTATTAACTTTAGACTGTTCAGTGAAAGTTCAATTAATTGTAGGAACATATATTATCTTTTTTTATTCGAATGTTTTATGATATGAAACAGCATCGATCCCAATATTGGTACTAGAATAGCTGTCTTGTTTCAAAGTTGTTAAACACTTCTCTCCACAAAAAAAGATATATTATCTTTTTTGAGTTTGCTTCTCTTTTTATCACTTATCCTTTATTTTTTCTAACACATCATATAAAAGATAAGATAACTTTCATTATCCAAACTCAAGCATTCCATATTTAGTGAAAATATTAGTTAGGAAAGAAGGTTTTTTTAGTTTGTTTTTCTCTCTTTATAACTTATCATTTATTTCTGCATATTATAACATATAATATAAAAGATAAGATCCAAACTCAAGCATTCTGTATTTAGTGAAAATATTTGTTAGATTATCGAAAGAATTCACCCCTCCTCTAGGATATAGGCAACAAGATGAAAGCTAATTATGAAATATATAGTTTAATAATTGCCGATGAAACTACATAAATTTCAATTCAAATTTTAAACATGTAAATTTTTTTTTTTTAGCACTTCAAAAACTTTCTGAATGTGGTCTCAAGAGAATTAAAACTTCCAACCTTCTGTAATGTGAGGTGAAAGTCCTTATAATTAGGCTATTCCTAAGTTTAAACAGGCACTTTAGAAAATCTAAGATGTCTTTGAATGATTATGCAAATAATCCCTGAATTACAAATTGTTCCTTTGAAATATTAATTTCTTGTAATTAAGAACACACTCATAGCAAAAGATAATTTTATCTTTTTTAATTAAATTTGTTATTTATTATTAAATTATCTTCATTATCTTCTCTATTATAAAAATATTAATTATACCATTTACTTTAATTTTATTATTGATATTAATTTATCATTACAATGAGAGTTATAATTACTACTAAATTTAGTAATTTTCTAAAATAATTAACTTATTATTAAAACTTTTTTATTTATAATAAAACTTTTTATATTTAGTTTAAACTTTTTTATGACAAAAAAAATATGTTTTTTTCATACAATATATTAATGAAAAATTAAGAAATTACTTAAATAAAAATTCATGCAGTATGTTCATAAAAAATTAAGAAATTAACTAAAAAAAATTTACTTAAGATTTTTATTAAAAAATTAATTTAAAGAATTAAAAATAAATTTATACGAAAAATATGTCATCAAAATATTATGAATTTATACAATTCTTTTTTTTTTTTTTTTTTTTTTGTCTTTTCCCTCCATGAATATAACATTGTCTAATAGCGACAAACCAATACGAGGTACTATTGCCACATTTATATCTGATGGGGGTGTCAATTGAACAGCAGAAGATGAACATGTTTGCTGTCAATGACATTCCACTCAATAATTCTAACGAGTTACACAGTCAACAAAACAAAGACCCATGCAACACCACAAATAATCCTTCAAACCCACTAAAAATTTAGTATATTTTAATATACTCGTATATAACAACTTAAATGTATACGTGTCTTTCTAGCCACCATAGGAAATTCTGTAAGTGAGAATTAAGATCCGACGATATGGTGGATTTGGGTCCGTACCTCAAGACTTCTAAATAAGTAAAAAAGAACAAGGGCAATTAAATAAAAACTGACTGAGTATATTATATAGAAAAATACTAACGTTATGAAATTATTTTATAAATTTGTATCATGAATGGTGTGACAGATGATAATATTATAAAATTTTGTGTATACGAGAGAATCCCAACAATACTAACTCTCTATGTTACATGTCACATCATTTATGATACAAATTTATGAAATAATTTCATCAGTCGCAGGCACCGATCCAACTTATAAATACTAGGAGTATTGCATATTCACGTGAAGAAACCAATTATAGAGTCCGTGTAGAGTGAATATTATTTCTCCTTTGTTTAATTAGTTTCCTTCCTTTCTTCAAACACATTTCAATTCGTTAATTTGAAATGGCATGTCCTTCATCCTCTACAGCAGTAGTGTTGACAGTGAAAAGGCATGAGCCTGAACTTGTAGTGCCTGCAAAGTCCACACCCCATGAAATTAAGCTGCTCTCAGACATAGATGACCAAGAAGGCCTTCGCTTTCAAATTCCTTTCATAATGTTCTACAAGACAAGTCCTTCCACTACTTCAATGGAAGTAAAAGACCCTGTGAGTGTCATAAGAGAAGCACTGGCTAAGACACTTGTGTATTACTACCCGCTTGCAGGTAGGCTTGTTGAAGGGCCCAACCGAAAACTTCTGGTGGATTGCAGTGCCCAAGGGGTCCTCTTCATAGAGGCTGATGCGTATGTGAGGTTCGACCAGATTGGCAACATGATTCAGCCCCCATGTCCTTACTTGGACCAACTTCTGTATGATGTTCCTGGCTCTGATGGAATCACTGGTTGTCCTTTGTTGTTAATTCAGGTGTGTTCAACCCCCTCCCCTATTTTTTTTTTGGAAAAAAATAGTAAAGGGTGACTTCTTTTTCTGTTAATTAGACTGCTTTTAGTGCACTAACGTGCTGCCTTCACAAATTTGTGATACCCATTTTTGTTTTTGGGAGATTATGCGAAGAGAAATGCTAAACGTCATGAAATTATTTCATGAATTTGTATCATGAATGATGTGGCAGGTAACGTGGAAAGTTAGTATTGGTGGAATTCAGTGATAATATCATGGGACTATGTGTATGGGAGAAATCCCACCAATACTAACTCTCCACGTTACCTAACACATCATTCATGATTCAAATTCATGAAATTATTTCATGACATGTAGCATTGCTCTTATGCGAAAGTTCATGATTCTGTGATTATTTTTGAAAAGTTTGTTTAGAGTTTCATGTTTTTGAAAAGTATGTTTAGATTGAAAAAATATTCTGTTCTTGAGGTCAGTCAAGTTTTGTTTGATTTTACCTGCACAGGTTGCCCAATAGTTAAGAGTTTATCGAGATAAATTGTAAACTCCATCGTCTTGAATTCAATTCTCATTGAATGCAAAAATTCATGAACCTCAATGATATATAAAATTTGCGAGTGATTACATATATTGAGAGTTAATCTTACAGTTACAAGTCACGATTAGTGAATGAAAAGAATTCTACGTTACAAAATAAATAAATAAAATAAAATAGAAAATTTTGAGGGCTGTAGTTAAGTTGTATCTAAGTAGTTAATCACTGTATGTATGTGTGTATATATATATATATATATATATTTATCAAATCAAGCAATAAATTAACAATTTTTATTAAAATAAAATAATAAAAATAACAATGCCTTGAGAGAAATTATTGAATACTCCAGGGAGAGTCTAGTTACCTTTTTTACTCACTCAAACGAGAGAGAAATGTGTTTGGCTATACAAAATAAAATTAATATCCTCTCTAATCACGACAATAGATTCCTAATGAAAAGTTGTCTTTATCCCATATTCTCTGAGTGGAGAAATTGTCGGCATTTATGTGTGAATGTTTTCTAACTATGTAAAAAATGTGAACACAAAAAGTGCAAAGAATAGCAAAATTGTATTACAATCATATTGGACTTGTGTTGGCATTTGTAAATAAGCTAATACACAGGAGCATAAAATATCTTTTAAATGCGTGCAGGTGACACGTTTTCTTTGTGGTGGATTCGTCTTGGCAATGCGCATAAACCACACACTATGTGATGCATCTGGTTTTTTCCAATTTGTCAACACAATCAGTGAGTTTGCACGAGGTACACCAAATGCACCTTCTATGACTCCTGTGTGGCAAAGGGAGGTCCTCAACGCAAGAAACCCCCCGCGCATAACATGCCCACATCACGAATACGAACAGGTAATAGACACCAAGGGCACACCAATGCAATTGGACAACAACAACTTGATCCAAAGGTCTTTCTTTTTCGGACATGAAGAATTAATAGCCCTCCGGAAACACCTACCACCACCCCTTCGTAGTTGCACAACATTTGAGGTACTAACAGCATCCTTATGGAGATGTCGCACAATTGCACTTGAACTAGATCCTGATGAGATTGTTCGCATTTGTTGCGTTGTCAATGCGCGTGGTAAAAAAGGTCTTCACATACCTACCGGTTTCTATGGCAATGCAATTGCCTGCCCTGCAGCAGTTTCAACATCCGCAATGCTTTGTGGAAAGCCATTATGGTATGCTCTTGAGTTAGTAAAGGCAGCAAAGGCTGAGATGACTGAAGAGTACATAAGGTCAGTGGCAGACCTCATGGTGATCAAGGGACGACCCTTGTATACTGTGCCTAGGAACTATATTGTTTCGAATACAACACGAGCTGGGTTTGATGAGCTCGATTTTGGGTGGGGAAAACCGGTATATGGTGGCCTTGCGGGATCCCTTTCTTTGATTAGCTTCTACGTGCCATTCAAGAATTCTAAAGGAGAGGGTGGGATTGTGGTACTAATATCCTTGCCACCACCAGTCATGGAGAGGTTCCAACAAGAGCTTCAGAAAATGACTCGGGACTGTCGTCAAACATTCAAATCATAAAAAGCCCACTATGATTCAATCCATGCTATGATTTAAGTACGCAGAAAATATTAGATGCTATAAAATGGTAGATAGAAAATAATTAAGGACCAAAATTTTCTCTAGTGAGGAGTCTCCTCCTATGGCGACGCTTGTCACTATAATGGGTGACACCAACTCATGTTATGTAAGTTACTGAGAAAAAATACTCATCGGAGATGATTTTTACTCAAAAAATAAATAGTAATGAATAAAATTTAGAACATATGATCGGTGTATGTGTACTACAGTATGTATATGAAGTAGTTATTTGAATTTCAGATTGACCTTATTTTACGAAGAAAATAGAAATTAATGCGTAAAAAGCTCACTATGATTCAATCCATGCTCTAATTTAAGTACGCAGAAAATATTAGATGCTATAAAATGGTTGATAGAAAATAATTAAGGACCAAAATTTTCTCTAGTGAGGAGTCTCCTCCTATGACGACGTTTGTTACTATAATGGGTGACACCAACTCATGTTATGTAAGTTACTGCGAAAAAATACTCATCGGAGACGATTTTTAGTCGAAAAATAAATAGTAATGAATAAAAATTAGAATATATAGTCGGTGTATGTGTACTACAGTATGTATATGAAGTAGTGATTTGAATTTCAGATTGAGCTTATTTTACGAAGAAAATAGAAATTAATGCGATATGATTTTTGTAAATCATCAATATATCAAGAAGTTTTACTCATTAGTGGTATCGTTATTGCTGCACAAATCTTGGAAAGCATCGAAAGAATTACTTTTGTCAGGTTTAACATGAATTATAACCATTGTCTAGTAATGGCAAATCAACATAAGCTAGTATCGGCACACTTATATATGTACAAGTGGATCAGAAATTTTTGTGAGAGGGGTGACCTTTAACAAAAAAAAAAAAAATTATACTATTGTAATAATTTTATTGAATAAATTTATCATTGTTCGTTGATAACATTTACTTTATTTATTAAGAATTTTTGAGAAAAAAAAACATTTACTTTATTATTTTTTTATTTAGTTATTAAAAACTTAAATAAATTTATTATTTTAAAATTATTTTTATAGATACAGAGAGATAGAGAGAGAAAGAGGAGAAAAAAGAGAAATATTTTAAAAAAAAATATTAAGGTGGGCATAGTGGATTTTTTTGTACTTTTAGGAGGAGCAAGTACCCATATACAAGTATATAATACCAAAATTATAAGTATATAATACTAAAAATAAAAAATTGAGTGGAGGCGGATGTCCCCACTCGCCCTAATGTAGGTCTGTCCCTGTCAGTAAGGATGCACGCAAGTGAAATCTAATCTGCAACAAAATTCTTTAATTCCTTAAGAAACAATTCTAATCTTGACAATTTTTAACTAGTCTCTTTATAATATCTCTTTTTATTCAATGTTCATATAGTATTTGCTATAATTAATTTATTTTTCATTAGTTTGTTTTAGGCATATATTTAATGATTGACACACATATGATTATACACATAGTTAGTCAGAGATCTATAAGGTATGAGAGCTAAGGATCAAAAATTTGCAATCGGAACATTTTTCTCTTAGTACACATGATCATACACAATGAAATCTGAAAGACTTGTTAAAATCCTACAAAGTTAAATTTGTGAAAAACAGTTGCTTTTCTAAATCATTCAATGTCTATAATTGAATGGTTAGACAAAGTTAAATTTGTGAAGAACAATTGCTTTTCTAAATCATTCAATGTCTATAATTGAATGGTTAGACATGAACAAATCTACTATATTATTATTTTTATAAAAAGTTCCATGAAAATTTGTGAAGTTCCTCTTCAGTAGTGGTGTTCTTTTTGGTTTTCCAAACTTCTTTTGGTCAGTGGACAATTAAGTATCTCATACCAATAAGGTTCCTATTAATTGTGTTTTCATTCAAAAGAAAATTAGTTAACGATCAACAGAGAAAACACATTCATCAACACCAAAAAAAATACTTAGAATATATCAATATCATAACAATGTACGAATAAGATATTATTTAATAAAATTCAATTGTTATGGTTCTCAAAAGCAAAAAATAAAAAATAAAATATATTTATTTAAACATGTAAATACAAAGCTTTCGCACCAAATCGGTAATACTTTCCAAAAAAAAAAGGAAAAGAGAAAAGAAAATAAATAAAATTCAAGTTACCAGAACCATGTAGATTAGTGATAATTTTACTTCTTTACCTTGTTGCATGTGTATTGATCGAGAATGTCATTTGAGTGAAAGCTTTCAAAGCAATTGAAACATTAGATTAAGGAACGGTGAATATTCTAAAATTGAAGTTACCAGAACCATGTAGATTAGTGATAATTTTACTTCTTTACCTAGTTGCATGTGTATTGAGAATGTCATTTGAGTGACAAAGCAATTGAAACATTAGATTAAGGAACGGTGAATATTCTAAAATCGAAGTTACCAGAACCATGTAGATTAGTGATAATTTTACTTCTTTCCCTAGTTGCATGTGTATTGAGAATGTCATTTGACTGAAAACTTTCAAAGCAATTGAAACATTAGATTAAAGAATGGTGAATATTCTAGCCTGTTTGAAAAGTGGTGTTTTGTAGTAATACTAGTTTATATACAAATATAATTAGAGAGGAAAATGGGTGAAAATAAAAGTTGGAATAGTCCATCAATCAATTCTTTCTTGAGATATACAAAAGTTACATGTTCTATGGCTAAGGTTATAAACGAGTTGTTAAAACAAAATGACATGGATACAGTAAAGACGCGACAATATAAAAAAATAGAAATATTTTAAAAAGAAAAATACAGCCACAATAATCTCAATCTTAGGGCTTGTTTGGTTCATGATTTGCTTTTAGTGTTTTTGTTGCAGATCCACTACAATACCCAATTTGAGGCCCAAAGCATGTTTGGTGGAGGCCTGTTATGTTTTGCACAATAGTATAACATTTTGAAAAAAAGAGGCCCAAAGTCAAAACAACAAATTGGTGTTTTTACATGTTTTAGCACTATAGCGAAGCTAAGAGCCCAAAACATTTGGGCCAAAATGGCTGTAGCGGAGCAAATAACAACCCACATTTCGCAATAGGTATATAGGCATTTTAGGTCATTTTTTGTGTCTTCTTTCTCTCTCCTCTGTGATAATGATTTGAAGGTGATTGTGGAGCGATTATGGAAACCCTAGGTTCTGTGTTCAACGACGACAAATCGAAGCAGTTGCGACGCAAATCTTTCACTCTCTACTGGTCATTTTGTGTGTTGTCTTTCTCTCTCCTCTGTGAAGCTATTTTTGAAGGCGATTCTGGAAACCTAGCTTCTGTGTTGAATGACGACACATTGAAGCACTTGCGATGCAAATCTTTCACTCTCTACTGTAAGTATCATTCTAAACTTGCAGTGATTTGCAATGTATCATTCTAAAGTTGTTGTGATTTGCTTTCTTGACCTTCAATTTTGACGAGAGCTTTCTTCAAAATCATTCGATCTAAGGTTAAACTCAAGTTTTCTTGAGTTTTGTTGTTCAAAGGTGTATATATATATATATATATATATATCAATTATGACTATTCTATCTCTTAGCTAGAGTAGTATAGTACCATCTTTTTTTTTCCACACATTCTGTTAACCTGAGCATTTTCTGTTTTATATTTCTGAAACTCTCCTTGGGTACCTATTGTTCCTTATTTATCATTCTTTTAATTAAATATATAGTTTTAAGGGAACATCTGTTGTAAAACAATACTTTACATTGAGAAGATTATTAATTATAATGTATTTTCTACTTGCTCTGCATTACAGGTCAAGAGTACCGAAGCGTTAACTTTTTATTTTATTCTATTCATTAATTATTTTACTTTTTAATTATGAAAGATGATTGAATTTGAACACAATGAGATAGGTTAGAGTTCACTTTTAAAGGCAAAGGTACAAAATTTTAGTGAGTGGTTTCTTACTTGAATAAAGTAGTTTGATTTCTATTACTTATGCAGACTCTTTAAATTTATATGTATGTGTGTGTGTGTGTGGTCTCTCTCTCTCTCTCTCTCTCTCTCTCTCTATATATATATATATATATATATATATATATATATTATTTTCCTGTCTTGATTTTGAATTTCATGAGAAGAATGGCTAGCTTTTCCTCCAATGAAATTTTACAGGTTCTTTTCACTGTCAAGAAACATTTTCAAAGTAAATAGATTGTTTTTTGGCAACATCAGACCAAGAAGTAGAGTAGAATTATTTTCCAACTATGCTTTTGTTACTTTGTGAATTATTGAAAGAATTCAAAAACAACTAGAGTGTTCATAATTTTACTTTTAGTGGGTTTTGTTACAAAATCATTTGCTCTTTACAAATATATCTTCAATTGGTACCCAATTCTAAATTAATCTACTATCTATAAAATCAGGACATCTCTATTTAGTATTTACCATCTCCCAAGCATTTGGAGGGCACTAGGAAACAAAGAATTTGTATTGGCTAGACCCGTGGTAGCCAATACCTACTCCGAAAACAAAACAATTATAAGAAATAATCGTTTAACCCTGTCCAAAACAATTATAAGAAATATTTGAATTTGGTTTATAATATTAGTTTTAACCAAGCAACTTAAACTTTCAGTTTTATTATTTTACTCTCTTAGTAACAACAAGCTTTTCATGTATATAGTACTTTTTTTTTTTCAATTCAGAAATCATAACAATTCATGTGTCACCATTTGATATTCACCCATTGGTGTCTTCTAATTCTGCCCTTTAGAGTTCCAAGTGACCAAGTATAATGAAATAATTATAATAACAACGAAATAGTTATCAATGATATGTGGACCTGTGACTCTTAAACTATAATTGGTTCATCTAATTTTTTGGTGTCTTCTAATTTAGTAATTTTGTTTTGGTAATTAGATAGATATCAATGATGAGAATGTGGTTGAGTTTGGTAATGATATGCCGTTAGAAGGAGATGACTTGACAGAACAAGGTGATGATAGAAAATTAGTACGGGATGAGTCTCATATTGAAGTTCTCATTTTGAATATGGAGGAAGAAGTTAGGGTTGGAAACCGAACTAATTCCTCATTTAACACTATTGGTTGTCGAAATTTAGTTGAAGAAATGAGGCTAGAAACGGGGAAGGTCTATACAAAGATCCAACTTAGAAATAAGTTCAACCAATTGAGGGCAATTTACAAAGACTTTAAAAACCTATTATCAGAGACTGGTATGGGATTCAATTCTAAGACAGACATGGTTATAGTAGAGGATGAACAATGGAAAAGGTTGAACAAGGTTAGTAGTTTAAAAGTTAATGTATTATCCATTTCCATAAAATATACATTAACTTATATATTAATTTTAGAATTTAGGATATACTAATATGAAAGACAATAATTTGTAGGTGGTTAAGAATGCAAGAAAGTTTCACAGGAAGGGATGTCCCCATTACAATAAGATGACCAAAATTTTTGGGGACACATATGCTATAGGTGCACATGTCGACCCTTCCACTAGAGCACCCTCCACATCCCAAGTCCCAACACACCATGCAGACATACATGACCTTGATGAGAGTGATGACTTCGCTGAGGTTGATGGTCGTGAGATCAGTCCCTCGCAGACACTTTCAAATAAGAAAGCCAAAAAAAATAATAGTTTTCATTCAACAATGTCTCAAGTCATGGTTACCATGACTGAGAATGCTAATATGAAAGCTGAGAGAATTGAAAGGACCATAACTGCAGCTTCATCTTCTAATCTTGCTGCATTATGTGACAAAGGAATTGAAGTCATATCTCATGTGAAAAAAGATAAGGAGAAAGAAACGTTTAACTCATGCATTAAAATTTTGGATCAATTGCAGGGGATTGACAATTATCATTATACTAAAACATCCATAATGCTTCATGATTCTGATATGTGGAGGGAGTTCTTTCTTAACATGCCCGAGGAGAGGAAGGTTGGTTGGGTTATGAACCTTTGATGTTATTCTTGGATGGCTGTATGAATAACTACTATTTTATTACTATCTCGTTTTTGGATAACTATTTAATTTACCTGTTGGATGACTGTAATAACTTAATTTAGATTCCCTATGACATGCAGAATATTTTAAATTACTTTATGACCTTATGTTATTTACTTATGTGTGTATTATTTGCTATTTCTATTTTAATAATGCTATGTATTTTACTTTTGCTTATAGTTTGAATCTTATATCTATTTGTTCACCTAGGATATTATGAATTGGGATAAGATCAGAACAATCATTGAGTTGTATGATGATGATGAGAGTGTCATTTTGGGTGGCATATATGTTCGAGTATCATATGAAGCATTATGAGAAGCAACCTTGTAGGAATTCTATCTTACAAGGTGAAGCATATGTGTTGTAGATTCTAAATGGCCCCCTAAATAGATGTTACTAGAACCTTAGGATGTACCCTAATGTTTTAGAAAATTGTGTAGTCAGTTTAAAGCTTTAGGGTTGAAAGATTCACAAAGTGATTATAATTGAAAAAGATAAAATGAAGTTGACTCAGAAAAAGTTCTTCCCACTATATGGAAGGATTGTGAAAATCTGGAGAAGTGATAATTTCAAAGGGAAGAGAAAGAGAGGTGGTTCCTTGAAATTACAAAGATTTTATCTGATGAGGAAGAGAAACGATCATTACAAAGAGAACGAAATACTTGCAAAGTATTTTTGTTCTTTCAGCTACTCTTTTGGAAGAATTGTGATGTTAACCGGAAGTCTACAGCAGTTGGACCTGAAGTCGCAATTGTAAGCCTGAGGTATTCCGCATCAAGTTCTTATCAGAGTGGAGTGGGTGTGAGTCTGGGACAGAGTCTGTTGTACTTTACTTTGAGATAGTGGATTGGTTTCTCTAGGGTCTTCTGCCTCACCCCTGTGATTTTTCCCTTCCTTGGTTTCCACTTAAAATTCCTGGTGTCATCTCTAACTTTCCTTACTTGCTATATTTATTTTATGTTTGATTTGGATGCTTAATTGATAATAATTATGGGTAATTAATCAATCATAAAAATTGGGCAAGAAGACTATTCACCCCCCTCTTGGTCTAAAGATTAGCATCTCACTCAAAATTAGCTAAACTTTTTTGCACTACGTAACTCATAGAACATGCCATAAACCTACTCTAAAACCTGGGTGTTTAAAGAGTAAGAAAATAGTGGGAGGTCTTGTGCCTTGATATGTTGAAATCAATGACTAAAGTATGAGATCGTATTTGCTATTTTTTTAGTCATGGTGGCCTAATTTTGGTCATTTGGACCATTATCCATCCGTGAAATGCTGCATTCTTTAGTTTTTGTGATTAAAATTTCTAAGTCTCAACCTTCAGTTTGATTGGTTGTTTGACTTGGAAGATTCAAAATTGTTGGACTTTCACCACTATAGCATTGTATGGATCAATGTGGCAGGCTAGCATTTTCTATTTCTTCTTAGTCCTACTAATAACAAGTTTTAACATGAGGTATCGTATTTCAGACCCTTATGTTTTGTTCTATACCTTCCCCCCGCCCCCCTCCTCTAAAAAAAGGAGGGGGGGAGAGGCGTTGTTGGCTATTAAGAAAATTGTGTGTACCAGTTTTGAGTGAAAGCAAGTGGTCTCATTTAACTAGAATTGTGTGAGAACATACAGGTTATCTAAAGTCCCAAAACAATGCAGTTTTGAATGAAAGTGAGTTGTCATTTCCGTTTTTGCATGTATGCTAAACAAAATTTGTTCCTTTGCATAGTTGGAAGAAAGTTGGCGAACTACATATCAGCATTGTTTTTGAGTCAAAGCTATTTTCAGTCAGCTTTGAGTTATCATTAGGTGCATCAAAGCAAAATTATGTGACAATGTTCACACGCAGATTATGAAAATTTATATCTAATCCCACTTACAAGTCAAAGCAAGTACTAGAGTTCATTTTTGCATGGTTATTGCTATAGTCTCCTGGTTTGTGTTGTTGTAGTGGACTTGGGGATTGACGCGTTTGCAAAATTGTATGAAAATGTAAGATTATAAAAATGAGTAACGCTTCACGTTTCGAATAAATATTTCAAAATATATCTCGAATCTATGTGACAGGTGACATAGTGTTAGTTAATATAAAAATACACATCAACATGTAAAATTCTATACGAGTAATTATTTGGTACCCCAAAAATTTCATATTTATAGGAATCCCACCAACAATAAATCTCTATTTTCTATTATTTTAGGAGATAAAATTAAATTGTGAGTTTGTATTGGTAGAATTTCCCTCATACATGGAGCCCCGGTTGTCTAATATACATATTAATGTTTATTATTAAATTAACTATGCACCATATCACCTGCCACATAAATTCGAGATATACTTCAGGATATTTATTTGGGACATGTAGCATTTTCCTATGACATCTAATAGCAGTTACATGTCAAAGCAAGTGATGGAGTTTGTTCTTGCGTGGTTATTGGCTAGTACTTGATGTAGTGGGCTTGGTGAATGGCATGTCAGGATTAGGTTCATCGCTATAAACAATCCTCGTTCTGATTACTTTGTGTTATGTGCAAGTATATTCTGTGCTTTCTTGGGTGAAAACTGTGTCAATTGCTTTGTTACTTGGCATGGGTATCTCCTCTCAGTTTTATGGATTAGGGGTTCATATGTCTTTATGATTTAGTGTTAGTAGTTTATTTTTTTCCTTCAAATTAATGATCATTTTTTGGTATAACATTGTTCCTCAATTGTATATGGTGATCCTTTGTTAGATACATAATACTTGTTTTGTTAATAATTAATGCCTTCATGTTCTTTTGCTATCAAATTTTATCTTTCTATTGTTTTGTAAATTCCTGTTTCCAACAATGTTATGTTAGAAACCATGCAGCTCAGATGATACTAAACGTAATTGTAGTTCAATAACGATTGGCTTTTAGGTACAAATTAAAGCACCATGCCATACTAGGATTTTCAGCATTGTGAAAAATCGTCTTAGAATGTGTTTAGAAAATGGTATTTTTTTCATTGGTAAAAGATAATTATTTTTACTTCAAAAATTTTATTTTGTTGTTCATTCTGAATAGTATCTTTTGTTGCAGTGATTTCATCAATATCAATTTGTTTTGTTTTTGTACCAGAATTAATTATATGATGACAAAGCACCAAAGAAAAAAGAGAAATACAAAAATAGTGTTATTTGTTTACTTTTGGTGGGTAGAAGAACACTAATGAGTTGTGTGAGCAAACAAAAAGACTAATCTAAGACATATCGGATTGTTTTGAAGATTACAATTTATTATTGTGTGGTAAATTTTGGGAATTATTCATTAGTTCAAGTGTAACGCTTACGGTTGAGAAACTTAGATGGAATCAAGTTCAAGCTTATGTTTACAAAAAGAATCCATATCTCAAAATATGATATTGGCCCACTCACATGAAGGCGTACCTATAATGTCTTGATTAGACAAAACATAACGGGTACTAAGAGTCTTTTGTTGCTCAAGGGCCAACTTTGCATTTGATGAAGAGCCATTAGCATTTAATGTGTTCACCTAACACAACCTACTTGCACTTGGGGTGGAGTTAGGGGTCTTACCCACCCAAATTTTTTATTTTTTTATTATACCTCAAAAAATAATAAATTTGTAAATAATACTTCAAATATTTATTAAAAATTTCAGTTGCTCCTCCAAATAATAGATAGTTGGGTGAGTGTACGAACTAGAAAAAAGAAATGATCCACTATTTTTAGCTGTCATTTTAGTTTCGACAGTACTTGATGAGGAATTATTATCTTTAGACTGTTCCAGTGAAAGTTCAATTAATTGTAGGAACATATAATATCTTTTTTTATTCGAATGATTTGATGATATAAAACAACATCGATCCTATTATTGGGACTAGTACAGCTGTCTTGTTTCAAAGTTGTTAGACACTTCTCTCGACAAAGATATATATCTTACTCAAATTTGTTAATTTTTTTTTGTGCTCTTTTTTCTTTTTAGTTTTTAATTTGTTTAATTTAGTAAAATGTTGGATCTGTATTAGTATTATCATTTAGTACGAGACACTTTTGGTTAGAACGGTGTATTGTTGAAAAGTTAAAAATAATTGTGGTCACTAAAGTGATTATAATTGAAAAAAATAAAATGAAGTTGACTCAGAAAAAGCCCTTCCCATTATATGGAAGGATTGTGAAAATCAGTTGGCGTGATAATTTCAAAGGGAAGAGAAAGAGAGGTGGTTCCTTGAAACTACAAAGATTTTATCTGAAGAGGAAGAAAAACGGTCATTACAAAGGGAAAGAAATACTTGCAGAGTATTTTTGTTCTTTCAGCTACTCTTTTGGAAGAATTGTGATGTTAACCGGAAGTCTGTAGTAGTTGGACCTGAAGTCGCAATTGTAAGCCTGAGGTATTCCGCATCAAGTTCTTATCAGAGTGGAGTGGGTGTGAGTCTATGATAGAGTCTGTGGTACTTTGCTTCGAGATAGTGGATTGGTTTCTCTAGGGTCTTCTGCCTCACCCCTGTGATTTTTCCCTTCCTTGGTTTCCACGTAAAATTCTTGGTGTCATCTCTAACTTTCCTTACTTGCTATGTTTATTTTATGTTTGATTTGGATGTTAAATTGATAATAATTGTGGGTAATTAATCAATCATAAAAATAGGGCAAGAAGACCTATTCACCCTCCTCTTGGTCTAAAGATTAGCATCTCACTCTAAATTAACAAACATTTTCGCACTACGTAACTCGTAGAACATACCCTAAACCTCCTCTAAAACTTGGGCTTTTAAAGAGTAATGAAATAGTGGGAGGTCTTGTGCCTTGATATGTTGAAATCAATGACTAAAGTATGACAACGTATTTGCTGTATTTTTTAGTCATGGTGGCATAATTTTGGTCATTTGGACCATTATCCAATCCGTGAAATGCTGCATTCTTTAGTTTTCATGATTAAAATTTCTAAGTCTCAACCTTCAGTTTGATTGGTTGTTTGACTTGGAAGATTCAAAATTGTTGGACTTTCACCACTACAGCATTGTATGGGTCAATATGGCAGGCTAGCATTTTCTATTTCTTCTTAGTCCTACTAATAACAATTTTTAACATGAGGTATCGTATTTCAAACCCTTATGTTTTGTTCTATACCTTCCCCCCGCCCCCCTCCTCTAAAAAGAGGGGGGGGGGGGGAGGGGCGTTGTTGGCCATTAAGAAAATTGCGTGACCAGTTTTGAGTGAAAGCAAGTGGTCTCATTTAACTAGAATTGTGTGAGAACATCCAGGTTATGTAAAGTCTGAAAACAATGCAGTTTTGAGTGAAAGTGAGTTGTCATTTCCATTTTTGCATATATGCTAAATAGAATTTGTTCCTTTGCATAGTTGCAAGAATGTTGGCGAACTACATATCAACATTGTCTTTGTGTCAAAGCTATTTTCAGTCAGCTTTGAATTATCATTAGGTGCATCAAAGCAAAATTATGTGACAATGTTCACACGCAGATTATGAAAATTTATATCTAATCCCAGTTACAAGTCAAAGCAAGTACTGGAGTTCATTTTTGCATGGTTATTGCTATAGTCTCATGGTTTGTGTTGTTGTAGTGGACTTAGTGATTCACGCGTCTGCAAAATTGTATGAAAATATCAGATTATAAAAATGAGCAACGTTTCACGTTTCGAATAAATATTTCGAAATATATCTCGAATCTATGAGATAGGTGACATAGTGGTTAGTTAATCTAAAAATACACATCAACATGTAAAATTCTATACGAGTAATTATTTGGTACCCTAAAAATTTCATATTTATAGGAATCCCACTAACAATAAATCTCTATTTTCCATTATTTTAGGAGATAAAATTAAATGGTGAGTTAGTATTTGTGGAATTTCCCCCATACATGGAGCCCCGGTTGTCTAATATACATGTTGATGTCTATTTTTAAATTAACTAAGCAACATATCACCTGCCACATAAATTCGAGATATACTTCAGAATATTTATTTGGGACATGTAACATTTTCCTATGACATCTAATAGCAGTTACATGTCAAAACAAGTGATGGAGTTTGTTCTTGCATGATGATTGGCTAGTACTTGATGTAGTGGACTTGGTGAATGGCATGTCAGGATCAGGTTCGTCGCTATAAACAATCCTCGTACCGATAACTTTGTGTTGTGTGCAAGTATATTTTGTGCTTTCTTTGGTGAAAATGTGTCGATTGCTTTGTTACTTGGCATGGGTATCTCCTCTTGGTGTTTGTTATGGTAGAATTGAGTGGAGGTCCAGTTCTTTGGATTAGGGGTTCATATGTCTTTATGATTTAGTGTTATAAGTTTATTTTTTTTCTTCAAATGATCATTTTTTGGTAGTTACATTGTTCCTCTATTGTATATGGTGATCCTTTGTTAGCTACATAATACTTGTTTTGTTAATAAATAATGCCTTGATGTTCTTTTGCTATCAAATTTTATCTTTCTATTGTTTTGCAAATTCCTGTTTCCAACAATGTTATGTTAGAAACCATGCAGCTTAGATGATACTAGACGTAATTGTAGTTCAATAATGATTGGCTTTTTGGTACAAAATAAAGCACCATGCCATACTCGGATTTTCAGCATTGTGAAAAATCGACTTAGAATGTGTTTAGAAAATGGTTTTTTTTTCATTGGTAAAAGATAATTATTTTTACTTTGAAAATTTTATTTTGTTGTTCGTTCTGAATAGTATCTTTTGTTGTAGTGATTGCATCAATATCAATTTGTTTTGTTTTTGTAACAAAATTAATTGTATGATGACAAAGCACCAAAGAAAAAAGAAAAATACTAAAATAGTGTTATTTGTTTACTTTTGGTGGGTAGAAGAACACTAATGAGTTTTGTGAGCGAACGAAAAGACTAATCTAAGACCAATCTGATTGTTTTGATGATTACAATTTATTATTGTGTGGTAAATTTTGGGAATTATTCATTAATTCAAGTATAACGCTTACGATTGAGAAACTTAGAAGGAATCAAATTCAAGCTTACGTTTACAAAAAGAATCCATATCTAAAAATATGTTATCGGCCCACTCACATGAAGGCGTACCTATAATGTCTTGATTAGACAAAACATAAAGGGTACTAAGAGTCTTATGTTGCTCAAGGGCCAACTTTGCATTTGATGAAGAGCCACCTGCATTTGATTGTGCAAAAATGTCTATTTCGCACAATCGAGATTGTGATTGCAGAATCTTTGATGCCACCTTATTTGATACCTACTTGACTCTAGTTTACTGCACTTAGATACAAATTTGATTTGGATTAGAGGGACTTCATGGATGCATGATAGCTACCATAGTCGCGCCACATTGTACGTCTATGGCTTGATGTTAGAATCAGCTTTACGAATCAAAATAGATGGGATCTGTCAAATTGATGACATCCACATACTCCATTCTAGTTTGGTCATCCACACATGGTTTTAACTATTGTCCACTGACTTTGAAAAATGTGCCATCCTTAGAGTCTTTTAATTACACCACTCCATGAGGAGCAACAGAATGTACCAGAAATGGACCATCCCAACAGGAGCGGAGTTTTCCAGGGAACAAACGGAGCCATGAGTTGTACAACCATACCTTCTATCCCGGAGAAAATGTTTTGACTCGAATATTCCGATCATGAAAGGCCTTAGATCTTTCCTTATAGATTTTAGCGTTCTCATATGTATCATGTCGCAATTCTTCTAATTCGTTCACTTGAAGCCTTCGATTTAAGCCAGCTAATTTCATGTCAAAGTTGAACGTTTTAGTGGCCCACATAGCCTTGTGCTCTAATTCAACTGAAAGATGACAAGCTTTCCATGTACCAACCGGTAAGGTGACATTCCAATTGGAGTTTTATACGCAGTTCGGTAGGCCCATAGTGCATCATTTAAGCGTAATGACCAATCTTTCCAGTCAGGCCGAACTATTTTTTCAAGTATATTCTTTATTTCCTTATTATATACTTCCACTTGTCCACTGGTTTGAGGATGGTAGAGGGTGGCTACTTTATGTGTGACGGAGTATTTGTTGAGAAGGGTTCAGAGAAACCGATTACAGAAATGTTTACCTCCATTACTGATGAGGGCTCGTGGCGTGCCAAACTGACTAAAGATATTAACTTGTATAAACTTGACCACGACCGCGTGATCATTGGACTTGGTAGCGATAACCTCTATCCATTTAGATACGTAGTCCACCACCACAAATATGTACTCATGACCAACGGATGGTGGAAAGGCTCCCATAAAATCGATGCCCCAAACGTCAAATATCTCAACAATAAGAATGGGGTTAAGAGGCATCATGTCTTTGTGAGATATTGCACTGAGGCGCTGGCATCTCTCACAAGAGTGGCAGAATGAATATGCGTCCCGATGAAATGTTGGCCAGAAAAACCTGCATTGAAGGATTTTTGCTGCCGTTTTCTTTGTACTAAAATGTCCTCCACATGCAAGTGTATGACAGAATTTTAAAATGCTTTGGAATTCCATGTCGGGGACACATTTCCGAATTAACTGGTCGGGACAATATTTGAAGAGTTGAGGATCGTTCCAATAATATGATCGAGATTGGGAGAAAAAATGATCCTTCTCTTGCTTGGTCCAAGTGGACGGAATTCTTCCGGTTGCCAAAAAATTGACAATGTTCGCATACCAAGGAATGCTCTCTTAAGAGACTACAAAAAGTTGTTCATCCAAAAAGGATTCATAAACTGGGAGGGAATCATTGAGAGTCTCAACGACAATCCTAGAGAGGTGATCAGCCACCACATTTTCTATTCCCTTTTTGTCTCTAATCTCAAAATTAAACTCTTACAACAAGAGTATCCATCGGATCAGTCGGCGTTTGGTGTCCTTCTTGGCCAAAAGATGCCGAAGGGTAGCATGATTAGAATAAACAATGACTTTTGAACCTAAAAGATAAGCTTAAAATTTGTCCAAGGCATACACCACAGCAAGCAATTCCTTTTCTGTCGTGGTATAATTTATTTGAGCTTCAAAAATGTTTTTCCTTGCATAGTAGATTACATGAGGCAATTTGTCTACACGTTACCCTAAGACTGCACCCATTGCATAATCAGATGCATCACACATCACCTCAAATGGGACAGCCCAATTTTGAGGAATGAGTATTGGAGCTTGTGTAAGCAATGTGCGTAGCTTCTCAAAAGCTTCAAGGCAAGCTACATTAAATGTAAAGCAAGATTCTTTTTCAAGAAAGTGACACAGAGGTCGAGAGATCTTGCTAAAATCCTTGATGAAGCGACGGTAAAAACCCGCATGCCCAAGGAATGAACGAATTTCTCTCACCGTTGATGGTGGAGGAAGTTTGAAAATAAGTTCAACCTTACCTTTATCAACCTCTATTCCTGTCTTGGACACGATATGCCCTAGGACAATGCCTTCTTGAACCATAAAATGGCTCTTTTCCCAACTGAGGATTAGATTTGTCTCTTGACATCGTGTAAGAACACGGGACAGATTATAGAGATAGGATTCAAATGAAGGTCCAAAGACAGAGAAATCATCCATGAACACTTCCAAAAAGTTTTCCACCATGTTAGAAAAGATAGACACCATACACCGTTGAAAAGTTGCAGGTGCATTACATAACCCAAAAGGCATGCGTCTATAGGCGAATGTACCGAATGGACATGTGAAAGTGGTTTTCTCTTGGTCTTGTGGGTCTATAGCCACTTGATTATAGCCGGAATATCCATCTAAAAAATAATAGAAACTTTGACCTACTAGCTTCTCTAGGATTTGATCAATGAATAGGAGTGGAAAATGATCTTTCCTGGTTGCTAAGTTAAGTTTTCTATAGTCTATGCACACTCTCCATCCTGTGGTGGTGCGCTATGGAATTAACTCACCTTTGTTATTTGGTTGCATAGTGATGCATGATTTCTTGGGTACCACTTGAGTGGGGCTAACCCACTTGCTATTTGAGATGGGGTAAATGATTCCCGCATCTTGCAATTTCACAACCTCCTTCATTATAACATCTTTCATATTTAGATTAAATCGACATTGTGCCTCTCTTGAGGTCTTTGCATCTTCTTCCAAATGTATGCGGTGCATACATATGGAAGGATCTATTCCCTTTAGATCAATAACACTCCATCCTATTGCTTCCTTGTGCTCTTCTAGCACTTTGAGGAGTTCCCTCTCTTGTTCATTGGTGAGATTGGAAGCAATGATGACTGGGAGGGTTTTATTGCAGCCTAAGAAAGCATACTTGAGAGTAGCCAGTAGAGGCTTAAGATCAAGTTGTGGCGGGAATACTAGAGAAGGAGTTTGGGAACCATTTGACAAAGGGGGCAAAGGCTCTCTCGGTGTTCTCCATTTAGGTGAATTCATGACAGCTGTGGCATCAAGCAGTGAATTTACTTCGCTTATAGATTGCTCAATGTCATAGTCATCACAGTTGAAGTGGCTTAAGCACACCTTGAGAGGATCCTTCGAAAGAATGGAGGGCAATGCTTCTTGGACAAGATCTTCCACTACATCAACACAAAAGCATTCACTTTTGTCATTGGATGTGTGGTGAGAAGCATTGAAGATGTTCAATCGAACTTTCATATTCCCGAAAGAGATGTCCATTACTCCAGTGCGGCAATTAACGCAAGCGTTTGCCGTAGCAAGAAATGGACGACTTAGAATAATTGAATATGTCTAGTGGGATTTTGGACAGGTTCTGTATCAAGGACTATGAAATCCACCAGAAAATAAAACTTGTCCACTTGAATGATCACATCTTCAATGATGCCACGTGGTTGCTTCACCGATCGGTCGGCGAGTTGCAACACTATTGTGGTGGGCATAAGTTCCCCCAAACCTAATTGCTTATACACAGAGAAGGGAAGCAAGTTGACACTAGCCCCTAAATCAAGAAGTGGCTTTTCAAATTCTTGGTTACCAATGGTGTACGAGATAGTTGGGGCACCCAGATCTTTGAATTTAAGAGGGGCTTGGTGCTAAAAAATGGAACTCACTTGCTCGGTTAAAAGGACTTTCCTAGGAACATTGTTCCTGGATTTACGCTTTTGAGTGCATAAGTCCTTCAAGTATTTAGCATAAGAGGAAATTTGCCTGATAGCATCAAGGAGAGGGAGATTGATTTTCACTTGTTTAAAAATTTTCATCATATCCTGAATTTTCTCTCCTTGCTTCCCAAAATGAGAGGGTTCCTTCAATCTTTGAGGAAAAGGAATCGGAGGTTCAAATGATGTGTCACACTTTGGAGTAGGTGATGATAAAACTTCAGTTGATTTTTCCTTTTGACTTTGTGAGATTTTGTTTACATTTGGATTTATGAGGGAATCTTTTGGATTTTTAGGACGATCAATGGTTTCCTTTTTCTCTTGCTCAACTTTAGAGTTTATGACTCTACCACTCCTTAGGGTGGTGATTGATTAAACCTGCTCAGGAGGAGCATCATAAGATGAAGATGAAGGATCATCAATCACGTGAACACCCTTAGGATTCGCCACCGGTTGACTTGGCAACTTTCCTTCCTCTCTTCTATTCAAGGCATTAGCAAGCTTCCCTATTTGAGCTTCTAGCCTAGCCATAGATTGAGCATTGGCTTCAAGCTTAGAAATTGATTGAGAGTGGGACTGCAATAAGTGGGTGTTAGCCTCAAGATTGCTTAGCACTTTTTCTTCAAAGCTTTGGCTTCTCAGAGGAGGTGGTGGTAGAATTTGGTAATTGAATTTTTGATGATATAGTTGAGGATTCAGCCTATATTGAGGCTGTTGAGATTGGGAATTGTAGGAATTTTGCCCTTGATAAGATGGACTTGGTTCTTGAGATATCCAAGAGAATGCAGGATAATTCTTGTAACCAGGATTGTATGTATTTGAGTATAGATCATTTATTGGTTTAGAGTACGCTTCATTCGATTTCTCTTGAGCATAATCGGGGGATTGACCGGCCATAGGACAATCCCGCACGTAATGTGAAGTGTTATAGCAAAATGAACACCCATCCTGATTTGGAACAGGTTGGCTAGAAGTAGGCAGCCCACTCTTCATGAGTTGGTCAATTTTTCGAGTAAGGGCCTCTACTTGCATGACAACCTCATCTGACCTTGATAATTCAAACACTCCTTTACTAGATTGGGTGTTTTTACCCTTTCGAGAAGAGGAGCGTTGAGATGAATTTTCACTTAGGCTTTCAAAAAGTCTCCATGCCTCATCTGGACTCTTAAGAAGGAATTTTCCTCCACAAGAGGAATCTACCATTTGTCTATGTTGATCACTCAACCCATCATAGACACTTTGCACTAGCTGCCACTTTGGAACAACATGGTGCGGACATGACCTTAAAAGTTCTTTCAATCTTTCCCATGTCACATGAAATTGTTCTTGGTCAAGTTGAGTGAATCCAGTGATTGCTCACCGAATATCACTTGTTTTTCCCATTGGGAAGTTTTTTTTCAAGAACTCATGGTGCATTTCCTCCCATGAATGGATAGAATTGGGCTCTAAGTAGTTAAACCAATATTTGGCCTTATCTTGGAGAGAAAATGAAAATAAACGAAGCCTAAAGTCATCTTTTGAGAAATTTTGCAACAGGAGGGTTGAACAAACTTCAAGGACGTCATTTAGATGCTTGTATGGGTCTTCGTTTGGAAGTCCATGAAAATAACTAAGAAGGTTGATGGTGGAGGATTTTATTTCAAAATGATTCGTTGCAATATTTAGAAATTGAATGCATGATGGCAAAGCATATGTAGTAGGAAGATAAAAATCCCTAAGAAGTTTCCCTTAAGGAGGGTTATACGGTGGTAGACCGGGGGGTTGTGCATTGTTTGGGTCCATATTTTCAGTCCTAGGCAAAATAGGGTCCCTAGAGGTTCCTCTACGTTGTCTAAGTGTCTGTTCAAGTTCAATATTACACGGAAGCAAAGGAAGTGACAATGACCGTCTACCTGGCATGCATCAATAGTAAAGCACAATTTAAATAAATATATACAAAAATAAAGAAAATCAATCAATATGCACGAATTTTAGGCAATATAGTCACAAAAAGTCCAAGCTTGAGTCTCGAGATACACGGTGTGAGGTATACCTAAAATTAAGCAATTTGAGAGATAAGAACAGAATATATGCAAAAAGGATAATAATAAAAAAAAATTCTAGACAAAGAATCAAATTAGACTTAATCTCTCAGTGGCGACAATTACACCGTAATCCCTGGCAACGGCGCCAAAATTTTGATGTGGCCAAATTTGTCTTTATTTTTGTAGCTTACTATTGCCTATCAAAATATAATTTAAACCACTCGCAAGAGAACGAATCTTTGGAGATATGGTTCTTTATAGAGGGTATCGATCTCACGAGGAGTACGTGGATGAATTGCACTATTGAGAGAGAATTTCCAATTTAATCCTAAAAATAGAATTTTTGATTTGAATTTAACACTACTTTTTAAAATGTAAAAACATTAAAAGTAAAAAGTTTGTAAAGTTGAGAGAGAGAGAACTAGGGGTGGTTTCCACCTCTAGCCATTTGACATGTCCAAGTATGTAGCAAATGAGATTTTCTACAAGTATATGCAACACAATGTCATTAGGCTTGTGACCTATAATGACATATCAAAAAATAAATATGATTTGTAACTAAACATAGCCCATCTTTAACAAGCATAGTCCTTCAACCTATCTACTTATCCTACCTTCTAAATGTACCTACGTGTATCCGAACTACCCTATCTTGGCATGGGCTATATAAGCAAGAAACATCATATTGCATTAAAAACCATTACAAAGCCATCATTTACACTTTTTTATGAAAGTTGTAAATGTTGAGAATTCAAAGTGAAATATTTCTACTCTAAGACAAGATGAAGAAATAATATCAAATGAATATATTGGAGAGGTTCACAAATATTATACAAAACACTAGGCTAAGTAATCAATATATAAATATAAATCACAAAGTTGCTACAAAATGAACAAGTTACATGGCTAGGGGTTTCAACCACACCCTAGATGGAAAGTTAGTTGATCATAGGAGATTTGCAATCCTCCATAGCTAGAGATACGAAGCTCAAAGGCCTGGTTCAACACTTCCTTCTCTCCTCCTCTAAGTCTTCTTCTTTCTTGTTCAAAAACATGTATATATGTCCATCCACTAGTGTCCTTGGGCCCCACCTTGCCTATATATCTATCTACCTAATATATATATGCTCCCTTCATATGTCTCTTTGAAGTCAGAAAATCCTCCAAAAGGACGTACAAAGGTCATTCATGAATGCAAGTGGGCAAGTGGACAAGTGGCCAACTTGCAGTTTGCAGAATCTCGATTGTGCAAAATTAAAGTTTCGCACAATTGAGATTTCGATCATGCGAAATTGAAGTTTCGCACAATTGAGATTTTGATTGTGCGAAATCATCATCTCGATTGTACGAAATGCCTTCATGAATTTTTTGATTTCTTCACTTCCATAGCATTTGATCGGAAACATCGCCCTTTTTGGGACAAAACCTAATATTCAACAAAAACACAAAAATAGCATAAAAATATCAAGGTAAACATAAATACAGAATCAATATATGCAATTAAGAAGGCTTAAATGTGCAACATTTAACTCTTATCACTATACGTACTGGATCTTTCTGATCTAGAGTGGTTTGCTTCAACTGTCAGAAGCCCGAACATAGAATGGCAGAATGCACTCAAGGATATGTTTCTTTAATAGCAGATAAGGAGTGCTTCCATTGTCAGCAAATGGGTCATATTAGTTGGAATTACCCACAGAAGAAGGGTGCACAGGGTGTGATAGGTTCTCAGTAGCATCCTATAAGGCTTGTTATTTCATAGTTAAGTTTTAGGGCATTGCCACCACCACAGACAATGCCATCAGTTCAGAGTTCACAAGCACAGGCTAGAGGAGCCACATCTAGTGCTCCCAGCCAGCAGTCAGGATATCAGAGTGCAGGACAATAATGCTAGAGAGCACAGGGCCATGCCTTTACTCTTATTCCAGTAGAGACCTCGATAGGACCATCAGTGGTCTGAGGTATATTTCTTGTGTTTGGCTCGTGGGCTAGGGTTTTAGTAGACTCGGATACATCACATTCATTCATTTCATATGCATTTGCTTGTGCTTTGGGGTTGGAGGTGTCATCTTAGGACTCAGTATTATCCATTCATACACCAGTTGATGGTAGAGTGATTTTGAGTAGTGTGTGCCGATCTTGTGAGATCAAAATTTTGAGACATCGATTAGTGTTTGATTTCATCATTCTCGATATGTCTAGTTTCGATGTGATTTTGGGTATGGAATGGCTATCTACTTATAGGACTAATACTAATTGTCATTGGGAAAGAGTGACCTTGTGTACACCGGAGAGTGTTAGCATATGCCTTATAGGAGAGCGAGATGACTTTTACTTATCATCTTCACATGGTTCTAATGATCGAAAAGAACTTGGGCATTTCTTAGAGAGCCTACTTGTTGATGGTGATAATGGGACACTTGGAGAGCTTCCTCGTGTAGTATGTGAGTTTATGGATGTATTTTTAGAGGACTTGACACAATTGCCTCCGAAAAGGGAAATGGAGTTTGTGATAGAATTTGCTCCAGGTACCGTGCCCATTTCGATGGCATCGTACCGAATGGCACTGGCTGAGTTGAAAAAGTTAAATGACCAATTGCAAGAGCTACTAAAGAAGGAATTTGTATATCCTAGTACTTCGCCTTAGGGAGCTCCGGTTCTTTTTGCTAAGAAGAAAGACAGGTCTTTGTGGCTTTGCACTGACTATCAAAAGTTGAATCGGGCGACGATCAAGAACAAGTATCATTTGCCAATGATAGATGACTTGTTCGATCAACTTAAGGGTTCGAGATGTTTCTCAAAGATAGACTTGAGATCTGGCTATTATCAGTTGGGGATTAGAGAGGCAGACATTAAGAAAATCACTTTTTGCAAATGATACAGGCACTATGAGCTTTTATTGATGCCGTTTGGTTTGACGAATGCACTGGCAGCATTCATGGACTTATTGTGATTGTGTTCATTGATGACATCCTAGTGTACTCGTCTTCAGAAGAGGAGCACGAGGGGCACTTGAGAATTGTATTACAGCTTCTAAGGGAGAATCAATTATAAGCCAAATACGAGAAATGTGAGTTTTGGCTAGCAGAAGTGAAATTCCTTGGGCATGTTGTGTCCGAAGGAGGAGTTTTCGTAGATCCATCCAAGATAGAGGCGGTGATGAGTTAGAAAAGACCTAAGAGCGTATTTGAGATACGTAGATTCTTGGGATTGGCCGAATATTATCAAAGGTTTGTGAAAGACTTTTTGAGGTTAACATCACCAATAACAAAGCTTACCCGAAAAGGAGTGAAATTTGTATAGAATGATGCTTGCGAGCATGCATTCATGGAATTGAGGAGTCTCAAAAAAAGAGGGGGGGATGCAGTTTTGAGTGAAAGCAAGTGGAGTCTCATTTAACTAGAATTGTGTGAGAACACACAGGTTAAGTAAAGTCCGAAAACAATGCAGTTTTGAGTGAAAGTGAGTTGTCATTTTCATATTTGCATGGATGCTAAATAGAATTTGTTCCTTTGCATAGTTGCAAGAAAGTTGGCGAACTACATATCAGCATTGTTTTTGAGTCAAAGCTGTTTTCAGTCAGCTTTGAGTTATCATTAGGTTCATCAAAGCAAAATTATGTGATAGTGTTCACACACAGATTATGAAAATTTATATCTAATCCCACTTACAAGTTAAAGCAAGTATTGGAGTTCATTTTTGCATGGTTATTGCTAGAGTCTCATGGTTTGTGTTGTTGTAGTGGACTTGGTGATTGACGTGTCTGCAAAATTGTATGAAAATATAAATTTAGATTATAAAAATGAGCAACGCTACATGTTCCGAATAAATATTCTGAAATATATCTCGAATCTATGTGACATGCGACATAGCGTTTAGTTAATCTAAAAATACACATCAACATGTAAAATTCTATACGAGAAATTATTTGGTACCCCAAAATTTTCATATTTATAGGAATCCCACCAACAATAAATATTTATTTTCCATTATTTTAGGAGATAAAATTAAATGGTGAGTTAGTAGTGGTGGGATTTTTCCCATACATGGAATGCCGGTGGTCTAATATACATTTTGATGTCTATTTTTAAATTAATTAAGTACCATATCACCTGCCACATAAATTCGAGATATACTTCGGGATATTTATTCGGGACATGTAGCATTATCATAGTACATCTAATAGCAGTTACATGTCAAAGCAAGCAATGGAGTTTGTTCTTGCATGGTGATTGGCTAGTACTTGATGTAGTGGACTTGGTGAACGGCATGTCAGGATCAGGTTCGTCACTATAAACAATCCTCGTACCGATAACTTTGTGTTGTGTGCAAGTATATTTTGTGCTTTCTTTGGTGAAAACTGTGTCAATTGCTTTGTTACTTGGCATGGGTATCTCCTCATGGTGTTTGTTATGGTAGAATTGAGTGAAGGTCTAGTTTTGTGGATTAGGGGTTCATATGTCTTTATGATTTAGTGTTAGAAGTTTATTTTAATGATCATTTTTTGGTAGTTACATTGTTCCTCAATTATATATGGTGATCCTTTGTGAGCTACATAATACTTGTTTTGTTAATAAATAATGCCTTGATGTTCTTTTGCTATCAAATTTTATCTTTCTATTGTTTTGTAAATTACTGTTTCCAACAATGTTATGTTAGAAACCATGCAGCTCAGATGATACTAAATGTAATTGTAGTTCAATAATGATTGGCTTTTTGGTACAAAATAAAGCACCATGCCATACTCGGATTTTCAGCATTGTGAAAAATCGACTTAGAATGTGTTTAGAAAATGGTATTTTTTTAATTGGTAAAAGATAATTATTTTTACTTTGAAAATTTTATTTTGTTGTTCGTTCTGAATAGTATCTTTTGTTGTAGTGATTTCATCAATATCAATTTGTTTTGTTTTTGTACCAGAATTAATTATATGATGACAAAGCACCAAAGAAAAAATAAAAATACTAAAATAGTGTTATTTGTTTACTTTTGGTGGGTCGAAGACCACTAATGAGTTGTGTGAGCAAACAAAAAGACTAATCTAAGACCAATGTGATTGTTTTGATGATTACAATTTACTATGATAAATTTTGGGAATTATTCATTAATTCAAGTATAACGCTTACGGTTGAGAAACTTAGAAGGAATCAAGTTTAAGCTTATGTTTACAAAAAGAATCCATATCTAAAAATATGCTATCGGCCCACTCACATGAAGGCATACCTATAATGTCTTGATTAGACAAAACATAACTGTTACTAAGAGTCTTTTGTTGCTCAAGGGCCAACTTTGCATTTGATGAAGAGCCATCATCATTTAATGTGTTCACCTAACATAACCAACTTGCACTTGGGGTGGAGTTAGGGGTCTTCCCTGCCCAAATTTTTTATTTTTTATCTTTTTATTATACCTCAAAAAATAATTAATTTGTAAATAATACTTCAAAATTTTATTAAAAATTTCAGTTGCTCCTCCAACAACTTAATATACTCATATATAACAACTTAAATGTATACGTGTCTTTCTAGCCACCATAGGAAATTCTGTAAGTGAGAATTAAGATCCGACGATATGGTGGATCTGGGTCCGTACCTCAAGACTTCTAAATAAGTAAAAAAAAACAAGGGCAATTAAATAAAGACTGACTGACTATATTATATAAAAAAATACTAACGTCATGAAATTATTTCATGAATTTGTATCATGAATGGTGTGGCAGATGATAATATTATGAAATTTTGTGTATGGGAGAGAATCCCAATAATACTAACTCTCCATGTTATCTGTCACATCATTTATGATACAAATTCATGAAATAATTTCATCACGTGTAGCATTGCTCTATTATATATAGTCCTAGGCACTGATCCATCTTATAAATACTAGGCGTATTGCACATTCACGTAAAGAAACCCATTATAGAGTCCGTGTAGAGTGAATATTATATCACCTTTGTTCAATTAGTTTCCTTTCTTTCTTCAAACACATTTCAATTCCTTAATTTGAAATGGCCTGTCCTCCATCCTCTACAGCAGTAGTGTTGATAGTGAAAAGGCATGAGCCTGAACTTGTAGTGCCTGCAAAGTCCACACCCCATGAACTTAAGCTGCTCTCAGACATAGATGACCAAGAGGGCCTTCGCTTTCAAATTCCTTTCATAATGTTCTACAAAACAAGTCCTTCCACTACTTTAATGGAAGGAAAAGACCCTGTGAGTGTCATCAGAGAAGCACTGGCTAAGACACTTGTGTATTACTACTCGCTTGCAGGTAGGCTTGTTGAAGGGCCCAACCGAAAACTTATGGTGGATTGCAGTGCCCAAGGGGTCCTCTTCATAGAGGCTGATGCGAATGTGGGGTTCGACCAGATTGGCAACATGATTCAGCCGCCATGTCCTTACTTGGACCAACTTCTGTATGATGTTCCTGGCTTTGATGGAATCACTGGTTGTCCTTTGTTGTTAATTCAGGTGTGTTCAACCCCCTCCCCTATTTTTTTTGGAAAAAAATAGTAAAGGGTGACTTGTGTTGGCGTTTGTAAATAAGCTAATACACAGGAGCATAAAATATCTTTTAAATGCGTACAGGTGACACGTTTTCTTTGTGGTGGATTCGTCTTGGCAATGCGCATAAACCACACACTATGTGATGCATCTGGTTTTTTCCAATTTGTCAACACAATTAGTGAGTTTGCACGAGGTACACCAAATGCACCTTCTATGACTCCTGTGTGGCAAAGGGAGGTCCTCAACGCAAGAAACCCCCCGCGCATAACATGCCCACATCACGAATACGAACAGGTAATAGACACCAAGGGCACACCAATGGAATTGGACAACAACAACTTGATCCAAAGGTCTTTCTTTTTCGGACATGAAGAATTAATAGCCCTTCGGAAACACCTACCACCACCCCTTCGTAGTTGCACAACATTTGAGGTACTAACGGCATGCTTATGGAGATGTCGCACAATTGCACTTGAACTAGAGCCTGATGAGATTGTTCGCATTTGTTGCATTGTCAGTGCGCGTGGTAAAAAAGGTCTACACATACCTCCCGGTTTCTATGGCATTGCAATTGCCTACCCTGCAGCAGTTTCAACATCCGCAATGCTCTGTGGAAAGCCATTATGGTATGCTCTGGAGTTAGTAAAGGCAACAAAGGCTGAGATGACTGAAGAGTACATAAGGTCAGTGGCAGACCTCATGGTGATCAAGGGACGACCATTGTATACGGTGCCTGGGAACTGTATTGTTTCGAATATAGCACGAGCTGGGTTTGATGAGCTCGATTTTGGGTGGGGAAAGCCGGTATATGGTGGCCCTGCGAGATCCCTTTCTTTGTTCAGCTGCTACGTGCCATTCAAGAATTCTAAAGGAGAGGGTGGGATTGTGGTACTAATATCCTTGCCACCACCAGTCATGGAGAGGTTCCAACATGAGCTTCAGAAAATGACTCAGGGGAGTGTGTCAAACATTCAAATCATAAAAAGCCCACTATGATTCAATCCATACTATGATTTAAGTACACAGAAAATATTAGATGCTATAAAATGGTTGGTAGAAAATAATTAAGTACCAAAATTTTCTCTAGTGAGGAATCTCCTCCAATGACAACGCTTGTTACTATAATGGGTGACACCAACTCATGTTATGTAAGTTACTGAGAAAAAATACTCATCGGAGACGATTTTTACTCAAAAAATAAATAGTAATGAATAAAATTTAGAATATATGATCGGTGTATGTGTACTATAGTATGTATATGAAGTAGTGATTTGAATTTCAGATTGACCTTATTTTACGAAGAAAATAGAAATTAATGTGTAAAAAGCCCACTATGATTCAATCCATGCTATGATTTAAGTACACAGAAAATATTAGATGCTATAAAATGGTTGATAGAAAATAATTAAGGACCAAAATTTTCTCTAGTGAGGAGTCTCCTCCTATGACGACGCTTGTTACTATAATGGGTGACACCAACTCATATTATGTAAGTTACTGCGAAAAAATACTCATCGGAGACGATTTTTACTCAAAAAATAAATAGTAATGAATAAAAATTAGAATATATAATCGGTGGATGTGTAGTACAACATGTATATGAAGTAGTGATTTGAATTTCAGATTGACCTTATTTTACGAAGAAAATAGAAATTAATGCGATATGATTTTTGTAAATCATCAACATATCAAGAAGTTTTACTCATTAGTGGTATCGTTATTGCTGCACAAATCTCGAAAAGCATTGAAAGAATTACTTTTGTCAGGTTTCACATGAAATATAACCATTGTCTAGTAATGGCAAATCAACATAAGCTAGTATCGGCACACTTATATATGTTAGTAAGTGGACCAGAAATTTTTGTGAGAGGGGTGACCTTTAACAAAAAAAAAAAAAAAAATTATACTATTGATGTTTATCTATTTCCTCTACAGATGCCACCCCGTAGAAGGAGGAATGTGAATGATATTCTAGGTCAGGGTAATGCTCAGGGTGGAGATGCAGAGATTCCTCCCGACTTGGTAACCATTATAGCGCAGGCTGTAGCTGCCGGAGTGGCGACTGCTCTTCAGAATCAGCAGCCACCTCAGCAGCCACAGCAGATGGCACAGGTTCCATTACCTGTGGAGCAGCCCAACACTTGGGAGAGGGTACGTGATTCCTTCACAAAAGGGAATCCGCTGGAGTTTTCAGGGTCTACGGAGGTCACCGAGGCGTATCAGTGGAGGAAAGATATTGAGCGCCATCTTCGTATGGTTACATGCACTGGGGTACAGAAACAGATGCTAGCTACATTTAAGCTAGTGGGAAATGCATTGCAGTGGTGGGAGTCGGTGACTACACCGGAACAGCGGACCATGTTCACTTATGCAGAGTTTCAGGTTCGCTTTGATGCTAAGTACTTCCCGTATGCAGTGAGGGCAGCTAAAAAGAGGGAATTTCTCGGGTTACAGCAGGGGGACAGAACTGTGGCAGCATATGAACAAGAATTTATTAACTTATCACTGTTTTGTGAATGGGTTAATCTGGCCTATTCGACATGTCCTTCTGGGATGTCCAGCTTACACCACATATGCCCAGGTAGTGGATGCTGCATTGCAACACTGCCAGTCGAGAAAAGATTTCAGGAAAGGACAGACAGATAAACGACCTGACAGAGAATTCACTGGTCAGACAGTGGAAAGAAGGAATGGAAATGGGGGTAGACACTTTGAGAGGGGCAGTCATTCGGGGCAACAACCATGGAAGCGACACAGACCCAACAGTGATGCTCAGAGAGGGGGAACCTCTACTCATAGGAGGCACAGTGGGGTACCACAGGCAGGTCGTGGTCAACAACATGGAAATCAGTTCAGGAGGTCTACCGGTGGGTTTAATGGAAACTGTTATAGTTGTGGTGAGACGGGGCATTCAGCTAGGTATTGTCCTAACAACAATCAGAGACCACCTGGTCAGCAGAGGCAGGGACAGCAACCACCTTTACCAGTACCACAGATTCCACAGGTACAGGCACAGCATCGTCCAGCTCTACCTGCACCACCGCCACCTGTAGGGCAACCTGGACCACAGATGCATTACGGGAGAGTCTACAATGTGATGCCATGTGATGTACGGGCTCCTCAAGCTATAGAGGGTATGTTTCCTATCAATGGTAGAGTGGGTCGCATTTTATTTGATACTGGTGCATCACATTCCTTTGTATCTAGAGCATTTGCTAGTTTATCCGGGTTAGATATTCAGTTATGTACTTCTTCACTCACTATATCTACGCCATTGGGGGCTAGTACAGTTCTACAAGAACAGGGTAGTCAGGTCCCTATAGACATTGGCAGACTCAGATTCTTGGCAGATTTATTAGTTTTAGATATGCAATCATATGATGTTATACTCGGGATGGACTGGTTATCACACTACCATGCTCAGGTTAATTGCCATGATAAGGCAATTGTTTTTGCTATACCGGGTCAGGAAATGTACTTGATTGCTATGCCGCAATCAAAGGGAGGGTCTAGTACGCACTTGTTCTTTATCAGTGAAGAGTCTCCGGAAGGAACCACAGTGTCTTTAGATTCTATTCCTGTGGTGCGAGACTATCAGGATGTGTTTCAGGAGATTCCAGGGTTACCACCTAGTCGTGAGATAGATTTTGTGATAGACTTAGCTCCAGGTACCAGACCTATTGCTAGAGCTCCATATAGGATGGCTCCTGTGGAAATGAGGGAGTTGAGGGATCAGATTCAGCAACTGCTTAGTCAGAAATTTATTCGCAGGAGTACTTCACCGTGGGGAGCACCAATGTTGTTTGTGAAGAAGAAGGATGGATCTCTTCGTCTTTGCATTGACTACAGAGAATTGAATAAGGTCACAATCCGTAACATGTACCCGTTACCTAGGATTGATGATCTATTTGATCAGTTAAGAGGAGCCACCTATTTCTCGAAGATAGATTTGAGATCCGGGTATCATCAACTCCGAGTTAGGGAGCAGGATGTACCGAAGACAGTTTTCCTTACCAGATATGGGTCGTACGAGTTTTGGGTTATGCCTTTTGGGTTAACAAATGCCCCAGCTGTCTTTATGGACCTGATGAATAGAGTGTTCAGGGCTTACTTGGACCAGTTTGTTATTGTTTTCATTGATGACATTCTGGTTTACTCTAGGTCAGAGGAGGATCATGCCAGACACCTTTGTATCATCTTACAGACACTGAGAGATCATTAGTTGTATGCAAAATTTGAGAAATGTGAGTTCTGGCAAAGAGAGGTGAAGTTCTTGGGTCACGTAGTATCTGAGAAAGGGATAGCGGTCGATCCAAGTAAAGTGTCAGCGGTTCTGGAGTGGGGACAGCCTACCTCACCTTCAGAGATTCGCAGCTTTCTTGGGTTGGCTGGTTATTATCGCCGGTTTATTCAGGGCTTCTCTAAGATTGCTGGCCCGCTTACCCATCTCACCAAGAAGGGTGTGCCTTTCATTTGGGATGACTCATGTCAGGCGGCGTTTGACGAGTTGAAGACCAGGTTGACTACTGCACCAGTTCTAGCTACTCCTCAGAGCGGTGTTGAGTACTTGGTGTATACTGACGCGTCACTACAGGGTTTGGGATGTGTACTGACGCAGGAGGAGAGACCGATCTCATATGCGTCACGTAAGCTTAAACCTCATGAGCTTAATTACCCGACGCATGATCTGGAATTGGCAGCTGTGGTTTTTGCTTTGAGGATTTGGAGACATTACCTTTTGGGTGAGACCTTCAGATTATTTAGTGACCATAAGAGTCTGCAGTATCTATTTTCACAGAAGGAGCTGAATATGAGACAGCGTAGGTGGTTGGAATTTGTGAAAGACTATCATTTTTCCATCCAGTACCACCCAGGGAAAGCGAATGTAGTAGCTGATGCACTTAGTCGCCGACCCTATGTTAGTTTATCAGCTCTATTCGAAGCAGAGTGGAATGAGTTGAGCAGTGTTGATGCGTTAGCTGATGCCTTTGTAGCATGCGTGGTGGTTACACCTACGATCATACGAAGGGTAATCACAGAGCAGTTTACTGACCCACAGTGCGTAGAAAAGGTGACCGAGTTGAAATCTGGAGAGGTACCATTTTATACAGTGGGTAGAGATGGAGGATTGAGGTACAAGGGGCGATTGGTGGTTCCTCACAATGAGGACTTGAGGAAGGCAGTGATGGGTGAGGCTCACAGTTCTCAGTTTTCGGTACACCAGGGAGGGGATAAAATGTACCAAGACATGAAACGGCAGTTTTGGTGGGCAGGCATGAAGAAGGACATCGCTATATTTGTCTCTAAGTGTAGCACATGTCAAATGATCAAGATTGATCATCAAAGACCACCGGGTTCTTTGCAACCACTGCCTATACCAGAATGGAAATGGGAAAGCATCTCCATGGATTTCATTGTGGGACTTCCCACCTCACAGCGAAATCATGATTCTATTTGGGTGATAGTGGACAGATTAACGAAATCAGCACATTTCTTGCCAGTTCGCTCGAGTTACACCTCAGAGCAATACGCAAAGCTTTACATCGCAGAGATAGTGAAGCTTCACGGTGTGCCTTTGTCCATTATATCGGATAGAGATCCGAGTTTTGTTTCAGGGTTTTGGGAGAGCTTTCAGCTAGCGATGGGTACGGCTCTGCACCTCAGTACAGCTTATCACCCTCAGACCGATGGTCAGACTGAGAGGGTTAATCAGATTTTGGAGGATATGTTGTGAGCATGTATACTCGACTTCAAGGGCAATTGGGAGAGTTATTTGCCATTGGTTGAGTTTGCTTATAACAATAGTTACCAAAAGACTATTGGTATGGCACCATTTGAGGCTCTATACGGTCGACCATGTAGATCGCCAGTTTGCTGGTTGGAAGTTGGAGAGAACAGGTTTTTGGGCCCAGAGTTCATTAGGGACACCTCAAAAAAGGTTGCCCTTATTAGAGACCGTATGCGGACTGCACAGAGCAGACAGAAGAGTTATGCTGACCGAAGAACTCGTGCACTAGAGTTCAAAGTGGGGGATCAGGTCCTACTCAAGGTTTCTCCCATGAAGGGGGTTATGAGGTTTGGAAGGAAAGGGAAGCTGGCACCTCGTTTTGTAGGTCCCTTTATGATTACCGACAGAGTTGGAGCGGTAGCCTATAGACTGGCGTTACCAGACACGATGCACAGGGTGCACAATGTTTTTCATGTTTCCATGCTACGGAAGTTCCTTAGAGATGAGGATACTTACTAGCACATTGAGGTAGGAGAGATTGAGTTGCAGCCAGATGCAACATATGTGGAGCAGCCTTACTGTATTCTTGACCGTAGGGATCATGTCCTTCGTTCTAAGACCATTCCGTTAGTACGAGTTCAGTGGAGCCACCATAATGAGGCGGAGTCCACTTGGGAAAGGGAGGATGAGATAAAAACAAAATATCCAGAGCTTTTTCTTTTAGGTATGAGCTGAATTCCGAGGACGGAATTCCTCTGTTAGGGGGGAAGAATGTAATACCCCGTAAAATTTAGGTGTCAATTTAATCTCTTTGCATTATTACTTTATTTTATTAATTCATGTGAAATGTTTTTTTTGTTTTATATAGATTATCATTGTATGTGAGTTGTTGGTCTTTTATACATGCATATTGTCATTTTATGTGAATTGGTATAAATTGTGTATTATTTTTATTTAAATGTTTTGGGTTGGGCTAGGGAGGAATTTGGGCTAGGATGAGTGGGCTAAGGTTATGTTTAAAATGATGGGCCTAGGGTTATAATAATATTGCTTTTGCTATATTTATTTTTATTATTAATTTGATTTTTATTAGTTTTAGGAAAAACCATAAATGAATAATTAAAACAAAAAGGAAAGGAAAAGAAAAGAAGAAGAAATTAGGGTTTGCCGTTGTGTTACGCACAGAACTAAAAGAGAGAAAACGAAAGAGAGAAGGGAGTGACGATCGGGTGAACCAGTTAATTAGTCAGGAAAAAGGCAAGTTTAATTCTTCTCTTCCCCCTTGAATTCGTATGCATAGTCTAGGTTTGAGCATATATTTATATTAAAAATTTGTAATTAATTGCATGTTTATATTTTTCTGCTATTGATAAATTTCGTGAGATTAACTATGATGATTGTATGTACATTTAATTGATTTTGTTTCATGTAAGGTTATATGCATATGTGTTCATGTATATGTATATTGTGTTAAGGAAGAAATCATTTATTTATGCAATTTGTATGAAATAATTGTTTAGTTGTGAACCTACTGTGTTGGAATTAAATTTGTAAACAACTCTAAATCCTTAGGAAAACAGATCGTGAATTTATTGGGTTTTAAATTTTTGAATTTTGCGAAGAACCCTAGAACTTGTGAATTGGGGGTTTTTGATTCGGGTTGTTTCGGATGGGGCTTTTTGCACCAATACGTAGACGGCGTCGAAAGGAGAAGAATGACGCAAAAATGGAGGCGAACGGTGGCCGGATGAGGCCGGACCGTCGCCGGGAAGTCGCCGGCAGCGCGCTGCTGGGCGCGCTGGGGAAGAAGCCCCAGCGCAGGGGCTTCCCCACGCGCCTGGCCGGCGCGTGCCGGCGCGTGGGGCCGGTGCCGGCGCTGGCCGGCGCCGGGAAAAATATTTTTGGGCCCCACTCGCGGGGGCCCACCCCTGGGTCCACTTTGGGCCCATTCCGATATATTTTGATATTTTTTTTGAATTTTTGAAATTTTTGGAAAAACTTGAAAATTTGAAAAATCATTTTTTAAAAATACTTTCATGGTTCCAAAAATTCTGAAAATTTTACTGTATGATATTGGAGATTAAATACACTTAATTTTAAATTTTCAACTCAAAACACTTTTCCCTAGTTGACCAATTAATTTTTAAAAGTACCCAAAAGCTGTCTTTTTCCTATTTTGTAATTTTAGAAAATACTTTTACAACTCCAAAAATTCCCAAATTTTTACTGTAACTCTCTAGAGGTTAAATACACTTGGGTTTAAAGTTTCAACTCAAAATGATCTTTCCTTGTTGCTCAATTGAATTTTAAAGTGTCAAAAAGCTGGGTTTTTCCCTTTTTGTAATTTTAGAAAATACTTCTGAAATTCCAAAAATTCCCTAAATTTTTCTGTAATTGTTTAGAGATTAAAGGACCTTGGGTTTAAATTTTCACCTCGATTTGAGCTTCCCTTGATGTTCAATTAATTTTTAAAGTGCCTAAAAGTTGGTTTTTCACCTTCTTTGGTTTATTAAAAATGTTTTTAAATTACAGAAAATTCCAGAATATTTTCTTAGTGTTCTTAGAAGTGAAATAGGCTCAGAAACCTAGGTAAAAGTATGTTTAGATCCCCTCGGAGATTTGAGTGCATTGGAGGTTGGTTTGAGTAATGGTTTCCTCTAATGGGAGTTAAGTTGTTTTGAGCACATCAATTGTGCTTATTATATATATAAATGCTCATGGGATACTTGATTTAGGTTCACTTGTGAATGATTTGTTATATTGTGATAATTGCATAGCTGATAGTTCAAATGGATAGTCTGTGCAAAATTAAAAGTCATAATACATCTTGTTTATTTATTATTTCATATTGGGAATGCATTTGTAATTTTATTTGGCATGTAAGGATTGCCCGGCGTGTCAGGATCGCCCATACCTAATAAGGTATCTATATTTTATTTGGCATGTAAGGATTGCCCGGCGTGTCAGGATCGCCCATCCCTATAAATGTATACATGCATCATAATCGACATATCATGATTGCATAGATTTCATAAAATACATACATGTGTATCTTGATTTGTGAACATAAAGAAGGGGATCATTTTTACATTGTAAGGGTTGTTGAGGAAATATATGAGATGATTTGTATCTTTAAAAGTATGAACTAAATAAGGAATAAATTGAGGGGTTGAACGTATATTTATCTATTGTGTCCCTCACATTGAGGGTATGTATATTAATTCTTTGATTGGGATGTAGTAGATAGAACTTGCTCGTGGGTTTAACCCACTTTGTTGATATTTCAGGTCCCAAGCAGTTTCCCCCGCGAGGATAGAGTACTAGGGTTGGGCTGTGACAGACATCTACTCTCACCAGTCTCAGGGTAGGAATCTACATTTTCTTCAGGAATAAAACTATGAACTCATTTAGAGGTTTTGGTTTTGGATTTTAATTTAAGTGTTGAACTTTTATTTCTTTCTGGTTAAGGGGTCCTTGGGTTACGGGACTTCCAAATTGTATTACCAGAATTTAATGTTTTATTTATCAAAATTTTTAATTCAATGGGATTTCTGTTCAGCTTTTAGCAATTGTTCTATTTCTATCTTTTGCATCTATGCTTGTTGCTATCAGTGGTTAATATTCCTCAGGTTTTGTGTATGAGACTGGCTACCTCATGCACGAAATTTTTGGGGGGTATTTCATTTACTTTATTATTTTTTAATTAATTTATTAAAAACTTAAAAAAATTTATTATTTTAAAATTATTTTTATAGATACAGAGAGATAGAGAGAGAAAAAGAGGAGAGAGATAGAGGAGAAAAAAGAGAAATTTTTTTAAAAAATATTAAGGTGGGCGTAGTGGATTTTTAGTAATTTTAGGTGGAGCAAGTACCCATATACAAGTATATAATACTAAAAATAAAAAATTGAGTGGAGGCGGATGTCCCCACTCGCCCTAGTATAGGTCTGTCCCTGTCAGTAAGGATGCACACAAGTGAAATCTAATTTGCAACAAAATTCTTTAATTCCTTAAGAAACAATTCTAATCTTGACAATTTTTAACTAGTCTCTTTATAATATCTCTTTTTATTCAATGTTCATATAGTATTTGCTATAATTAATTTGTTTTTCATTAGCTTGTTTTAGACATATATTTAATGATTGACACACATGATTATACATCTAGTTAGTCAGAGATCTATAAGGTATGAGAGCTAAGGATAAAAAATTTGCAATCGAACATTTTTCTCTTAGTACACATGATTATACACAATGAAATCTGAAAGACTTGTTAAAATCCTACAAAGTTAAATTTGTGAAAAACAGTTGCTTTTCTAAATCATTCAATGCCTATAATTGAATGGTTAGACAAAGTTAAATTTGTGAACAACAGTTGCTTTTTTAAATCATTCAATGTCTATAATTGAATGGTTAGACATGAACAAATCTACTATATTATTATTTTTATAAAAAGTTCCATGAAAATTTGTGAAGTACCTCTTTAGTAGTGGTGTTCTTTTTGTTTTTCCAAACTTCTTTTGGTCAGTGGACAAGTATCGCAAACCAATAAGGTTCCTATTAATTGTGTTTTTATTCAAAAGAAAATTAGTTAATGATCAACAGAGAAAACAAATTCATCAACACCAAAAAAAATACTTAGAATATATCAATATCATAACAACATACGAATAAGATATTATTTAATAAAATTAAATTGTTATGGTTCTCAAAAGCAAAAAATAAAAAATAAAATATATTTATTTACACATGCAAATACAAAGCTTTCGCGCCAAATCGGTAAAACTTTCCAAAAAAAAAAAAAAAGAAAAGAAAATAAATAAAATTGAAGTTACCAGAACCATGTAGATTAGTGGTAATTTTACTTCTTTACCTAGTTGCATGTGTATTGAGAATGTCATTTGAGTGAAAACTTTCAAAGCAATTGAAACATTAGATTAAGGAACGGTGAATATTCTAAAATCGAAGTTACCAGAACCATGTTGATTAGTGATAATTTTACTTCTTTACATAGTTGCATGTGTATTGAGAATGTCATTTGACTGAAAACTTTCAAAGCAATTGAAACATTAGATTAAAGAACGGTGAATATTCTAGCCTGTTTGAAAAGTGGTGTTTTGTGGTAATACTAGTTTATATACAAATATAATTATAGAGGAAAATGGGTGAAAATAAAAGTTGGAATAGTCCATCAATCAATTCTTTCTTGAGATATACAAAAGTTACATGTTCTATGGCTAACGTTATAAACGAGTTGTTAAAACAAAATGACATGGATACAGTAAAGACGCGACAAAAAAAAAAAAATAGAAATATTTTTAAAAGAAAAATACAGCCACAATAATCTCAATCTTAGGGCCTGTTTGGTTCATGATTTGCTTTTGGTGTTTTTGTTGCAGACCCACTACAATATCCAATTTGAGGCCCAAAGCATGTTTGGTGGAGGCCTGTTATGTTTTGCACAATAGTATAACATTTTGAAAAAAAGAGGCCCAAAGTCAAAACAACAAATTGGTGTTTTAGCACTGTAGCGAAGCTAACAACCCAAAACATTTGGGCCAAAATGGCTGTAGCGGAGCAAATAACAGCCCACATTTCGCAATAGGTATATAGGCATTTTAGGTCATTTTTTGTGTCTTCTTTCTCTCTCCTATGTGATACTGATTTGAAGGCGATTGTGGAGCGATTCTGGAAACCCTAGGTTCTGTGTTCAACGACGACAAATCGAAGCTGTTGCGGCGCAAATCTTTCACTCTCTACCGTTCATTTTGTGTGTTGTCTTTCTCTCTCCTCTGTTAAGCCATTTTTGAAGGCGATTCTGGAAACCTAGCTTCTGTGTTGAATGACGACAAATTGAAGCACTTGCGATGCAAATCTTTCACTCTCTACTGTAAGTATCATTCTAAAATTGCTGTGATTTGCAGATCTTTCACTCTCTACTGTGTATCATTCTAAAGTTGTTGTGATTTGCTTTCTTGACCTTTGATTTTGACGAGAGCTTTCTTCAAAATCGTTCAATCTAAGGTTAAACTCAAGTTTTCTTGAGTTTTGTTGTTCAAAGGTATATATATATATATATCAATTATGACTCTTCTCTCCCTCAACTAGAGTAGTATAGTACCATCTTTTTTTTCCCACACATTCTGTTAACTTGAGCATTTTCTGTTTTATATTTCTGAAACTCTTCTTGGGTACCTATTGTTTCTTATTTTTCATTCTTTTAATTAAATATATAGTTTTTAGGGAACATCTGCTGTAAAACAATACTTTGCATTAAGAAGATTATAAATTATAATGTATTTTCTACTTGCTCCGCATTACAGGTCAAGAGTACCGAAGCCTTAACTTTTTATTTTATTCTATTCATTAATTATTTTATTTTTTAATTATAAAAGATGATCGAATTTGAACACAATGAGATAGGTTAGAGTTCACTTTTAAAGGCAAAGGTACAAAATTTTAGTGAGTGGTTTCTTACTTGAATAAAGTAGTTTGATTTCTATTACTTATGCAGACTCTTTAAATTTATATGTATGTGTGTGTGTGTGGTATCTCTCTCTCTCTCTCTCTATATATATATATATATATATATATATATATTATTTTCCTGTCTTGATTTTGATTTTCATGAGAAGAATGGCTAGCTTTTCCTCCAATGGAATTTTACAGGTTCTTTTCACTGTCAAGAAACATTTTCAAAGTAAATAGATTGTTTTTTGGCAACATCAGACCAAGAAGTAGAGTAGAATTATTTTCCAACTGTGCTTTTGTTACTTTGTGAATTATTGAAAGAACTCAAAAAGAACTAGAGTGTTCACAATTTTACTTTTAGTGAGTTTTGTTACAAAATCATTTGCTCTCTACAAATATATCTTCAATTGGTACCCAATTCCTATTTATAAAATCAGGACATCTCTATTTAGTATTTACCATCTCCCAAGCATTTGGAGGGCACTAGGAAACAAAGAATTTGTATTGGCTAGACCCGTGGTAGCCAATACCTACTCCGAAAACAAAACAATTATAAGAAATAATCGTTTAACCCTATCCAAAACAATTATAAGAAATATTTTAATTTGGTTTATAATATTAGTTTTAACTAAGCAACTTAAAACTTTCAGTTTTATTATTTTACTCTCTTAGTAACAACAAGCTTTTCATATATATAGTACCTTTCTTTTTTTTTTTTCAATTCATGTGTCACCATTTGATATTCACCCATTGGTGTCTTCTAATTCTGCCTTTTTGTAGCAACCCTTGTGGACGGGTGTGAGTGGGCGGGTGTGAAGACAGACACTGAGCTGAGTTGCCACACTGACAGGGTACATGGTGCTCAATCCCACATCGCCTGGGTGTGAAAAAGGGAATGTGCTTATGTGTAGTTTGTTCTCTTCAAATGGTATGAGGCCTTTTGGGTAAAACCCAAGAGCAAAACCATGCGGGCTTAGGCCCAAAGCGGACAATATCATACTATGTGTTGGAGCGGGGTATTACACCTTTAGAGTTCCAAGTGACCAAGTATAATGAAATAATTATAATAACAACGAAATAGTTATCAATGATATGTGGACCTGTGACTCTTAAACTATAATTGGTTCATCTAATTTTTTGGTGTCTTGTAATTTAGTAATTTTGTTTGGGTAATTAGTGTGAGTTGCGCGGTGCGGAAGCAGTTGTGAAAAGTATTTTAGAACCCAGAGGGGGGTGAATAGGATCACTTGCTCGTTTGCTTAATTTTTAATAAATTCAATTTTAAGTCCAATTAACCAAACAATTAAAGCAAGTAAATAAATAAGTGCAAGTAAAGAAAATAATGCACTAGATATACGTACAAACCTAAGGTAGGAAAAACCACGGAGGGAGGTGGCGTGCCTCAGGAAAGCAATTCACTATGATGATGCAAAGTACAACAATCTTTGTCTCAGTCTCACACCCCTTTTCACTCTGTCAAGGATCTGATGCGGAACACCTCAGGCTTATGATTGTGACAACACGTCCAACTACTGCAGACTTCAGGCTAACGTCAACACCCTTATAGAAAGGTTGCTGGAAGAACCAAAATACTTCGCAAGTATTTTGTTCCCTTTGTAGTGCAATCTGGTTACCTTTCTTCCTCAGCAAGCAAGCAAGCGAAGAACCTTCAATCCAATGTTCTGGTCAGCAAATAGATTTAATGCAGTATCTGAGCAGCTAATCAAAAGTAGAATACTATCCTAAATATCACTCGTGAAGTATGGATGTGTGTTCTTAAAAATATATAGCCCTAATTATACTGTATATACTTTCTCTCTTTAAAAATATTAATTTTTCAGGGCACACTTGTAGAGAAAATATAAATACATATATATAGGCAAGGAAGTTCTAATTCTACTTGGAAAAGAAGTTGAATACCAAAATAGAACTCTCCTAGAAGTTTCAAACCCAATAGGAATCATAATTTCTGTCAAAATCTATTTCCTATTTGGAACAGGCTAAGTTAGACCGGTGCCAAATAAATAGGACCGGTGGGACTTTTTGAATACCTGTAGAAACTAAACTGCCGAGAAAAGTTGGATCGGTCCTAAATATTGGGGACCGGTCCTAGTTTGAAAAACATTAATTTTTGCATTTAAATCCTAGTTTTTCAAAATAGGCTCAGAAAATATAAAGTGTAGAGTGTCCTCACCATACTTACATGTACTATATGGTGTTCTAACTGATTTGTTTGCATCCATGTACTTGAATATCAGCTCGAAGTTGTTGACGATCGATTCAAAGAATAATCCAAAAATTACAACTCGATCAATCAAGTTTTGATCACCGAAGTATGCCAATTACAAATTTATATCTCACAATCTCCCCCTTTGGCAATTTCGTGACAAAACCACCTAGATAATTATAACCTAACCCATTGGAAAAATTAGATTATAATGTTGCCCAAAAAATACATAGAAATAAAGAACTGATCAACAGAAGTTTCACTTGTGTGTTCAAGACATTTAGAATGAAAATCTGTTGTACCTGCACATCCTTTAAACAACACAACCTGTGAAAATCTTAATAAAGAAATAAAATCAAATATATCTCCCCCTTAAACAAAAATATCTGATAAACATATCTCCCCCTTTGTCAAAGAATCTCATATCACATAACAATATCATCTCCCCTTTTTTGGAACAAATTGACAAAGAAATACCTAAGAGATTTATATAAACAAATAAATCATGTAGCACATAGAGAGATTAAGACAATAAGGTAGCAAAAATCATCATCACTGACCAAATAAATATCCAAAATATATCAGTTGATTGAATAAACAAAGCATAACAAAAATAAATATCTAGACATCAAAGATAAAGAAATCAACAACAGTCTAGAACAAAATATATCAAGACCTAAAGTCTAAGTCTACTCAGCCTCATCAGTAGACTCATCAGAAACAGCAGGGTCAAACTTGTCAATCCTAGCATGTAAGCGATCGAACCCTTGCTGAATGAACCTGAGAACTTAGTTCATCTGATTGGCCATCATGGGTGTGTCAGTCGTAAGAAGTTGGAAAACTCCACGACCCCCAAACATAGCATATCCAGCTCATAGGCCTTTATGTCCTTCTCCTTCTTGTTTACCGAGCGAGTAATTGATGTGGCATCAATCATCCCTTTCGGTTTCTCAGTATCAGCTCTCTCTAGAATAGGGACCCTACCATCCCTCAAAATAGCCATCACTATCTGTGGAAAAAGTAATGCTAATGAAGACCTAGAATGTCGAGTGGCTAAGATCATGGTACGCATGATTGTTGCGGGAAAATTGATCGAATCTCCTCGAACAATGTGATAGAGAATCTCAGCTCTACTCTTAATCAAATTACCACTACAAGAAAAATGAGTTTTAACAACCTGTAATTGACGACATGCATAAAAAGTAAGTCGTGTTAAAGTAATTCTTAAGGTTCATGTTTTGGAAACTTTTTAAAATATTAAAAATAGGGTTATTTTAACGACTTGCAATTAATTACTGAATCAATTTTCATTTAATGACTTCCATTTTTGTTATAACAACCTGTTTGGTATGTCGTCAATATAGGGCCAAAAATTCACCAATTTCCTCCCTCCAAATTTAATTCCCGCGCACTACCTACTTTGACATGTCTTTTCCTTTGATCACTTCCTATTCTCAGCCCTTTTTTTCCTTTCATCTTTCGCGCCAACCTTTTGGCCAATAATTATTTGGATTATTAGTGACAAGGGTGAGAGAAAGTGAGACGGAGAAAAACGTTTCAGTGAGATAAAGAGGAAGAGAGAGTTAGAGACAGAAATCATGAGAGATCAAGAGAAAAAAAAGCCCTATTTTAGAATTTCATTTCATAATTACTCAATTTTGTGCTCAATTTGAAGATGGAAGCTTCATGTGATCGAATAACGAGAAGCTGAGACGAAGATTCCTTTTGAATGCTGGTAGGTGCTGTTCGAATCACCCTTGATTTGTTAAGTATAAATTCATCTCTCTCATGCACAGGCATACACAATCTACACAGGTGCACACCTATATCATGATTATTTGCACGATTCACTTCTTATTTGAGTTGATTGAGGGTTGGTTCCTGATTTCCCTAAATCTGCATTTCTATTTTCTGAAACCTCTGCTTTGAATCGTGTTTTTCTACTGCTATAACAGTGAAGTCTTTTTGGTGAAACAAAATTCCTGTAAATCCTTTTAATGATGATCTCCATGGGCGTGGCAATTTGTTTTGGAACCATAGCTTAATGTCTTCTTACTGACATACATTCAAACATCAATGGCCCATTAGGTCTCATTCGTATTGGTTGATCACATGGTTCTTTAGTTTAAACTAATGCCATTTGGCTCTCATGATTGATGCCTTCACATAAACATGCTCCTCCCTGGGTCTTCTAATACATGTGGGCACAAAACATGCTAAATACATGCCTGCACGTGTGAAATAGAACATTAAGCGTAGGCTTGTCGATAGTTCACATTTTGGCTTCATTTATGAGGTTATGGCCGAAAGAGTATGATCTATTTACTTGATGATGTTCCGAACTTGGTTGATATGTCTATTAATGATCAACCTTGAATCACGTGTGATCAGCTCCAATGATGATACAATCTAATGCTTGGTCTGATGGTGGATACTTCTGGAGAAAATGTTCATGATTTCACTCGAACCTTGAAATGCCTCCAAACTTTATTCACTTCAGGACAGATGTCCACATCTGTTGTTTTAGAACAAACTTTAGTGATGGTCTGCTTAGCAATTTGATTTATTTTGCAACTTTAGCTTGTTGGCACGTGCCCATCCTAGTGTGAACTTGGTTGATATGTCTATTAATGTTCAACCTTGAATCATGTGCAATCAGCTCCAATGTTGATATAATCTAATTAATGCTTGGTCTGATGGTGGATACTTTCTGGAGAAAATGTTCATGATTTCACTTGAACCTTGAAATGCCTCCAAACTTTATTCACTTTAGGACAGATGTCCACATTTGTTGTTTTAGAACAAACTTTAGTGATGGTCTGCTTAGCAATTTGATATATTAATTTTGTAACTTTAGCTTGCTGAAACGTGCCCATCCTCACGTGAACACTACCATAAAAGGTTCATCTGGATTCTGGCCTCATTGATGATTCCTGAATTCACACTTCACAGTCCTTAGACTGGAATGGCTGCCATTTGGCTCCCATGATTGCATGACCTTTCTCTAGTGCATGGGAGACATGTATGAATAATAGAACAATTTATCAGCAAGTGCAATATGAAACATTAAATATAGGCTTTCCAATAGATCATATTTTGGTTCTAGTGGTGGGTTTATGGTTGTAAGGATATTATCCGTTAATTTAATTATGATTTGAACCCAGTATATCTAATTATAAATTAATTGATACATTTCTAAAAAATAATTTGTCAATGTAGTATAAATGTAATACATCATATATTAGTATTTTTCATGTTTACTCTTTTGAGTTGATGGTAATATATTGGTGGATACTTTGGATTTGACAAGAAAAATTGTTTAGGTTTTGCATTGGGAACTTGAACTGTAGAGAGCGTGACCAATTTTGGCCAGTTTTGCATTTTTCACATTTTAATTGTCATAAATGCATTTTGAATGGTGTTTAACATGTTTTGAGTGTGGGGAACATGTTTGAAAAGTGTTTTAAGGGTTTTGGTAAGTTTTCAGAAGAATTGGAGAAGTTTAACTTTTTGGTCAAACTAGGGCCCGGGATGCAACTTAAGTGGGTCCGGAAATCCGAAAAATATTTGAAAAATATTTATTTTTGAGAATGGCTTAGATGAAATGTTTAGAGAGTAGAGGAAGTGATTTCAAGACCGTAGGAGTTTTTGAAATAAAAAACGGAGCTCGGGAAGGTACATTAAGTGGCTGGGGGCATTTTAGTCTTTTTGCAAGCCAAGATGCCATTTAAATACATGGCTGAGAGTGATCCCAGCCATTTCATATGGATCTCTCTCTCTCTAACATTTCCCTCTTCTCCTCTCTACCTTCTTTCTACATTTCAGAGTCGTTCGGGTGCGATTCGAGTTTCGCCGAAGAAGGGAGATACGTAGGGGACGGCAAGAGCTTCGGTTTGAACCGAACAAAGTTGCGATCCGGCAAGGTAGACTCCGCTGGAAATTTGGTGAAGTGCTTGGAAGGCCTTTATTTTTGAGGTAGGGGTTCTTCTTCTCTCCTAATTGTCGATTCTAGGGTTTCGAGTGGAGAGGAGATGTGTAGGTTGTGTATCACATGCTTTAGGATGGTGAGGGGTGTGAAAAGTTGTGTTTTCTCCTTCTCTTGAATCCTATCTTTGCATATTGGGTATTCTTTGTGTTGGTTTTAGCATGTGGGTTAAAGTGTGTGAAATGAAAAAATTGGGTATATAGGTGTTCTATGCTCAATTTGAGTTTTATGAGCAAATGTCTAACCTTGTGTCATATATGTGATTATATGTGGAATATGTGGTGGTTGAATGCATGTTAGTTCCATATGCTAAAAATTATGCTTTTAGTGTGGCATGAGTAAAGTATGCTAATTTTGAAGTTGTATGCATATGAGAGGCTATTGCATGTGTTTATATATATGTGTTCACTGGTTTTATGTGTTTACATATAACTAGATAATGCATTGTGAAGCATGAATATTGAGTGCTTGAGGACAATATGTTTGAAATGCATATATGGGACCGTTGTGAGGAAATGGGGAAAAGTGGTCAAATTGCCTAGAGTAGGTGGATACTCAGTGAGGGCGTTGGAGTGGTTAGACCATCTTGGAGGTAGGAGTTCTCGGTGAAAATCTTGTAAGGGTCTCATCACTTGGTAGGACCGATGTTCTCGGTGGTGTAGTCCGAAGATATCTCATCACTTGGTAGGACCGATGTTCTCAATGGTGCATTCCAAAAATGTTCTCATCACCTGGTAGGACCGATGTTCTCGGTGGTGTGTATTGAAATGATCTAATCACCTGGTAGGACCGATGTTCTCGGTGGTGCGTGTTGAAACAGTTTCATTACTTGGTAGGATTGATGTTCTCGGTGATGAAAATTCTGAACTTATGTGGAAAATAGCCCAGGTTGTGTGGTTGGTCAAGAATTATGCTAGGGTCTCGGGTTGAGTCCGAGAGAGAGACAAGAGTGTGGTTAATGCTTCCATTCTAAATTATGAAGCATGCTATGTGTTTAATGCATTATTATATATATATGCATTGCTTGCGAATGAACATGGTATATGTTGGATGATACATGTAATGTAGTGGCATGCATTCATGTAGGTCATGTCGGGTCGGCACTCAGGAGGGTTGGGGAACCTTTACTGAGCCGCAGTGGTGCTCACCCCTTTATTCTAAACATTTTACAGATAAAGTACCGATGATGGATGGGACGTGAGTGTCTAAGTGGAGCTCTAGTAGTGTTTTTGCTATCTCTTGGATGTTGTAACATTTTGATATATGTTGGGATATTGTATGTTTGGCTATCCGTGCCGACTTGTGGCACGTTATCTATGTAGTTGTAGTCATGGTTGGATTTTTTAGCATTTTTGGACCTTATGCATGAAATCCTTGTAATGACTATGAACTTGGAAGTCATTTGGATTTGGAATGTATACATTGGACCCAATGAATGTTTTAGGATTATATAAATGTTGTAGTTACATGATCATATATGTAACTTGTGTTGTTCATTTGAATCTTATATGTATAAAGATGAGATTGGGTGATGGGAAAGAATATGGATTATGAGGTCCTTGTGATTCAAATGCGTGATTTGATAAATAGGTATGGTGATATAGCATTTCTAAATTATTTGAATGCTATTGGATGAGTTTTAGGTGTTAGAAAGGTTTAGACATGAGTTTTGGGGTGAATTTTGGTCAAAAATGTGAAAAATGGTGTTCCAGGCTGAATTAGTCGACTTACTCCTTTCTATAAGTCGACTAACATTGGCAGTGTATTTTAAAGCTTTATAGAGCAACAAATTAGTAAACTAATGCACTTCATAAGTCGACTGAGGCCCTATAAGTCGACTGATCAGTTGACTAATACAGATTTTCAAAATATTGAAATAGACATAACTTGGTCGTTTCAAACCCGAATCAAGTGATTCTTTTTTAAAAATTGAGTGTTTTGGAACCCTCTTTCTAGTGGTTTTATTTTCAGCCTATGTTGATGAGCATACAAAGAGTTATGTACCCGTGCTTGTGTGAGGGAATTATTTGAAGGGTGTAAGTTGGTGGCCCATAAATATATGTTGTATACACCAGTATATAGGGTTGATTAAGCTTCCACGAGAGCTAAAGATCAAAATAGTTCATTCACGGGTTGAGTGGACAGGTTCACACTTGGGATTCGGGTCGGCCCGGGGGAGTCCCGGCAGTCCAGAATCCGGGTCGTGACATGAACACTACACACTCTCTTCAAGTTGTAGGCTTGGGGGTTTGTCATTATGACACTGGCAGCTTATTGGTTTTTTCTTGCCTTCTCTGGAACTTTTCTTTTTCTTTTTTAAATTTAGTTTCTTTGTAACATTGAATATCTTTCTTCTTTATTTTGATATTTTCATAAAGAGTAATGTTACCAAAACAGGTGCCATATTTTCTCCTTCTAGATGAGATGGACATCAAGATTTGTCAACCCAAAGTTAGAATTTCAATCCTACATTCCTATGCCTAAATGAGTGTGCACTTTTGATTGCTTCATTCTTTATAAATGTATAATATTAGAGAAACATTTCATCTACAATTGAGATCGTTATGTTTGAGCTCTTTTTACTTATGATAATGTAATAAAATATTCTTATTCTTCGGTTAATAGGTTTGATGCTTTGATTCAATGAATTTTAGTATTCTACGTTAATTTGGGATCAGGGCATATTATCATATCGAAGATCCTTCAATTAGAAGATATGGATATCAATTGGAAAAATAATGATTTGTCAATCAGCGTTAGATCACTATTCATTTATCGTACTGATAGGATGTGGAACACTCTCATTTGTGATGGAATTTAGTTTCTTAACAATTTATTTGATTATTTTCAGGTTCTTGAAAGCAAGGAAGTTTGATATTGAAAAAGCAAAGCATATGTGGGCTGACATGATTCAGTGGCGGAAAGATTTCGGTGTTGACACTATTATGGAGGTAATTAAATTGATAATTTACTTGACTTTGCTGGTTGGTCCATGTTGTTTCAGGTCCCTAGTTTAATATAATCCATGTAATTGTGGCATTTGTCATCCCAACTCTCACATCCTCTTTTTTAAAATAGAAAATAAAAACAAAAAATCTAATATGCTTACTGTGGTTATGTTTTTTATCAGGATTTTGAATTTAATGAGTTGAATGAAGTTTGTAAGTATTACCCCCATGGTTATCATGGTGTCGACAAGGACGGAAGACCTGTCTATATAGAAAGATTAGGAAAAGTTGATCCTAACAAACTTATGCAAGTTACAACCATGGATCGCTATGTAAAATACCATGTTCGGGAGTTTGAGAAAAGCTTTGCAATTAAGTTTCCAGCTTGTACCATCGCCGCCAAATGACACATAGATTCAAGCACAACGGTTCTAGATGTCCAAGGCGTTGTATGTTTTCTCCTATGTATTCTTTTTCATTATTACTAGATATTTTTGTTAATTTATTGATTTAGGTCTGGTTTTATCTTTTGTTGTTCATGGTTCAGGGTTTCAAAAATTTTACCAAGACTGCACGGGAACTTGTTGGTAGGATTAACAAGATCGATGGTGACAATTACCCTGAAGTAATCTTATTTCTCTTCACTTGATTAATGATATCATGCTTATGTTTCGATATTGATTATGGTTTTATATTGATTTGGTTTATCAACATGAATTTTAAACCCTTTAATTGCTGTAGACACTCCACCAAATGTTTATCATCGATGCTGGTCCTGGTTTTAAGCTATTGTGGAATACTGTAAAGTCTTTTCTAGATCCCAGAACAACTTCCAAGATTCATGTATGTAAATTATATCTCTTCCTACTGAAAGCATTGCGGTACAGTTTTACAAGGCCATTGACATTAACCATATCCTTTCTTTTCGGAATGTCCTTAGGTTCTTGGAAATAAGTACCAGAACAAGTTGCTTGAAATAATTGATGCCAGGTAACTTTTTGCATTTCTTTTTAGTTGATCGTTTGTTTGCTAATTTCTTATTCTGAACTACTTCTATGATCAAAGCCCCTTCTAATTGTCATGCTGTTTACTTATCTCTCATTCATAACTACATTAATCCATTTTAAAACTTGTGGAATTTTATGGAGCTTGTACAGTGAATTGCCAGAATTCCTGGGGGGCAGCTGCACCTGCACAGATCAAGGGGGGTGCCTTCATTCTGATAAAGGGCTGTGGAAAAACCCAGAAATATTGAAGGTTCTGCACTGGTTTTGGGACCTTTCTTTGTTTTATCTTTAGTGATGCAAACACAGTGAAACATGTCTTGTGCTTTTCACTTGACCAGTTAGGTCTCATGTATGCTTTAATTGAGAAACTTCTGTATATGGACATTATGCTGTAGATGGTTCTTAATGGGGATGCAAAGCGGGCCAGACAGGTGGTTAAAATTCTTAACAGTGAGGGGAAGGTAGTTGCTTATGCTAAGCCACACTATCCAATGGTATGACCTATTCAATTACTTTCAGTTTGTTTGAATGCATTCATGTTTATCCATTTTCAGTTTTGTTATACAATTATTTTGCTTTGAAGCAGATGTAAAGTAATGACACATCCACTGCTAAATCAGGATCTAAAGCTGAAGATATTGCTTCCCCCAAAGCTGCAAGGAATTATTCACATCTTCGGTTGACTCCTATTCGTGAAGAGGTAAGTTTTGACTTTTGTCATTTCTATGTCAATATATTACAAGTTTTTAAAATATTGTGGCAGCTATTGCGTTATTAAAATGCTTCCATCAATAAACAGGCTAAGGCTATTGGAAAGGTAAACCATGCTGCTAGCTTCTCAGGATATGATGAATATGTTCCTATGGTCGACAAGGCTGTTGATACTGGATGGAAGAGGCAAGCATCCTTTAAAAATCCTTATGCCTCCAAGGGTAAGCAAGTCTTGCTTTGCTGTGGTATATATCCTATTTTTCAGTGTGTAATGTGAATTCACTGCGATTATATGTTCATTTGAGAGCATATTTCAACACAAAAAAAAAAAGTTTGGTTGGATAGCTAGCAATAGAATCACAAAAAGAAGAGCGGATCACCTTGGTTAACGGATTCATAAATCGACAAAAAATGATTTTGAGGTAGATTGTCTGGCATAAGTTTGGATTTGCAGTAACTTAAGTGGCTTAATGGGATTAGAATACGATATCTAAGGTTGTATTATGTTTCTTTATAGTAGATTTAATTTGTTTGCCCTAGGATTCCGTTGCCCACCCCCCCCCCCCCCCAAAAAAAACTGGGTTTTCCATGTAAATCTTTATGATCTCTCTTCTTTGTGATTGCTTTAAATTTCATATTTGTTCTTCTATTATGATTTGTGTTTGATGCTTTCAGTTAAGAGTTCTGAAATTTGGATTTCAGTTATGGCCCATTAGGTTTTTTGGAAGACTTCAGGTCTAGTAGGGACTTGGCATAAATTGACATTATAGGGTGATTTAGTCCTCCCTTCAGACTCCTCAATTTGGATATTATATATGCGATGAACACCTCAGCTTTGTTATTTTACTTGGAGAATACCTAATACAAAACCTTCATGTTCATATGTATTTTGGACAACCCCATAACTTGGCAATAAGATGCATCAAGTATTCCCTTCCACCCTTTAGCCTTAAACTGCAACTTTTATGGTTTATCTGGTACTGTTGCTTTTATTTAACACTATCTTTTATTTTAATCTGGTGTTTTATATGATAGTTTTTAAATTTTGATTTCAAAATACCCATGGCAGGGACATTTCCTCTGCCTGATACTCAGAAGGCACCAGAAAGGCTTCATGCTCGGATTTTGGCAGTGCTTATGGCCTTTTTCATGACCCTTTTCACGCTCTTCCATTCAGTGGCATGCCATGGAACCAAGAAATCTCCCGAGACATCATCTGTTCATGACCAAAATATTTAGGAACTTCCCTTTGATGCGTTGCCCAAGGACTTTCGGCCCCCTTCACCAACTCCAGCATTTATCGAGGCAGAACTGCTCTCCTCTGTAGTGAAAAAACTGGGTGAACTTGAAGCAAAAGTTGATATTCTTCAAGCAAGGCCATCTGAGATGCCTTATGAAAAAGAGGAACTTCTGAATGCTGCCGTTTGCCGTGTGGATGCCGTAGAAGCAGAGTTAATTGCAACTAAAAAGGTAGACATTATAGCTTAGAATACTATTTTGTTTGCTGCAGACGTAAAAGTTATTGGATCACTGCTGATATGGTTCAAAGTAGTGACATTGCCAGAGCGCTAACACCGGGTAGTATTATGATGTGGAGGCCTTACTTGGTCTATATACATAACTCACTCATATAGTTGTTATCTAAAAGTTGTGCGATGCATTTTTAGTCCTATGTAGTGTAGAACTTTCTCAAAATTTTCAGGATGTCAACTCCGGGTTAAAGTTCAGTCACTCAGGGAATTGGAACAAAAATTCTTGCAAGTTTATGAAATCAACATATACATACATAAATGATCATTTAAGGGTATAATGATCAAATAAATTGTAGTTTGGTTTTGGTCACTGCATAATGGACATACGTTCTTCTGGCAATTAAAAAAGTTACATCCATGTTTTGAGTGAGCAATTGAGAAAGATAACCAATTAGGTTTTCCAAAATATCTAATAATGTTGCTATCTGACATAAAAGAACTCCGTATATGTGGCCCTTTTATGGTGCACTTTTTTTTTCCCTAGTTTTTATGGTGATCTTAGACCACTTGAAATTTGCCAATGTCCAATTACACTGCCTAAGTTCATGTTTTTAGTGTGAGGCTTGGAACTCTATTTATGTCATCATTCTCATAAATTCTAATAATGTAGCAGTGATGGAGCTAAATGATTTCTGTAATCACATTTTTTTTGCTTACAGGAGTTAGTTGTTCCTTCAACTGTTTCTCTGGCTGTCCCACTGACTTTGATGTCCTTTACTAGCTATTCTTCTTTTACAGTCCAACCAAAGTTAAGGAAATTTGAGTTTGAAAGTTTGAATTAGGATTCATGATTGTGGAAAAATTATTTGTCTCTTCCTTTTTTCATTCAGTGAAGTTAACGGGAAGGGGCAGAAGTCTTCCAATGTTTTGGCATCTAAACAGATGGCCCCTTGGGGACAGTTTGTTTTCTTTGTAGGCATTAGAGCTTTGTTGTTTGTCCCAGTGTTCAAGGCTTTAATAGGGCTACCTCTTTACATAGGTATTCTACTTGGGCTTGGAGTTAAATGGATCCTGACAGATGCTATACATTATGGTGAATCAGAAAGACAACAATTGAAAGTGCCACAGGCTTCGTCATGCATTGACACTCAAGGAGTATTTTTTTCCTTGGAATCATTTTGTCTGTCAGCAGGTATATAAGAACACCATTTAAAATTTTCTAATGTAATATAATGTGAGTTAAATGCGTATAAGAATCTATTATAGTATCTTATATCTCATTGGTTTAGCATTTTGAAAGGTCATGGTTCAAAAATCATGCCTCACTTTGTACCTGATTCACATTGTTGTCACTTCAAATTCATGGTTTTTAGTCATGATTGATAATCATCATTGACCATCAAATGAGACAGATATAAAATTGTTCTCTAAGAAGCTTAATGAAACTTTCTTGTACTGCGTCTAAGACTACTTTCTCATCACTATCAAATTCACATTGTTGTCAGTTCTATTAAGTTGGCAGCTGGCACCTTTTGTTATAAAAATTGGATAAATTTGTTATACATGGGAAATACTTAACGACATTATTATGAAGGGGTTTTTTACCTTACGAATCTAAATTGCATTACTTCTTAGTTATTTTTATTTGGTCACGGAATGCTTGATGGGATGTCTATGGTTTGATCATTATATAGTTGGCAAATTAGAGTCAGAACAGTGTAAAATCGACTATATAATGCCAAAAATATAGACACAACTTCATCAAAGCATCACACTTATCAATCCGTTATCGTAATTTTATAGATTCAAAAGTAAACAAAACAGAAAATTTTCTTGGTTAGGGTATGGTTACCAATTCCTCTCATTCTCAATGATTTCATCTTTCAGGCCTCTGTGAGTTTTAAATTTTATGTATTCAACAGTGTGAGAGATGCATATGTGCCATTTATTTATTATCAAGGTTGCTTTAAGGGGTATTTCTATTGTCTGATCTAGAAAATAAATGTAGTGACTGAATGACCTTTGATCTAATGATTACAGGCCCAGTTCGTATCTTTGTATACGAACAATAGACCATATCAATAGTTAATATAGCAAAATTGCAACTATTAATACTTAATAATGGTATATGCAGAGGTCAAGGCTTTAGATTAAGATATAGATGTAGGTCACTAGATTATCTTGGGTTCCTTTATTCTAATGATTCATTTATACTTAACTGCAAGTAAACTTCAGAATGTGACACGTCATGTGTTTTTTTTTTTAACTTGATTATGATTATAGTTATTTTTTTTATGAGGAATTATTGTCATAACTTAACTTGAATTTTATAGCAGTCAAGATCATATAATTTAATATATGTTTGTATTGTAGTTGCAGCTAATCTAAAGTTCATTGCTATTGAAGAATTTCAGAGGTGAGTTTATATTTTGTAATGTTTTATGTTAGTTGCAATGGTGGATGTTTCTTTTGATAATGTGGGGTTTAAGATGAATATGTACAATTATCATATATTTCTAAAGTCCTGGAGAGTGACTGATAGGTCTACTATGACTATTTTAAGGTAATGAGTTATTTTCTTTTTATTTTATTTGGTGCACTTGTGTATAGTTTTGATTATTGTGTTTTTCTTAATCTCCTATATATCGTTGCTTTGATATAAATTTTTTTTTTTTGAAAGGTAAGGGTGTTATATTAATTCAAACAAAGTCAAATTACAATTTGACTTGGGGCATTCCCCAAGGGGGAAATAAACAATCTAACAATGTGGAATCCCCATATCCACCAAACAAGCAAAAACCAAACACCCATACCCATACCATCAATAAACCAAACTAAAAGACTCATACAATACAAGAACACCCCCTCCCCCACCCCCCCTTGGGCCATACATAACATGGCTGGTATCACACTGCCCCCAGGAATAGAACAAATGGGCTTCTTGTCTCTTAGAATTCAAATGTAGGCATTCCTTAATACAACCAACCTGCAACATCAGCCTCAATAGCAGCTTCAGAAACCACACATCACTTTTTTGACTCCCCCTGTGCTTTCCCCCAGAGTCTACAGTAGGCCAAAAAACATCAAGCCAAAAACAGATCATTTCCCACATAATCTGGAGCACACCAAGCCACACCAAGCACATCTGCTGTCTGTATACACATTTTGGGAAACACCAGTCCCATTTCCATTTTTAAATCTGCTAATCAAACTATTGTACACCCTATCCCAGCAATCCCCCAGCAAATCACTCCACACAAACCATAGAAAACACATATCTGTACACAGCCTTCTAGTCACACACTCTTCAGCCCCAATGCCACACAAGAAAATAGAAGAGTAGTCATCTAACAAAGTTTTCAAGTAGAAGCCCCCATCCCTCCCCCCCCCCCCCAATATACCACATGATCACATGCCATACCCCAAGGCAAAATAAAACAATAAACCTCCAAACAGAGCAATAACAGATCCTTAGAATTTGCGGTCATCCCCTTCCATGAATAAAAGAATGCCAGCGAGCCAACAACCATTCCCATCACCCATAATCAAACCAAATCAGGATAACAACCAAACTCAAGCATCGAAAATTGAACAATCCCCACACAATCCAACCACACTGCCTCCAGTCATTGCTACAGCAGGGCTACATCACTAGAAAAGAAATTTGGCATAGATATTGGTTAATCAGTCTCCAGCCAGAGCAGTACCACAAACCTAGCACACAACCCCACCTAAGACCAAGGGCATGCCCACTATACCACAGCTAATCCCAGGAGAAATATTCAAAACTACTCAGATTGCCAATCTTTAGCACACAGCAAAGCACATATTCAATTCTGTATAGAAAGCTCCTCCTTCTCCAACCCTCCAAGACCTGAACAATCAGAGCATAGTTCTTCAACCAATAGACTGAAAATCAAACCACGCAACACAAATACTCCACTAACACATCAGCCTACCACGCCATAAATAAACAAACCAAAATAGGTTTCCATCCAGGCTCAGATACTCAAACCCAAAAGATTCCCCCACAACCCCACAATGCTCCCTCTAACCATATCCCAAATCAGGAGCCATGAAATCAAACCATATCAGAATCAAATAATTGATAAAATGAACTAGCACAAGAAAAATTCATGTCAATTCAAGGTAAGGTCCTAGGTACTTGCTTGGTTTATCATGATAAATAATTTTTGAACAAAACTGTAGAAATGAAGAACAGAGAAGATAGCAAATATATTTACATACATCACCTGTTATTTGATATATTTTCTTTTTATTATTATCACAGCTGTGGTATTTTGACCGATGGTCTCTCCCTTTGGGGAAATCCAGTCAACTATAAATTTTTTTTAGATAAAATTACCTTTAGAACCCCAACTTTTAGAACCATGTCTATCACTCCATATATAGTACTGCTCACTGCTTAGTGCTCAGGCTTAATTTATTTATGTTATATATTTTGTTAATTGAAGGGAAGGTTGTATACTGCATAGTTTAGTCTAGTCTAGTCTAAGGGTTGTTAAATATAAAGGATTTGCTTTGAAACAAAGATTGGCTCACAACTAACGAAGTTTGACGATAGTTCGGCAATCAAGTACAGATTAGAATCTAATATAAGGTGTTTGCTAATGCATTGAGATTGATATTGTCTGTGTATCTCCATTATAAATGCATTCTACTTTGAACTTGGATATTTTAAATTGACTCTATGTTGTGCTTGGAAAGGGTATTTTGTTTTACCAAAATAAATCTTGTCCAATTCTTAATAAACCACTCGCAATAGCACAAATCTTTGTAAGATAGGGCTCTTGTGAAGGTGTCGATCCCACAGAGAATGTGATTAAATTAGTCTCATTTGATTCATTGAAAGAGAGGTTGATATTTTTGGTATTTGTTTAACATAAAATAAATGGCACTAGTTAAAGTTTGAATTGATAAATATAAGAGGGACTAGGGTATTGATTTCACCACTAGCCTCATATCAATGGAAGAATGTAATTCAACTTGGGAAAGTTACATATGTATAATCATGATTCATGGGATTTATCACATACCACCATGATATCTTCAAAAAAATACATAAATCAAAAGATAAGAATAATTCATCTCTAGTTAGCATGAATCGTCTACCTAACTACTTAAATAAAAGACATAACATGAAATTAAAAGTGTAGAACGATTCATCTTCCTTAAGCATGAATTATCAAATCTAATTAATTTATGTTCTAATAAAACTATTGTATAACTTTCATACTTTATAAGACAAGAGAAGAATGAAGTCAAGATTAAACATAACTTTATACTTCAATTACAAATGTAATCCTCAAAGTTATACAACTTATTATACACATATAACAATCCCAAATAAAAATATTATTATCATACCATTGATGCTTGGCTAGGGCTACATCAATGCCCTAGGAAGAGTTTTAGCTCCTCATGGCTAACTTACAAGTCTTCATGGTTGAAGAATACTTCATATTTCTCTATGTGTGCAGAATATTTCCACTCACTTCTCCTCTTCTACACTACTCAATTCCCCTCCATTTATAGCCAAAGTTAGTGCAATATGAGTGTCCACCATTTCTTCCACTAAAACTCATCCTATGGCCTAAATAGCTCCTTATGTATTCCATTTTAGAAGAATTGGATCATCTCCCTCCATGTGTATAGCACTTTGGTGAATTAATTGAGTGGGGTGGTTGCTTGTCATATCATTGGTCATTTGTCACAAAATTTTCAAAGCAATCAAAGAAAAATCTGCCCAGAATATTTATCCTACTATTTTGGCCACTTTCAACCACCAAGATGTCAGAATTAGAGATTTCTCAAAACTAAACGTATTTAGAACTCTTTTTGATCTTTCCATAGCCGCAAAAATCGCCTTAATTGGAGTTTGGAGCATGAAGTTATAATCAAAATACAAACAATGTGCAGATCAGAATTTTGAACGAATTTTGGGCTTGAGATTAGTCTTGAACTTGTACTTGACCCAATGAATGAACCAATTCAGATTTTTGGTCCCTTTTGCATTAAATCTTCAATATAGCTTGGCCCAATCCATGGACTCATCATTGGAATTTGGCCCAAACTAATGGCAATTTCTTCTTCTTATGGAAGCCTCATTGAAAGCCCAAGAATCATGGAATTAACCATTATTTCATCTAAGGATCTGAAAATGACAAAAACAGAATAATACTATAAAAATACTAATATAAACATAATTAAAGGATTAACATATGTAAATTAGAAGGACCGAATGCACAACATTCTGTGCTTATCACTCTACATTTCTTATGAATCAATCGAGAACAATAAAAATATCAACCTCTTGATTTACTAAAGTGGTTTTGAATCTTATAGTTTGCTTATTTGTTTTCATGATTCATAGTCTTTGTCACAAGTCACTACTACTACTAGGCTTACTAAAAATTTAGGAGGATTAGATTGTAAATTGTTACATTGGAGTGAGCCAAATTTAGTTATTGCTATTGGGAAAATTGATTCAACGGACCCAACTGCATTTGTGGATGGTATTCCTATTAGAACTAAATATTAGGAAATCTGGGTTAAGGATGTATATGAAATTGATATGACCTTGTATAGGTCAAACAAAAATTACTTTTAACTTCATGGAGCTAAGGGATGATCAGTTGCATGGCCTGCCAAGTAAGTTCAAAGGTAATTTTTTAAATATTATATGTGTGGATTTATACATTTATAAATGAATATAAATATATTTTTATGTGCAAGAGTTTGAACTTTACAACTTTCTCTCCTTTGCCTTTTTCTTTCCCATACTTCTTTAAGGCTGGTTAATTTTTTCATTAATGTGATACAATTAAATGTAGTAACTTGTTTTATTTTCTATTTTTTTAGCAGAATGTGATTGAAGAGCCAATTTTCACCGTCAAGACTTTGTATGGACGAGTGGTTACTAATATATGTTCAAAATTGATGGTTATGCTATTATTTTGCAAGAGATGATTGCTTTTTTATATATAATTTTATGGTTTGGTTTTTATTTCTTGTTGACTTTATTATATCGAATCAGTGAGAAGTTTTTTGGCATTTATTGTGACTTTAAAAATTTTGAAATAGACGTGATCCTAGACTTAATGTTTTTGTTTTAATGAAAAGTAATAGATTTTGTTATCCTCCTTACATATAAGCTTACATGTGATGCTTATGTGATATAGGTAATATGGGTTATTTTTTCACATTGAATAAAGCCATAATTTGTGATATGACAGGTGCAAGACAAATATTATTATTTTCATTAGAAAGAAAAGGAATTATATTATTTTTTTTAAACAAAAAATCTTTTGACGACTTGCAAAACATGTTGTTAAAAATAAGAATATCACAACTTGCACTGCATGTTGTTAATATGTGAAATTAACGACGCACAAAACACATTGTTACAAATAGTCCAAGTATTCACAATTTGCAAAGAACGTCGTAAATAAAATATAATAACGACATGCTAACTGGGTCGTTAAAAGGGTCAAAATAAACACAACATCCTCGACATGTCGTCAAAATAACATATTGACAACGTGTAAAGAAGGTTGTTAAAATTATGACGTATTGACGACACACAGAATGTGTCATAAATGTTTAAAAGTAACCATCATTTGTCTGTCACACGGCGTTACATTTTAACATTAACAACTCACTTTGCACGTCGTTAATAAAATAGAGCTTTCACGGCATGGCCAGTAACGACAGACGCTTGCAAGTTGTTAAATAATTTTAAAGACATGCATCGTATGTTGTTAAAACGATTTTTTCTTGTAGTGTACCCTTGTGGTCATGTGGATCTAAATTGTATGAGACTATCAAGTTCAATGCCGAGACCCATCGGTAAGTTAGAGTGAAGGCAACCTATCTACTAGCCATGGGGCTTCGGGTATGCACAACTCTCTAATCATATCATCCATGCTCAATCTGTTTGGATCCTCAACTTGATATGGCAAAACAATGCCATCTTCATTCTCTTCAATACCTAACACATTGGTAATTATGTCCTTGGTGACCTCAACACGAATGCCATAACATTTAGTCACAAACATTAGGTCATCCAAGCTTGATGTAATCATATTGCCATAAAAATAATGGACCATGTCAGGCCTTACTATCTCTCTAAGATCACAAAGAGACTCCTAACCATTGTCTTCAAAATATTGCACAAAATCCATCTGCTATTTGCGCTTGATTATAACAAGGTTGACTCTCCTTTCAATTCTCATTGCTCAGCACCCTATGACATTCACAAAATTATTAAAGTTGAATTCAACCTCAAACATGTCTAAAGTGAATACAATTCAATTTTCATCATCGGTAGACGCCTCATTACGTCCCCTTTTTCGTGCCATAAGTAGCACAATGAACGGAATCAAAAATAAAGATAAAATTTCCATTGGGGCTTTTTGTCGAACACCTTGTGTGCAAGTCTTTAAACCTCAAAATTCAAAGTTATTTGATTGCACAATATCACCCAAATCACCAACCAATAAACCACAATCCTCCACAAGTTTAATCCCAACCTCTAATAATCACAAATCAAGAGACAAAAAGATGAATAGAATGTATTGTGAGTTTGAGAGTTTTTTTTAGAGAGTTTTGAGAGTTAGAGATTGAGTGAGAGTGGGTGAGGTGCGAATGAGTGTAAGTGAGGGGTTTTAAGCCAACATCGCTGGCGCGCAGAATCAAAATTCTGGGCATCCGCTAAGTGCGACCAGTCCTCATATTTGGGGACCGATCCAACTTCTTTCGGTTCCTCAAAACCTGCAGAAGTGCGACCGGTGCTCAATAATGGGGACCGGTCCAACTTTGCAAAATTTGAAATATTACACTTTGGACCTATAATTCACCAAATACACATCTTTTCAATCTTGATTTGACAATTAAGCACATAAAGAGTAAAGAAAATAAACACAAAACAAAAATAAAATATATTTTTGGATTTTTTAAGAAAATAAAAAAAAAATGAAAAATCTCATGAAAATAATCAAAGCACATTTTTCAGAGAATAACATAAGTTCTAAAATTTCTGAAAAATTTCAGACACTTATAAATGCAGAATTTTAAAACCCATAATTTATCCATAAAATTCATTCTCAAATTCATGATCATGACACAACTTTCAACACACAAATATTTATAAAAATTTAGAAATTCATATAATAAATCCATGTGTGTGTGTGCAATCCAACTTCATCAAAAATTAATCAAATCCCTTTCATTCATCTTCTAAAACATATTGGATAATAAGCAAATATAACTACACATGATCAAACACTTTTTTTTTTATTGAATTTCATCATTTTTTTTATTTCTAAGACGGTGGTTCTTACTCTTACGGACAGCCAGCTACTTTCCTCAAAACAACTCTTTAATTTTTAAAGATATCTCATTGGAGATTTACATTGTAGTGGAAGCTACGAACACATCCTGAAGGTAGCCTTTTCCTTTTTGTCTTAGATATTCAGCAAATTTTCATTTTTTCTTTTCATTTTTTTTTCATGCCGAATAAAAACACATTTTTTTTTCATCATTTTTTTTTCATTGATCATTTAAGCTTTCAATGCTACTTATACAATGTACTATAGTCAACTTCACATTAGTTTTCAATCAATTCTCTTAGAGTTGAACTAGTGCACAAATTGTATGGACTCAGAAGATTTACCTCTAAAAAGAAATAAATACAGCACATTGGTTATCGATGTCAAAATCATAAAATCAAGCACTTCATTCATTGACAAACTAAGTGTCCCAATTATGCATTCACAAATCAAGGTGAAATTAAAAAAAAATTAAAGAATTCACATTATTTCTCAAAAAAATATAATTCTCATAATCTCATATAATTTTTACTAAAAATAAACAAAAACCTAACTTATACAAAAAGATATGGTCCAATGTAAAACAAATAATGAACATAAGTTCAGTCCATGACCATCAAAGTCCTAATGACCTAGTTAGGGGATTTTACACCCAAAGACCTATTAGGAATAAATCCCATAGTATCAGCAAGCACAAACTTTTCCAAATCTTCCTTTTTCATCCAGATAGTTTTAACATGCAATTTATTAGGAAGGAATTGTGGAGAAACAAAAACATTATTCTTTTTATTTGAATTCTTTTTACCTTGAGAATTTTTGGGTTTGTTCCAATAATGTGGCTTTTTAGCATGAACCCTATTCTTAGCAAAAGAATTATGCACATGAAAATTAGAATTAGAATGTTTTCTCTTTTTATAGCAACAGTGTTGACTATGTCCAGTCATACCACAAAAAGAACAGTAAAGCACATTGGACACAACTTTAGCATACATAGACTCAACTTGAGACTTAGGTTTGGGTTCAGACACAATCAAATTCTTGGGTTTAACAAAATCAGTTTTTTCCTTAGATGATGACCCAACAAAACCAAATCCAATTTTATCTCCTACAGGCTTACCAACACTAATCATGCTATCAAGCTTAATCTGCCCAAAAGTAAAAGGAATTAATTTCTCTTGTGATTTTCTCAATTCAGGCTCAAGAAAATTAATTCTAGCAATAAGACAATCTTTAGCAGAATTAGCATGACTTACCTCGCTTTTGAGAAACTTGACTTTGCCTTGCAGATTCAGAATTTTAGTTTTATTCTCTCCAATCAACTTCAATTGATCTTCATTCTTTTTCTTCAAAGTCTCTTTCTCAAATTTTTCTTACTTCAACTTTTCAGATTTTTTATTATAAGCTTCCAACAATTTCTCAAAGAGTTCTGGCAGCTTGCTTTCACATGGTTCTACATCAGACTGCTCAACTTCTGAATCATTAGACCCTGCTTGACTGAGAGTAGTGTATATTTCTGTTTCACCTACATCAGAAGAAGAATCATTAGTAGTATCAGCATTCAATAAAGCAACAAAAGCAAGAGAATCATTCTCAACAGAAAAATCACTATCAGAGTTAGAAGATTCAGACTCAAAAATAATAGCTTTCATAACTTTCTTGTTTAAAATTTTCTTTGCACTAAAGCTATTTTTCTTAGGACTTGGACATTGATTAGATATATGACCTTTACCACCACATGTCCAATAAGTAACCTCAATTTCCTTAGAGTCATCTTCTTTCTCTTTCCTTTCCTTACCTTTGGATGATGAGCTTTGATTTCGAAATTTAGAAGGATTTTCTTTTCTCAAATTTCTACCTAGCAAGGAGTGCAACATCATTATCTGAATCATATTCAAAACTTTCAATTTTTTCAACTTCAGATTTCGAAGAATTTGAACAATTTGACAAACTTGAAGACTTGGAAGTCTTTGAGGTTTTTAAAGCCAAATTTTTTGATTTCTGAAGCTTTAGATATTTCATCTCAAAAGTTTGAATTGATCCAACTAACTCAGCCACCTCCATTGAATCTACATCTCTACTCTCATCTAAGGCTTCCAACTTAGCTTGGAACCTATCAGGCAATGATCTTATGATTTTTCTAATAATCTGCAAAGAAGAAATTTTCTCACCAAGGTTAGCACTACTTGAACAATATCATTAAGCCTAGAATAAAAATCAGAAAATATCTCATCTTCATCCATTCTAATTGTTTCAAACTTAGTGGCAAGCATTTGTAACTTAGATCTCCTTACCTTGGTGGTACCCTTATGAGTTACCTATAAAATATCCCATGCTTCTTTCGAAGTGGAACAAGCAGAGATTCTAGCAAATTCAGAAAGAACAACAGAATTAAATATAGCATATAAACCCTTATTGTTATTATTAGCATCTTCATGTTCAGCATTAGACCATGTTACTTTATCCTTCTCTATAGTCACAACAGCATCACCATCACTAGTGGTAATGGTAGGAATTTTATAACCATTCTCTACAGCCATCCAAACTCTCTATCCTTGAGATTTTAGAAAGGCTTCCATGCGAGACTTTCAGAAAGTATAATTTGAACCATCAAATAAAAGAGTTCGCTGAATCGATCCACCCTCTTGCATACTAAATTCCATGATAATTTTTGAAAACAAAAATAAATTTTGATTTTAAAAATACTTCGCAAGGAACTACTCACAAATTAGAGAACATTGCTTTGATACCAATTGTGAGTTGTGCCGTGCGGAAGCAATTGCGAAAAGTATTTTAGAACCTAGAGGGGGGTAAATAGGATCACTTGCTCGTTTGCTTAATTTTTAGTAAATTCAATTTTAAGTCCAATTAACCAAATAATTAAAGCAAGTAAATAAATAAAGTGCAAGTAAAAAAAGGAATGCACCAGCTATACGTGGAAACCCAAGGCAGGAAAAACCACGGAGGGAGGTGGCACGCCTCAGGAAAGCAATTCACTATGATGATGCAAAGTACAACAATCTCTGTCTCAATCTCACACCCCTTTTCACTCTGTCAAGGATTTGATGCGAAACACCTCAGGCTTATGATTGTGACAACACGTCCAACTGCTGCAGACTTCCGGCTAACGTCACCACCATTACAGAAAGGTTACTAGAAGAACCAAAATACTCAGCAAGTATTTTGTTTCCTTCGTAGTGGAATTTGGTTACCTTTCTTCCTCAGCAAGCAAGCAAGCGAAGAACCTTCAATCCAATATTTTGATCAGCAAATAGATTTGATGCAATCTCTGAGCAGCTAATCAGAAGTAGAACACTATCCAAAATATCACTCGTGAAGTATGGATGTGTGCTCTTAAAAATATATAGCCCTAATTATACTGTACATACTTTCTCTCTTTAAAAATATAAATTTTCAGGGCACACTTGTAGAGAAAATATAAATACTTGAAAAAGAAGTTGAATACCAAAATAGAACTCTCCTAGAAGTTTGAAACCCAATAGGAATCAGAATTTTCGTCAAAATCTATTTTCTATTTGGAACAGGCTAAGTTGGACTGGTGCCAAATAAATAGGACCGGTTGGACTTTTTGAATACCTACAGAAACTAAACTACCGAGAAAAGTTGGACCGGTCCTAAATATTGGGGACCGGTCCTACTTTGAAAAACTCTAATTTTTGCATTTAAATCTTAGTTTTTCAAAATAGGCTCGGAAAATATAAAGTGCAGAGTGTCCTCACCATACTTACCTGTACTATATGGTGTTCTAACTGATTTATCTATATCCATGCACTTGAATATCAACTCGAAGTTGTCGACGATCGATACAAAGAATAATCCAAAAATTACAACTCGATCAATCAAGTTTTGATCACCGAAATATGCCAATTACAAATTTATGTTTTACAATTAGATAAATATCAATGATGAGAATGTGGTTGAGTTTGGTAATGATATGCCGTTAGAAGGAGATGACTTGACAGAACAAGGTGATGATAGAAAATTAGTATGGGATGAGTCTCATATTGAAGTTCTCATTTTGCGTATAGAGGAAGAAGTTAGGGTTGGAAACCGAATTAATTCCACCTTTAACACTATTGCTTGTCTGAATTTAGTTGAAGGAATGAGGCTAGAAACGGAGAAGGTCTACACAAAGATCCAACTTAGAAATAAGTTCAATCAATTGAGGGTAATTTACAAAGACTTTAAAAACCTATTGTCAGAGACTGGTATGGGATTCAATTCCGAGACGGGCATGGGTATAGTAGAGGATGAACAATGAAAAAGGTTGAGCAAGGTTAGTAGTTTAAAAGTTAATGTATTATCCATTCCCATAAAATATACATTAACTTATATATTAAATTTAGAATTTAGGATATACTAATATGAAAGATAATAATTTGTAGGTGGTTAAGAATGCAAGAAAGTTTCATAAGATGGGATGTCCCCATTACAATAAGATGACCAAAATTTTTGGGGACACATATGCTACAGGTGCGCATGTCGACCCTTCCACTAGAGCACCCACCACATCCCAAGTCCCCACACACCATGCAAACATACATGACCTTGATGAGAGTGATAACTTCACTGAGGTTGATGGTCGTGAGATCAGCCTCGCAGGCACTTTCAAATAAGAAAGCCAAAAAAAATAATAGTTTTCATTCAATAATGTCTTAAGTCATAGTTACCATGACTGAGAATGCTAATATGAAAGCTGAGAAAATTGAAAGGGCCATAACTGCAGCTTCATCTTCTAATCTTGCTGCATTAAGTGACAAAGGACTTGAAGTCACATCTACTGTGAAAAAATATAAGGAGAAAGAAACGTTTAACTCATGCATTAAGATTTTGGATCAATTACAGGGGATTAAAAATTATCATTATACTAAAGCATCCGTAATGCTTCATGATTCTGATATGTGGAGGGAGTTCTTTCTTAACATGCCTGAGGAGAGGAAGGTTGGTTAGGTTATGAACCTTTGATGTTATTCTTGGATGGCTGTATGAATAACTACTATTTTATTATTATCTCGTTTGTGGATAACTATTTAATTTACCTGTTGGATGACTATAATAACTTAATTTAGATTCTCTATGACACGCAGAATACTTTAAATTACTTTATGACCTTATGTTATTCACTTGTGTGTGTTTTATTTGCTATTTCTGTTTTAATAATGTTATGTATTTTACTTTTGCTTATAGTTTGCATCTTATATCTATTTGTTCACCTAGGATATTATGAATTAGGATAAGATTAGAACAATCATTGAGTTGTATGATGATGATGAGAATGATGAGAGTGTCGTTATGGTGGCATATATGTTTAAGTATCATAGGAAGCATTACGAGAAACAACCTTGTAGGAATTCTACCTCACAAGGTGAAGCATATGTGTTGGAGATTCTAAATGGCCCCCTAAATAGATGTTACTAGAACCTTAGGATGTACCCAAATGTTTTAGAAAATTGTGTAGTCAGCTTAAAGCTTTAGGGTTAAAAGATTCACAAAGTGATGATAATTGAAAAAAATAAAATGAAGTTGACTCAGAAAAAGTCCTTCCCAATATATAGAAGGATTGTGAAAATATGGTGGCGTGATAATTTCAAAGGGAAGAGAGAGAGGTGGTTCCTTGAAACTACAAAGATTTTATCTGAAGAGGAAGAGAAACGATCATTACAAAGGGAAAGAAATACTTACAGAGTATTTTTATTCTTTCAGCTACTCTTTTGGAAGAATTGTGATGTTAACCGAAAGTCTGCAGCAGTTGGACCTGAAGTCGCAATTATAAGCTTGAGGTATTTCGCATCAAGTTCTAATCAGAGTGGAGTGGGTGAGAGTCTAGGACAGAGTCTGTTGTACTTTGCTTCGAGATAGTGGATTGGCTTCTCTGGGGTCTTCTGCCTCACCCCTGTGATTTTTCCCTTCCTAGGGTTTCCACGTAAAATTCCTGGTGTCATCTCTAACTTTCCTTACTTGCTATATTTATTTTATGTTTGAATTGGATACTTAATTGATAATAATTGTGGGTAATTAATCAATCATAAAAATTGGGCAAGAAGACCTATTCACCCCGCTCTAGGTCTAAAGATTAGCATCTCACTCAAAATTAACTAAAACTTTTCGTACTACGTAACTCACAGAACATGCCCTAAACCTACTCTAAAACTTGGGCGTTTAAAGAGTAAGGAAATAGTGGGAGGTCCTGTGCCTTGATATGTTGAAATCAATGACTAAAGTATGAGAATGTATTTGCTGTATTTTTTAGTCATGGTGGCCTAATTTTGGTCATTTGGACCATTATCCAATCCGTGAATTGCTGCATTCTTTAGTTTTTGTGATAAAAATTTCTAAGTCACAACCTTCAGTTTGATTGGCTGTTTGACTTGGAAGATTCAAAATTCTTGGACTTTCACCACTATAGCATTGTATAGGTCAATGTGGCAGGCTAGCATTTTCTATTTCTTCTTAGTCCTACTAATAACAAGTTTTAACATGAGGTATCGTATTTTAGACCCTTTTGTTTTGTTCTATACGATCCCCCCCTCCTCCAAAAAGAGGGAGGGGGGAGTTGTTGGCCATTAAAAAAATTGTGTACCAGTTTTGAGTGAAAGCAAGTGGTCTCATTTAACTAGAATTGTGTGAGAACATATAGGTTATGTAAAGTCCCAAAACAATGCAGTTTTGAGTGAAACTGATTTTTGCATGTATGCTAAACAGAATTTGTTCCTTTGCATAGTTGGAAGAAAGTTGGTGAACTACATATAAGCATTGTTTCTGAGTCAAAACTATTTTCAGTCAACTTTAAGTTATCATTAGGTACATCAAAGCAAAATTATGTGACAATGTTCACACACAGATTATGAAAATTTATATCTTATCCCACATACAAGTCAAAGCAATTACTAGAGTTCATTTTTGCATCGTTATTGCTATAGTCTCATGGTTTGTGTTGTTGTAGTGGACTTAGTGATTGACGCGTCTGCAAAATTGTATGAAAATGTAAGATTATAAAAATTAGCAACGCTTCATGTTTCAAATAAATATTTCAAAATATATCTTGAATCTATGTGACTGGTGACATAGTGCTTAGTTAATATAAAAATACACATCAACATGTAAAATTCTGTACGAGTAATTATTTGGTACCCCAAAAATTTCATATTTATAGGAATCCCACCAACAATAAATCTCTATTTTCCATTATTTTAGGAGATAAAATTAAATTGTAAGTTAGTATTGGTGGAATTTCCCTGATACATGGAGCCCCAGTTGTCGAATATACAAATTGATGCCTATTATTAAATTAACTAAGCACCATATCACCTGCCACATAAACTCGAGATATACTTCAGGATATTTATTTGGGACATGTAGCATTTTCTTATGACATCTAATTGCAGTTACATGTCAAAGCAAGTGATGGAGTTTGTTCTTGCATGGTTATTGGCTAGTACTTGATGTAGTGGACTTGGTGAATGGCATGTCAGGATTAGGTTCATCACTATAAACAATCCTTGTTCCGATTACTTTGTGTTGTGTGCAAGTATATTCTGTGCTTTCTTTGGTGAAAATTCTGTCAATTGCTTTGTTACTTGGCATGGGTATCTCCTCTCAGTTCTGTGGACTAGGGGTTCATATGTCTTTATGATTTAGTGTTAGAAGTTTATTTTTTTCCATCAAATGATCACTTTTTGGTAGTTACAGTGTTCCTCAATTGTATATCGTGATCCTTTGTTAGCTACATAATACTTGTTTTGTTAATAAATAATGCCTTGATGTTCTTTTGCTATCAAATTTTATCTATGTAATTGTAGTTCAACAATGATTGGCTTTTTGGTTCAAAATATAGCACAATGCCATACTCAGATTTTTAGCATTGTGAAAAATCGACTTAGAATGTGTTTAGAAAATGGTATTTTTTTCATTGGTAAAAGATAATTATTTTTATTTTGAAAATTTTATTTTGTTGTTCGTTCTGAATAGTATCTTTTGTTGTAGTGATTTCATCAATATCAATTTGTTTTGTTTTTTTACCAGAATTAATTATACGATGACAAAGCACCAAAGAAAAAAGAAAAATACTAAAATAGTGTTATTTGTTTACTTTTGGTCGGTAGAAGAACACTAATGAGTTGTGTGAGCGAACGAAAAGACTAACCTAAGACCAATCTGTTAGATATTAATTTGTAATTGGCATATTTCGGTGATCAAAACTTGAATGATTGAGTTGTAATTTTTGTATTATTTTATGTAATCGATCTTTGACAACTTCGAGCTGACCCTCAAGTGCATAAAAGCTGCTAAATCAGTTAGAACACCATATAGTACAGGTAAGTATGGTGAGGACACTCTGCACTTTTTATTTCTGAGCCTATTTTGAAAAACCAGGGTTTAAATGAAAATTTTAGGGTTTTTCAAGGTAGGACCGGTCCCCAATATTTAGGACCGGTCCAAATTTTCTCTGGAAGGTTGGTTTCTACAGGTTTTCAAAATTCCCACCGGTCCTAGTTATTTGACACTGGTCCAACTTAGCCTGTTCTAAATAGGAAGTAAATTTTGGCAGAAATTCTGATTCCTGTTGGGTTTGAAACTTCTAGGAGAGTTCTATTTTGGTTTTACACTTATTTTCCAAGTAGAATTAGAACTCCCTTTTCTATATATATGTCTTCATATTTTCTCTACAAAATAAGCAAGTAATATATGCCTGAAACATATTTTTAGAAAGAGAAAATATATACAATATAATTAGGGCTATTTTTTTTTAAGAACACACATCTATACTTCACGGGTGATATTTAGGATGGTGTTCTACTTCTGATTAGTTGCTCAGAGACTGCATCAAATCTATTTGCTGATTAGAACATTGGATTGATGGTTCTTTGCTTGCTTGCTGAGGAAGAAAGGTGACCAGATTGCACTACGAAGGGAGCAAAATACTTGCTGAGTATTTTGGTTCTTCCAGCAACCTTTCTATAATGGTGGTGACGTTAGCCGGAAGTCTGCAGCAGTTGGACGTGTTGTCGCAATCATAAGCCTGAGGTGTTCCGCATCAGATCCTTAATAGATTGAAGAGGGGTGTGAGACTGAGACAAAGTCTGTTGTACTTTGCTTTATTATAGTGAATTGGTTACCTGAGGCGTGCCGCCTCCCTCCGTGGTTTTTCCCGTCTTGGGTTTCCACGTATATTTGGTGCATTTTTTCTTTACTTGCACTTTATTTATTTGTTTTCTTTAATTGTTTGATTAATTAGACTTAAAATTGAATTAATTAAAAATTAAGCAAAAGAGCAAGTGATCTTATTCACCCCCCTCTAGGTTCTAAAATACTTTTCGCAACCGCTTTCGCACCGCACAACTCACAATTGGTATCAGAGTAGTGTTCTCTAATTTGTGAGTAGTTCCTTGCGAAGTATTTTTAAAATCAAAATTTATTTTTGTTTTAAAAAATTATCATGGAATCTAGTATGAAAGAGGGTGGATCGATTCAGCGAACCCCTTTGTTTGATGGTTCAAATTATACTTTCTGGAAGTCTCGCATGAAAGCCTTTTTAAAATCTCAAGGAGAGAGAATTTGGATGGCTGTAGAGAATGACTATAAAATTCCTACCTCTACCACTGGTGATGGTGATGCTGTTGTGACTGTAGAGAAGGATAAAGCAACATGGTCTAATGCTGATAATAACAACAAGGGTTTATCTGCTATATTTAATTCTGTTGTTCTTTCTGAATTTGCTAGAATTTTTGCTTGTTCCACTTCGAAAGAAGCATGGGATATTTTATAGGTAACTCATGAGGGTACCACTAAGGTAAGGAGATCTAAGTTACAAATGCTTGCTACTAAACTTGAAACAATCAGAATGGATGAAGATGAGATGTTTTCTAATTTTTATTCTAGGCGTAATGATATTGTTCAAAGTAGTGCTAACCTTGGTGAGTGATAAGTGTTCAATACTATGTATTTGAACCCTCTTTATTGCATATGTTAGTCCCATTTTTACGTTTACCGAGATACGTTTACGGTATTTTTGTGTTTTTGATGTATTGCATGTTTTGTACCAAAAGGAGCAAGGTTTGAGACCATTTGCAGTTGAAGAGCAAAATTCAGAAAAGAAGCCAAGGCATCTCGATCAATCGAGATGTTGATCTCGATCAATCGAGATCTCGATTGATCGAGACTTGATTTCGATTGATCAAAATCTCGATCAATCGAGATTCCAATCTCGATTGATCGAGATTCTACAGAGCCACTTGCCCACTTGCTCACCTGCTCTCCCATTTGCAACAAAATCCCCCTTTTTGCACGACTTAGAGGGATTGTCTGACTTGAACAAGACCTTTAGAGACATTCTTGATATAGTTGGTATATATATTGATATATATATATTTATATATACATATGGTGGGCCCCAAGGTTGAAAAGGAGGCCATAAAGCACACAAAGAAGCCATTTCTCTCATATCTGAGGACATAGGAGATATACACACTTAGAGACATTCGGGAGAGGAGAAGAGGGAGTTGAACCAGACCTTGAAGCTCCATTTTCTTCATCAATGGAAGAGTGCAAGGCTGCCATGAGCAACTAACTTCTCTACTAGGGTGTGGTTGAAACCCCTAGCCATGTAAACTTGTTCATTTTTGTAGCATTTTGGGATTTGTATTTAAATGTTGATTATTTAGTCTAGTGATAATGTACACTTATACATCTCTTATATATATTCATTTGATGTTGAGTTTATTCTTGTCTTAGAGTAGATTCTTTCATATGAATGCACAACATTTGCATATTCCACAAGAAGTGTAAATGATGGCTAGGTAATGGTGTTTAAATGAATGTGTTGTGTTTGCTTGTATGAACCTTGCCAAGATAATGTAGTTTGGATGCATTTAGGTTCACTTAGAAATTAGGGTAATTAGTTAGGTTGAAGAGCTATGCTTGTTGAAGATGGATCATGATAGGTTTGCACACACATTAATCTTTTGATATGTCATTGAGGTCACAAACCTAATGACATTGTTAGACATTTAATTTATGAATCCCAAACTTGCTACACCTATGAACATGTGAATGGCTAGTGGTTGACACTACCCCTAGTTCTCTCTCCCAACTTTTAACTCTTTAAATTTATTGTTATTACGTTCATGCAATAGTTTTATAAACAAAACTCAAAACCTTGTTTTTAGGATTAAAGTGGAATTAATCTTTCTTTAAGACAATTATAACTAGTCCTCGTGGGATCGATACCCTCTATATAGAACCATATCTACAAAGATTCGTGCTCTTGCAAGTGGTTAAATTATATTTTGATAAAAAGGGCGAAAATAAGCTTACAATATAATTCAAGTTTAGCCACATCAAAATTTTGGCGTCGTTGCCAGGGACTACAGTTTAATTGTCGCCATTGAAAGATTAAATCTGGTTTAATTCTTAGGCTAGAAATTCTTTCATTCTTTTTTATATATATTTTGTGCTTATCTCTCAAATTGCTTAATTTTAGGTATACCACATAGCGGGCATCTCAAAGACTCAAGTTTGGACCCTTTGTGAGTATCAAGTCTAAAATATGTGCATTTGAGTAATTCTTTTTATTTTCTTTTTATTGAGGTGTTGTTTTATTTTTAATGCATGCTAGGTAGACGGTCATTGTCACTTCCTTTGCTTCCTTGTAATATTGAACTTGAACGAACACTTAGACAACGTAGAGGAACCTCTTGGGACCCTATATTGCCTAGGACTGAAAACATGGAACCAAATCAAGGACAACCTCCTGGACTACCTCCATTTCATCATGAACAACAACTTCCACCACCTCCCCCTCATCAAGGAGAATTGCTTATGGACTTTTATCTTCTGACTACATTTGAAGTACCTTCATGTATTCAGTTTCCTGATGTAGCGGCAACTCAATTCGAAATAAAGTCCTCCACCATCAATCTTCTTAATAGCTTCCAAGGTCTCCCAAATGAAGATCCATACCAGCATTTAGATTACTTCCTTTTCTGTGTGTTCCACCATTAGGGTACCACACTTTACGGAGGATGATCTAAAGCTTCGTATGTTTCCATTCTCCCTAAAAGATAAAGCTAGAAGTTGGTTCAATTCCTTAGAACCTAACTCAATCCATTCTTGGGCGGAAATGCAAATTGAATTCTTAAAAAAATACTTCCCAATGGGAAAGACGAGTGATATTCGACGAGCAATCACCGGATTCACCCAAATTGATCAAGAATAATTTTATGAGATGTGGGAGAGATTAAAAGACCTTCTTAAATCTTGTCCGCACCATGCTGTCCCAAAATGGCAGCTAGTGCAAAGCTTTTATGATGGGCTGAGTGAGCAACATAGGCAAATGATAGATTCCGCTTGTGGAGTTGGATACCTTTTGAAAAGCCCAGATGAGGCATGGAAACTTTTTCAAACCCTAAGTAATAATTCAGCTCAACGCTCTTCCACTAGAAAAGGGAAAGTCACCCAACCTTGTAGAGGAGTGCATGAGATTTCAAGGGTAGATGAGGTTGCCATCCAAGTAAAAGCCTTAACCCGTAAAATGGACCAAATCATAAAAAATGGGCTGCCTACTCCAAGCTAACCTGTTCAAAATTAGGAAGGGTGTTCGTTTTGCTATAGCACTTCACATTATGTACGAGATTGTCCTATTGCCAGCCAATCTCCTGATTATGCTCAAGAACAAGCGAATGCCTTGTACTCTAAACAGATGAATGATCCATATTCAAATACCTACAATCCTGGTTACAAGAATCATCCAGCATTTTCATGGAAATCTCAAGAACCAAGCCCCTCTTTTCAAGGGCAAAATTCCTTTAATTCTCAATCTCAACAGCCTCAATATAGGCCAAATCCTCAACCTTATCATCAAAGATCCAATTACCAACAACCACCACCTCCTCCGAGAAGCCAAGGCTTTAAAGAAAGAGTGATAAGCAATCTTGAGGCTAATACTCGCTTGTTACAAACCCACTCTCAATCAATCTCTAAGGTTGAAGCTAATGCTCAATCTATGGCTAGGTTAGAAGCTCAAATTGGGCAACTAGCTATTGCCTTGAATAGAAGAGAGGAATGTAAGTTGCCAAGTCAACCGGTGGCGAATCCTAAGGGTGTTCATGTGATTGAGGATTCATCATCTTCATCTTGTAATGCTCCTCCGGAGCAAGTTCAATCAATCACCACCTTAAGGAGTGGTAAAATTATAAATTCTAAGGTTGGGGAAGAAAAAAAGGAATCCATTGAGAAACCCAAAAATCCAAAAGAATCCCAATTAAATCCAAATGTGTCTCCTTCAAATCCAAATGTGAACAAAGTCCCACAAAATCCAAAAGGAAAGGCAAATGAAGTTGTGTTACCATCTATTCCAAATCTTGACACCTTTTTTGAACCTTCGGTTCCTTTCCCTCAAAGATTGAAGGAACCTTCTCATTTTGGGAAGCAAGGAGAGAAAATTCAAGACATGATGGAGATCTTCAAACAAGTAAAGATCAATGTCCCTCTCCTTGATGCAATCCGCCAAATTCCCTCCTATGCTAAATTCTTGAAGGACTTATGCACTTGAAAGCGCAAATCTAGGAATAATGTTCCTAAGAAAGTCCTCCTAACTGAGCAAGTAAGCTCCATTTTCCAACACCAAGCCCCTCCTAAATTCAAAGATCCGGGTGCTCCAACCATTTCATGAACCATCGGAAATCAAGCTTTTGAAAAGGCACTTCTTGATTTAGGGGCTAGTGTCAATTTGCTTCCATTCTCAGTTTACCAACAATTAGGTTTGGGGGAACTTAAGCCTACCACAGTTGTGTTGTAACCTGCTGACCACTCGGTGAAGCAACCACGTGGCATCATTGAGGATGTGATAATTCAAGTGGACAAACTCTACTTTCCGGTGGACTTCATAGTCCTTGACACGTAACTGGTCCAAAATCCAAATAGACATATTCCTATCATTCTAGGTCGTCCATTTTTGGCCACGGCAAACGCTTGCGTTAATTGCCATACCGGAGTAATGGACATCTCTTTTGGGAATATAAAAGTCCATTTGAACATCTTCAATGCTTCTCACCACACATTCGATGATGAAAGTGAATGTTTTTGTGTTGATGTAGTGAAGGATCTCATTCAAGAAGCGCTTCTTTCCATTCTTTCTAAGGATCCTCTAGAGGCATGCCTAAGTCATTTCAACTGTGATGATTTTGACATTGAGCAATCCATTTGTGAAGTTAATTCAATGCTCGATGTCACGACCGTCATGGATTTGCCTAAATGGAGAGTTTCGAGAGAACCTTTGCCTCCTTTGTCCAATACTTCCCGAACTCCTTCTCTAATTTCCCCACCACAACTTGAGCTCAAGCCTCTACCGACTACACTCAAGTATGTCTTCTTGGGCTCCAATGAAACCCTTCCAGTCATTATTGCTTCTAATCTCACCAATGATCAAGAGATGGAATTTTTAAAAGTGCTAAAAGAGCACAAGGAAGCAATAGGATGGAGTGTGGCAGATCTTAAGGGAATAAATCCTTCTATTTGTATGCACCGCATACACTTAGAAGATGATGCAAAGACCTCAAGAGAGGCACAACATCGATTAAATCCAAATATGAAGGATGTTGTAATGAAGGAAGTGGTGAAGTTACTAGATGCGGGAATCATTTACCCCATCTCAGATAGTAAGTGGGTGAGTCCCACTCAAGTGGTTCCAAAGAAGTCCGGTATTACAGTGCAACCAAATGATAAGGGTGAATTGGTTCCCCAACGCACCACCACGGGATGGAGAGTTTGCATAGATTATAGGAAACTAAATTCAGCAACTCAGAAAGATCACTTCCCTCTCCTGTTTATTGATCAAATCTTAGAGAGATTAGCCGGTCAAAGTTTTTATTGCTTCCTAGATGGATATTCCGGCTATAATCAGGTTGCTATAGACATGAGGGACCAAGAGAAAACCACCTTTACATGTCCTTTCGGCACATTTGCTTATAGATGCATGCCCTTTGGGTTGTGCAATGCACCGACGACTTTTCAACGGTGTATGATGTCTATATTTTTGGATATGGTGGAAAATTTCTTGGAAGTGTTCATAGATAATTTTTTCATGTTTGGACCTTCATTTGAATCATGTCTCCAAAATCTATCCCGTGTTCTCACACGATGTCAAGAAACCAATCTAATCCTCAGTTGGGAAAAGAGCCATTTTATGGTTCAAGAGGGCATTGTCCTAGGGCACATTATGTCGAAGAGAGGAATTGAGGTGGACAAAGCCAATGTGGAACTTATTTCAAAACTTCCTCCACCATCAACGGTGAGAGAGATTCGTTCTTTCCTTGGGCATGCGGGTTTTTACCGCCGTTTCATCAAAGACTTTAGCAAGATCTCTTGGCCTTTGTGTCACCTTCTTGAAAAAGAGTCTTGTTTTACCTTTGATGAAGCGTGCCTTAACGCTTTTGAAAAACTCCGCACCATGCTTACAATCGCTCCAATTCTCATCCCTCCAAATTGGGCTCTCCCATTTGAGATCATGTGTGACGCATCCGATTATGCCATGGGTGCGGTCTTAGGGCAACGAGTAAACAAATTTCCACATGTTATCTACTATGCTTGTAAAACCCTTTCCGAGGCTCAATTCAATTATACCACAACGGAAAAGGAGTTGCTTGCGGTAGTATTTGCATTGGATAAATTTTGAGCTTATCTATTAGGTTCAAAGGTCATTGTCTATTCGGACCATGCTGCCCTCCGACATCTTTTAGTCAAAAAGGACACCAAGCCTAGATTGATCCGATGGATACTCTTGTTGCAAGAGTTTAATTTTGAGATTAGAGACAAAAAGGGAACTGAAAATGTGGTGACTGACGACCTCTCTAGAATTCTTGTTGAATCCCTACATGACTCCATTCCAGTTTGTGAATCCTTCCCGGATGAACAACTCTTTGTAATCTCTCAAGAGAGTATCCCTTGGTATGCAGACATTGTCAACTACTTGGCAACCAGTAAAATACCATCTTCTTGGACCAAACAAGAAAAGGATCGATTTTTCTCCCAATCACGATCATATTATTGGGACGATCCTCAATTGTTCAAATATTGCCCCGATCAAATAATCCGGAAGTGTGTACCCAACAATGAATTCCAAAACATTCTCAAATTTTGTCATTGTCACGCCCCGAAATCCGGACTGCCAGGATTCCCCCGGACAGACCTCGAATCTCGAGTGTGAACCCATTCACTCAACCCCATGAACTATCTCAAGCATACTCATGCGATAGTATCAAGGTTTTATACCATGCCATAACGCCCCGATTTCCCCACTCTCGGAAGACCAGAGGTTAACTGTCCATTTAAACCCAGTGAACCCTCATTACACTCATTTAGAATGCTTTCATGCACACGACAACATAAAATTCAAGTATGAATCCACTCATTCATATATCATGTTTTTCAATGCATATCATTGCTATAACAAGCCTAGCATGCATTCTAACATTCAAAACAACGCATGGTCACATATATGTCATAAGGCATGCATATCACTCTCATATGCCTACAAACCACAACCTAGCATATTTTAATCATGCTTCAACAATGCACACACTTGCTATAAAATAACCTAGCATGCATTCAACATCTATACACACACACAACCAACATATAATCATATGATTGCACCCCAAAATACACATAACCTACATATGCATATAATACACAATATAGCTAATCATGCTCTCATTTTGCACACTTTGCACATATTCAACCCACACATCATATATTCATCAAGATGGATCTATCTAGCATGCATAATCACAAGGGAAGAGGAAATATAAAAATTCAACCCCTTGCCCATCTCTCTCACATACAAACTCAACCGAAAACCTCTCCGAACCACCCAAAACCCTAGAATCGACAACTAGAAGAGAAGAAACACCCCTACCTCAAGATTGAAGACCTTCCAAGCACTTATCAAAATTTCCAACAGGTTCCACCTTGTCGAAATACGAGTTTGTTCGGTTCAAACCGAAGCCCTAGCCGTCCCCTACACACTTTCCTTCTTCGGCGAATCACGAATCCAAGCCGAATGCACCCAAAATGTAGAGAGAATGTGGAGGGATGAAGAGGGAAATGTTTAGAGAGAGAGGGAACCGTGAGAAATGAGATCTCAGATCTCCCTGGGATATTTATTCCAGTCCTAGGGGCGCGAAATGACCGTTTTGCCCCCGGGCCACTTAATGTACCTTCCCGACCTCTGAATTAATTCTCGAAAACTCCGTGGGACTCGAAATCACTTCCTTAACACTCTAAATATTTCGTTTACTCCATATCCAAAAATAATTATTTCCAAAAATTTTTCAGATTCCCCGGGCCCACTTAAGTCGCATCTCGGCCCTGGTTTGACCAAAAAGTCAAACTTCTCCAAATTTTCCGAAAACTTTCAAAAACCTCATAACATATTTCCAAACATGTTTTCCACTCTCGAAACATCCAAAACATCATCCGAAATGCATTTATAGCGAAAATGATGAAAATTTTTGAAAATCGGTCAATTTTGGTTCCGGTCTCTACAACCTCCCCACCTTTAAAGAATTTCATCCATGAAATTAGCATCATACTCTAAATTACAAGAGTGTTGTCACTAAACCTTAAGTGACCTTCTCTATCTTCCTTCTATCACAGGAAATAATCATAACTTGCCGGTATCCAACACGTGGCTTCCATTCTGTAACCAACAAGGTTCTTGGTTATCACATCACACTACTTCGCTCCAAATTTCACAAAATATCAAACTATTGGCATATCTCGAAAGATGTCCAAATATCTCCAAAGCTGTAGTGCCATCATTTACTGTAACTAACACGGCCATAAATTATCTCCCAAACCAAGTTCATGAAGATCAAAACTATAACCAATTTACTTTTCAACCTACCCATTTCCCAATTAGTGAAACTATGTATAGGCATCCCTTTCTAGTGATTCACCCTCCTTGAATCACAATTCTCAAAGTTCTCACACCAAACAATACCATGTTCATAATCTAAACTTACACATTTCATCTATGATCTGAGGCCAATATTTGTTAAGGATTGATAACTCAATCTTGGGCTGGTTCGATCACCTTTCTCCAAAACTCATGAAATCTTTACTCCCGAAGTCTCATAATGAATCCTTGGATCCTTTCAATTTCACTGGTACTAGAAGGTACGGTTCACAAGTAACAAAAATCTGTGAAAATCTCTATCGTCCACGCCATGATCCAGTCATGTCCCAAAACTAATCAAATCACACACGACAATCGAAACTCAATCTCTCAGGGTCACACCACCCACAATGATACATCCATAGACTAAACTGTCTCTCATGATAAAAATCTCGTATCAGCAAGCGTGTCAATAGACAAAGCTGTATCTCGATGACAACAATCACACTCTCAGGTGTGTCAAATGGCTAAACTGCCCCTCAATGAAATCACAATATCCAGGGGTTGTCCATAAACAAAACTGCATCTATAGTGACAACAACCAATCAATAATAGATGGGCCAATAGACAAAACTGCGTCCCCCACCACTAATGCGTCAATAGACAAAACTGCACCTAAGTGACAACACCAACCATAGTTGTGACAATGGACAAAATTGCGCCCAGAGTTACCACCACTTGTCAATAGACAAAACTGCGTCTAAGTGACAATGATTGGGTCGATAGATAAAACTGCATCCATACGACTCCGATCCTCAACAGTTGTGCCAATAAACAAAACTGCGTCTAAATGACGACACCACTCATATGCGACAATGGACAAAACTGCGCCCAGAGTCACCACCACTTGTCAATAGACAAAACTGTGCCTAAATGACAAGAATCTCAATTGATGTGCCAATAGACAAAATTGCGTCTAAATGACGACACCACTCATATGCGACAATGGACAAAACTGCACCCAGAGTCACCACCACTTGTCAATAGACAAAACTGCGCCTAAATGACAAGAATCTCAACTGATGTGCCAGTAGACAAAACTGCATCTAAACGACAACACCACCACAATGTGACAATGGACAAAACTGCGTCCAGGGTCACTATCACCCGTGTCAATAGACAAAACTATGCCTCATTGACAAGAGTCTCAATAATGGATGGGTCAATAGACAAAACTGCGTCCATATGAGATCGATCCTCCAACTGATGTGTCAGTAGACAAAACTGCGTCTCACTGACAGCACCACAATGATCATCCCAAAGTCTGTAGCCTTCCAAGTTCAGAGGTAAACATTTCTGTAATCGGTTCCTTCAAACCTTGCTTACCAAATACTCCGTCACACACAAAGTAGCCACCCCATACCATCCTCAAACTAGTGGCCAAGTGGAGGTATCCAATAGGGAGATTAAAAAGATCCTTAAGAAAATAGTTCAGCCTGACCAGAAAGATTGGTCATTGCGACTAAATGATGCATTATGGGCTTACCGAACTGCTTATAAGACTCCCATTGGAATGTCACCTTACCGGTTGGTTTATAGTAAAGGATGCCATCTTCCGGTTGAATTAGAGCACAAAGCTATGTGGGCCACCAAGACTTTCAATTTTGACATGCAAATGGCTGGATCTAATCGAAAGCTTCAATTAAATGAATTGGAAGAATTATGATATGATGCGTATGAGAATGCTAAAATCTATAAGGCAAAGTCAAAAGCCTTTCATGATCGTAATATTCGAGTCAAAACGTCTTCTTTGGGCCAGAAAGTATAGTTGTACAACTCACGCCTCCATTTGTTTCTCAGAAAACTTCGCTCCCGTTAGGATGGTCCATTTTTGGTTAATTCCGTTGCTCCCCACGGAGCGGTGGAATTGAAGGACTTGAAAGATGGATCATTGTTTAAAGTGAACGGGCAGCGTTTAAAATCGTGCGTGGATGACCAAGTTACCATGGAGTACATGGATGTCGTCACTTTGACGGATCCCATGTATTTTGACTCGTGAGCCGATTCGAACGTCATGCCATAGACGTGTAAGGTGGCGCGACCATGGTAACTATCATGCTTCCATGATGTCCCTTTAATCCAAAGTACATTTTGTATCTAAGTAATTCTGTATCTAAGTCCCATAAGTCCAAGTCCATGAAGTATAAATCAAACTGACTGTTTTTTAGCATTTCGATTGATCAAAGCAAAGATCTCGATTAATCAAGATCTTGGTTTCGATCGATCAAAATAATGCAGAGATGTTGGAGCCTTTTGCAAAGATCAAAGTCCCGAGAGGTAGTTTACTTCGATAGCACTTCGATAGGTCCTCGATCAATCGACTTTTCGATTAATCGAAGCAAAGATTTCGATTGATCGAGACTTAATCTCGATTGATCAAAGTAAAAATTTTAATTGATCGAGGCTTAATTTTGATTGAGCGAAGCAAGGATTTCGATTGATCGAGATGTGCATCTCGATTAATCGAGATTGACACGATGCCTGCACGTGAGCCGATTATTTATTTAAATTGCTGGGCTCCCTCTCATTTCTATGATTCTTCCCAAGACAATCCGACTTCCTCCTCTTCGCCGAGCGATCCAAAGCTTCCCAGAGTGCCGTCCAACCCTTGTTCAATCATTCCCGACCATCCACTGTCATTCGCCGTAGTCTGAGTTCTCCACGTGTACGCGCACGTTCGTCTCTTCACGGCTGCGTGTTCAGATTTCATCTTCTTGCTCCGATCATCATCTTCACCTTAAGGTAAGTGATGCATGGCTTTATTCTTGCTTGCTTTACTGCCATTTTTGTTAGTTTTTCGGTGAAATAAGAATAGATAGATGACATTGGGTTGGAGTGATTTACATTCGCGATGTTCATAATGAGATCTTACGGGTTTCAGGGGTAGGAATGCATGTATGGGTGAGATGTTACATTATTTTTGTTTCGAATGCTTAATGTACGGTTTGCAACTGCGATCCCATCATTTCGATTGCATCCGCTTACACTGCTTCGTTGAGAGTGAGATGAGAGACATATTCATATGGGTTATTTTTGCTTCCTAAGTACACCTCATCGTGTCGATTCGAGCGTATGTTGGAATGCATGTGTCAGCACCATGGACTAGAACCTCCTTTTTAATTTTTATTCGTATTTTAGTATTCATTTTATTTACGTATTTTTGGAATAAGTGCAGACTGTTCTAAGACTATGGCGAGGGTGAAGAATGCTCCCGGTGCTGTTAGAAATGTGCCCGGGCGAGCCTTTTAGACACGGAAGTTCCACCCCGAGCAGTGATTTGAGCTGAAAGAGTACGAGATTCGTCCCGACTGCTCGTGGGCTGTAGCAGAGCTCAGGCAGCGCCGGCTAGACCGATTATGCATGCCACCCACTGATGTGGCGCATGAGCGCTTGGTGCAAGTGTTTTATGAGCGCATGACCTATTCCTGCACTGCGCCTGGCACATTGGAGACAATCATAGGCAGCACGACGATCACTATCACGTCGAGCTGGATCACACAGATGCTCGGCATTCCTCACCAGCAGCCTCCAGATATGGTTAACCAGGATGGTCGACCGATTTACAGGCCTGAGTTCCCGGCGGACATGACCTTGTTCTCCATCGTGATGGACATGTGTAGCGGGGTGTTTACCACACCCAGTCACAACTGCACGTCCAAATCGATGTGGCCGAATGTTCTATGGTTCTTGGACACCGTTCTCATCAAGAACGCGTGTCCTCTACAGCATGTGGCAGAGTGCCGAGGTGACCTCCTCCGTTGCCTATACACTTTCCACACTTGGTTTTCTGTTCCGTCACTGATCTGGGGGCAGATGTTCAAAATCTGGGACGGCCTTGTCAAAAAGAGCATGAGGCAGGTAGCGAGTTGGCGGCTTCCCTTTCCTTTCCTGGTCATAGCTTTTCTCAATCGTGCCTGTATACCGGTCAGTGATACTGACATCTAGCTAGCACCGCCCTCCCGCTTCATGCCTACTCAGTGGGAGCGGGTGAGGCGACACTTAGAGCGACAGGACCACCAGGGCGATCCTCCAGAGGACGTAGACATGGATGCCCTAGTGGAGATGGATGAGGGTGCGCCTGCAGAGGGTGACGCATCTGAGGAGGAGCTGGGGGATGATGATATGGATATCGCCATTGAGCGACATGAGATCCTGGCGACTGGCTACCTCTGTCTGGCAGCTGACGTTGAGCGGCTCCAGTAGGGTTTTGAGGAGCACGTCCAGGTGACGCAGAGTTAGCTGGCAGGCATTAGGATGGATATTACGTCTTTGGCACAGGGTCAGAGGGTGATTCTAGATGAGTTCTGGGCCTTCCGGCAGGACCTGCAGTTCCTGTTTGCCGACCGAGCTTCCTCCTCCACCTTTACTCCACACACCGAGCCACCTCCACCACCACCCGCCTAATGTAGCTGTATCCATTAGGACTGTCTGCTTTACTTTCTGTTATTTTTCTTTCTTTATTTTTTGATAGGCCATGTTGGCCATATTAGTTTTTGTGTATTCCACATGCATGTACACTTTGTACTGAAACTTATTTTCATATATATGGAATACAGTTATCTTTTCTTTTATACCATGTGTTATATTTACTGTTTTTATTTTTACTTTTTGCCAATATCAGTGATCTCTATACTTTGACTATGTATGTAGTACCACTTGCCTAATTGTTATATGCGATTCAGTTGATGATTTCCGTTTATTACCGCCTGGTTTCAATTCCCAATACTGTTGAGATTGCTTCAACGCAGTATGACGTTAATAAAGAAAGGCAGCCCCTTTGTATGCTATACGTTAGCGTGCCTGGATAGTCAATATCTTATCGCATAGACCTCTTAGTCAATTGGGAACCACTAGTTCAGAGCTTTGGATGTGTAGTGATCTTGGCATTGTCCGCTTGTACATGATTCTTTTATTATGTTCTTTTCATATACTTTTTGTTCCTTTTAATGCTTATGGTATCCAGTTGGTGTTCGGTGCAGGTTTTTCTCATTTGCAAGATGACCGCTCGTGTTGGAATGCCATTTTTGTCGCATTCTGCAGTCCCGGTAATTTCTTTCCTTGTTCCTCTTGTTCAAACATTGAGGACAATGTTGCATATAAGTTTGGGGGTGCGGTATGCTATATCACTTGATGCATGCAATGTTCAGTCTTTGTATTGATTGTCATTGTAGAGCAGTTTTTTTCTTTTTCTTGATATTTTTGCATGCTTGCTATGATGTCTTGCTTTTTAAAGGAAGATCATCCGAATAAATGTCCGAGGTAAATGTAGCAAGTAGTTAAGAATTTTAACATTGTAAATACCCGCACTTTTGCAAGCTATGTAATAGGTTAGAACGGTCTACATTTTTGTCCAAATATGAATACGTACAGTTCTTGCCCTAAATTTGTCCTTAACCGCACAAATTCGCACACATGCATTTTAAATTGTGGGGTATAAGTCTGATGGAGAATGTGGTAAATTTTTATTTTTATTTGAACAACTTAAAGAATGAATTCTTCCGACTGTTGTAAAAAAAAAAAAAAAAAAAAAGAGAGAAAAATATGCAATAAGCCTTCTCACTCAATAAACTGAATCTCTATGCCTCATTAAGCATGGAGTATTCGCGTAAAAGTGTACAAGGTTGAGCAATAATAAGCGGGTGGCTTGCTTAAGCTCATCACCTTGTAAGCTCGGTTATTAAGTCTGAGGGGTGCTTTTTCACCTAATGCCCTAAAATCAATTGGTTTGGGAGTCATTGGCCCAATGCCGCTACATGGGCTTACAAGAAAGCAAAAAGAGCTAAGCATTGCACGGTCATCCGCACATGAGCATTCATGTATGTTTTATGCTAAGGAACAACGGTGTTGAGTTTCTTTTTCAATGAGTTTTTCTTTTAAAAACAAATTTGTTCTTATTTTTCTCCAAATATGACAAAGCCACGCGTTGGAATGCATGTTCACTTTTCAAAGAGGATTTTGGGATTGGAAATGGTAATTCTGTTCGGACTGGCCATTATGTGGGGACTGTCGTCTATTTATAGCTTGTGAAAGTCCATTTTTGCTAATGACCACATAGTTCTGTAATACTTGTTGCATTTGTCAAGCGTGACACGAACGGATAATCAACTTTTATTTAGTTGATGACTGAGCATGATTAAATTTTTGGTATAAGATAGTTAAATTCATTTTTATAGAATTGCATTGCTAAGGGACTAGCAATGTGTAAGTTTGGGGGTGTGATAAGTGTTCAATACTATGTATTTGAACCCTCTTTATTGCATATGTTAGTCCCATTTTTACGTTTACCGAGATACATTTACGGTATTTTTGTGTTTTTGATGTATTGCAGGTTTTTTACCAAAAGGAGCAAGGTTTGAGGCCATTTGCAGTTGAAGAGCAAAATTCAGAAAAGAAGCCAAGGCATCTCAATCAATCGAGATGTTGATCTCGATCAATCGAGATCTCGATTGATCGAGACTTGATTTCGATTGATCGAAATCTCGATCAATCGAGATTCTGTAGAGCCACTTGCCCACTTGCTCACCTGCTCTCCCATTTGCAACAAAATCCCTCTTTTTGCACGACTTAGAGGGATTGTCTGACTTGAACAAGACCTTTAGAGACATTCTTGGTATAGTTGGTATATATATTGATATATATATATTTATATATATATATGGTGGGCCCCAAGGTTGAAAATGAGGCCATAAAGCACACAAAGAAGTCATTTCTCTCATATTTGAGGACATAGGAGATATACACACTTAGAGACATTCGGGAGAGGAGAAGAGGGAGCTGAACCAGACCTTGAAGCTCCATTTTCTTTATCAATGGAAGAGTGCAAGGCTGCCATGAGCAACTAACTTCTCTACTAGGGTGTGGTTGAAACTCCTAGTCATGTAAACTTGTTCATTTTTGTAGCATTTTGGGATTTGTATTTAAATGTTGATTATTTAGTCTAGTGACAATGTACACTTATACATCTCTTATATATATTCATTTGATGTTGAGTTTATTCTTGTCTTAGAGTAGATTCTTTCATATGAATACACAACATTTGTATATTCTATAAGAAGTGCAAATAATGGCTAGGTAATGGTGTTTAAATGAATGTGTTGTGTTTGCTTGTATGAACCATGCCAAGATAATGTAGTTTGGATGCATTTAGGTTCACTTAGAAATTAGGGTAATTAGTTAGGTTGAAGAGCTATGCTTGTTGAAGATGGATCATGATAGGTTTGCACACACATATATTAATCTTTTGATATGTCATTGAGGTCATAAACCTAATGACATTGTTAGACATTTAATTTATGAATCCCAAGCTTGCTACACCTATGAACATGTGAATGGCTAGTGGTGGACACCACCCCTAGTTCTCTCTCCCAACTTTTAACTCTTGAAATTTATTGTTATTACATTCATGCAATAGTTTTATGAACAAAACTCAAAACCTTGTTTTTATGATTAAAGTGGAATTAATCTTTCTTTAAGACAATTACGACTAGTCCTCGTGGGATCGATACCCTCTATATAAAACTGTATCTACAAAGATTCGTGCTCTTGCGAGTGGTTAAATTATATTTTGATAAAAGGGGCAGAAATAAGCTTACAATATAATTCAAGTTTAGCCACATCAGTGAAAAAATTCCTTCTTTTTAGATTATTAGAAAAATCATGAGATCATTGCATGATAGGTTCTAAGCTAAATTGGAAGCCTTAGATGAAAGCAAAGATGTAGATTCTATGGAAGTGGCTGAGTTAGTGGGATCAATTCAAACTTTTGAGATGAAATATCCAAAGCTTCAGAAATCAAAAAATTTGGCTTTAAAAACCTCAAAGACTTCCAAGTCTTCAAGTTTGTCAAATTGTTCAAATTCTTCAAAATCTGAAGTTGAAAAAATTGAAAGTTTTGAATATGATTCAGATAATGATGTAGCACTCCTTGTTAGGAAATTTAGAAAAATTCTTGAATATGAAAAAGGTAAAAATTTGAGAAAAGGAAATCCTTCTAAATTTCGGAATCAAAGCTTATCATCTAAAGGTAAGGAAATGAAAGAAAAAGAAGATGACTCTAAGGAAATTGAGGTTACTTGCTGGACATGTGGTGGAAAAGGTCATACATCTAACCAATGTCCAAGTCCTAAGAAAAATAGCTTTAGTGCAAAGAAAAGTTTAAACAAGAAAGTCGTGAAAGCTATTATTTCTGAGTCTGATAGTGATTCATCTGTTGAGAATGATTCTCTTATTTTTGTTGCCTTATTGAATGATGATACTACTAATGATTCTTCTTCTGATATAGATGAAACAGATATATACTCTACTCTCAGTCAAGTAGGGTCTGATGATTCAGAAGTTGAGCAATCTGATGTAGAACCATGTGAAAACAAGTTGCCAGAACTATTTTAGAAATTGCTGGAAGCTTATAATAAAAAATCTGAGAAGCTGAAGTAAGAAAAATCTGAGAAAGAGACTTTGAAGAAAAAGAATAAAGTTCAAGTGAAATTGATTGAAGACAGTAAAACTGAAATTCTGAATCTTCAAAGCAAAGTCAAGTTTCTCGAAAGCGAGGTAAGTCAAGCTATTTCTGTTAAAAATGTTCTTATTGCTAGAATTAATTTTCTTGAACCTGAATTGAGAAAATCATAAGAGAAATTAATTGCTTTTACTTCTGGACAGATTAAGCTTGATAGCATGATTAGTATTGGTAAGCTTGTAGGAGATAAGACTGGATTAGGTTTTGTTCGGTCATCATCTAAGGGTAAAATTATTTTTGTTAAACCCAAGAACTTAATTGTGTCTGAACCCAAACCTAAGTCTCAAGTTGAGTCTGTGCATGCTAATGTTGTGTCCAATGTCCTGTATTGTACTTTTTGTGGTAAGACTGGACATAGTCAACACTATTGCTATAAAAAGAGGAAACATTCTAATTCTGATTTTCATGTGTATAATTCTTTCACTAAGAATAGGGTTCATGCTAAAAAGCCACATTATTTAAACAAACCCAAAAATTCTCATGGTAAAAAGAATTCAAATAAAAAGAAGAATATTTTCGTTTCTCCACAATTCTTTTCTGATAAATTACATGTTAAAACTATCTGGATGAAAAAGGAAGATTTGGAGAAGTTTGTGCCCGTTGATACTATAGGATTTTTTTCTAATAGGTCTTTGGGTGTAAAACTTCTAGGAGAGTTCTATTTTGGTTTGAAACTTCTAGGAGAGTTCTATTTTGGTTTTACACTTCTTTTCCAAGTAAAATTAGAACTCCCTTGTCTATATATGTATTCATATTTTCTCTACAAAATAAGCAAGTAATATATGCCTAAAACATATTTTTAGAGAGAGAAAATATATACAATATAATTAGGGCTATTTATTTTTAAGAACACACATCCATACTTCACGAGTGATATTTAGGATGGTGTTCTACTTCTGATTAGTTGCTCAGAGACTGCATCAAATCTATTTGCTTATCAGAACATTGGATTGATGGTTCTTAGCTTGCTTGCTTGCTAAGGAAGAAAGGTGACCAGATTGTACTACGAAGGGAACAAAATACTTGCTGAGTATTTTGGTTCTTCCAGCAACCTTCTGTAATGGTGGTGACGTTAGCCAGAAGTCTGCAGTAGTTGGACATGTTGTCGCAATCATAAGCCTGAGGTGGTCCACATCAGATCCTTGACAGAGTGAAGAGGGGTGTGAGATAGAGACAGAGTCTATTGTACTTTGCTTCATGATAGTGAATTGGTTCCCTGAGGCGTGCCACCTCCCTCCATGGTTTTCCCGGCTTGGGTTCTCACGTATATCTGGTGCATTCTTTTCTTTATTTGCACTTTATTTATTTACTTGCTTTAATTGTTTGATTAATTGGACTTAAAATTGAATTAATTAAAAATTAAGAAAAGAGCAAGTGATCCCATTCACCCCCCCAAGGTTCTAAAATACTTTTCGCAACCGCTTTCGCACCGCGCAACTCACACAATCTGATTGTTTTAATGATTACAATTTATTATTGTGTGCTAAATTTTAGGAATTATTCATTAATTCAGGTATAACGCTTACGGTTGAGAAACTTAGAAGGAATCAAGTTCAAGCTTATTTTCCCAAAAAGAATCCATATCTAAAAATATGCTATTGGCCAACTCACATGAAGGCGTACCTATAATGTCTTGATTAGACAAAAGATAATGGGTACTAAGAGTCTTTTGTTGCTCAAGAGCCAACTTTGCATTTGATGAAGAGCCATCAGCATTTAATGTGTTCACCTAACATAACCTACTTGCACTTGGGGTGGAGTTAGGGGTCTTCTCTACCCAAATTTTTTATTTTTTTATTATACCTCAAAAAATAATTAATTTGTAAATAATACTTCAAAAATTTATTAAAAATATCAGTTGCTCCTTCAAATAAATAGATAGTTGGGTGAGTGTACCAACTAGAAAAAAGAAATGATCAACTATTTTTAGCTGTCAATTTAGTTTCGACAGTACTTGATGACGAATGATTATCTTTAGACTGTTCCAATGAAAGTTCAGTTAATTGTAGGAACATATAATATCTTTTTTTATTTGAATGATTTGATGATATAAAATAGCATCAATCCCAATATTGGTACTAGTACTGTTATCTTGTTTCAAAGTTGGTAAACACTTCTCTCCACAAAGATATATATCTTACTCAAATTTGTTAATTTTTTTTGTTCCCTTTTTTCTTTTTAGTTTTTAATTTTTTTAATTTAGTAAAATGTTGGATCTGTATTAGTATTATCATTTAGTATGAGACACTTTTGGTTAGAATGGTGTCTTGTTGAAAAGTTAAAAATAATTGTGGTCACTAAAGTGATTATAATTGAAAAAAATAAAATGAAGTTGACTCAGAAAAGTCCTTCCCAATATATGGAAGGATTGTGAGAATCTGGTGGCGTGATAATTTCAATGGGAAGAGAAAGAGAGGTGGTTCCTTGAAACTACAAAGATTTTATCTAAAGAGGAAAAGGTACGATCATTACAAAGTGAAAGAAAAACTTGTAGAGTATTTTTGTTCTTTCAGCTACTCTTTTGAAAGAATTGTGACGTTAACCGGAAGTCGGCAGTAGTTGGACCTGAAGTCGCAATTGTAAGCCTGAGGTATTCAGCATGAAGTTCTTATCAGAGTGGTGTGGGTTTGAGTCTGGGATAGACTATGTGGTACTTTGCTTCGAGATAGTGAATTGGTTTCTCTGGGGTCTTCTGCCTTACCCCTGTGATTTTTCCCTTCCCAGGGTTTCCACGTAAAATTTCTGATGTCATCTCTAACTTTTCTTACTTGATACATTTATTTTTATGTTTTATTTGGATGCTTAATTGATAATAATTGTGGGTAATTAATCAATCATAAAAATTAGACAAGAAGACCTATTCACCCCTCTCTTGGTCTAAAGATTAGCATCTCACTCTAAATTAACTAAACATTTCCGCATTACGTAACTCGCAGAACATGCCCTAAACCTCCTCTAAAACTTGGGCTTTTAAAGAGTAAGGAAATAGTGGGAGGTCTTGTGCCTTGATATGTTGAAATCAATGACTAAAGTATGAGAACATATTTGCTGTATTTTTTAGTCATGGTGGCCTAATTTTGGTCATTTGGACCATTATCCAATCCATGAAATGCTGCATTCTTTAGTTTTCGTGATTAAAATTTCTAAGTCTCAACCTTCAGTTTGATTGGTTGTTTGACTTGGAAGATTCAAAATTGTTGGACTTTCACCACTACAACATTGTATGGGTCAATGTGGCAGGCTAGCATTTTCTATTTCTTCTTAGTCCTACTAATAACATGTTTTAACATGAGGTATCGTATTTTAGACCCTTTTGTTTTGTTCTATACCTTCCCCCCCCTCCAAAAAGAGGGAAAGGGGGGGGGGCATTGTTGGCCATTAAGAAAATTGTGTGTAGCAGTTTTGAGTGAAAGGAAGTGATCTCATTTAACTAGAATTGTGTGAGAACATCCCGGTTATGTAAAGTCCGAGAACAATGCAGGGTGAAAGTGAGTTGTCATTTCCATTTTTTCTTGTACGCTAAATAGAATTTGTTCCTTAGCATAGTTGCAAGAAAGTTGGCGAACTATATATCGACATTGTCTTTGAGTCAAAGCTATTTTCAGTCAGCTTTGAGGTATCATTAGGTGCATCAAAGCAAAATTATGTGACAATGTTCACACGCAGATTATGAAAATTTATATCTAATCCCAGTTACAAGTCAAAGCAAGTACTGGAGTTCATTTTTGCATGGTTATTGCTATAGTTTTAGCGGACTTAGTGATTGATGCGTCTGCAAAAATGTATGAAAATGTAAGATTATAAAAATGAGTGACGTTTCACATTTCGAATAAATATTTCAAAATATATCTCGAATCTATGTGACAGGTGACATAGTGCTTAGTTAATATAAAAATACACATCAACATGTAAAATTCTATATGAGTAATTATTTGGTACCTCGAAAATTTCATATTTATTGGAAGCCCACCAACAATAAATCTCTATTTTCCATTATTTTAGGAGATAAAATTAAATTGTGAGTTAGTATTGGTGGAATTACCCATACATGGAGCCCGGGTTGTCTAATATACATGTTGATGTCTATTTTTAAATTAACTAAGCACCATATCACCTGCCACATAAATTCGAGATATATTTTAGAATATTTATTTGGGACATGTAGCATTTTCCTATGACATCTAATAGTAGTTACATGTCAAAGCAAGTGATGGAGTTTGTTCTTGCATGGTGATTGGCTAGTACTTGATGTAGTGGACTTGGTGAACGGCATGTAAGGATCAAGTTCGTCGCTATATATAATCCTCGTACCGATTACTTTGTGTTGTGTGTAGTATATTTTGTGCTTTCTTTGGTGAAAACTGTGTCGATTGCTTTGTTACTTGGCATGGGTATCTCCTCTTGGTGTTTGTTATGGTAGAATTGAGTGAAGGTCCAGTTCTGTGGATTAGGGGTTCATATGTCTTTATGATTTAGTGTTAGAAGTTTATTTTTTTCCTTCAAATGAACATTTTTTGGTAGTTACATTGTTCCTCAATTGTATATGGTGATCCTTTGTTAGCTACATAATACTTGTTTTGTTAATAAATAATGCCTTGATGTTCTTTTGCTTTGAAATTTTATCTTTCTATTGTTTTATAAGTTCTTGTTTCCAACAATGTTGTGTTGGAAACCATGCAGCTCAGATGATACTAAACATAATTGTAGTTCAATAATGATTGGCTTTTTGGTACAAAATATAGCACCATGCCATACTCGGATTTTCAATGAAATACCCCCCAACCAAATTTCGCGTATGAGGTGGCCACTCTCATACACAAAACCTGGGAGATACATACAATTAGTAGCAACAAGCATAGAATACAAAAGACAGTAAAATAAATTCTAAAATCTGAACAGAAAATCCCACTGAATTGAAATAACTGGTAAACAAATAATTATATGTTTGATAATACAATTTGGAAGTCCAGTAACCCAAGGACCCCTTAATAAAAAAAAACATAAAAGTAAAACTTTATGAACAGATTTAAGTCTCTACACTAAAGTATGGCAAGGAATGGATGATTGTCACGCTCTACGAACTCCACGCACAAAATCTCTAGGTAGAAACTGTCTGAAACCTGAAATATTAACAAAGTCGGTTAAACCCACGAGCAAATTCTCTCTACTACAACCCAATCAGAGAACCGGTAAACATACCCTCTATATGAGGACAGTAAAGACATATAGATATAATTATACCGTTTAGTCATTAAATCTCCTATCTTATAAGTAACTAGAACTATGTTCTAAACTAACCCATCCATTATCACAATAAAGATAAAACAAATTTCTAAATTCAAACCATAGACAATCCTAACATGCCTTCTTCTATATATTCTACAAATGTCTTACAAGGTATTAGGAAAACCTATCCTGCCTCCACCAATAATCATTTCCCAAGACAACAAATTTATGTTTATATACAATTAAAGATAACCCACCAGCTCATAAATATATATCCCCAATTAACCCTGTGACCCAAGAATAGAGCTACCCCACACCCTACACTAACACATCAGTTATCTTAATGCAAGTGCAGACTAGTTTTAAGTTTACACAAGAAACAATCATAACATGCTCGAATATATAACAAGAAATATTCTTACTAGATATTAGGCAATCCTGACATGCTCCAATAAAATATAAAGATACCATATTAGTTGTTTGGCGATCCCGACACGCCTTGGCAATCCCAACATGCCAAATATAATGCATAAATACCTTATTAGGTATTAAGCGATCCCGATACGCCTTGGCAATCCCAACATGCCAAATATAATGCATAGATACCTTATTAGGTATTAGGCGATCCCGACACGCCTTGGCAATCCCAACATGCCAAATATAATGCATAGATACTTTATTAGGTATTAGGCGATCCCAACACGCCTTGGCAATCCCAACATGCCAAATATAATGCATAGATACCTTATTAGGTATTAGGCGATCCTGACACGCCGGGCAATCCTTCCATGCCAAATAAAATGCATAGATACCTTATTAGGTATGGGCGATCCTGACACGCCGGGCAATCCTTACATGCCAAATAAAATATAGAGATGCATTCCCAATATGAAACATAAAATAAATAAGGTGCATTATGATTTTAGTTTGCACAAACAAAGTAATTCAAATTATCTGACATGAAATTATCACCATAAGACAAATCGTTCACAAGTAAGCTATAATCAAGTATTTAATGGGCATTTATATCCTTAAAGGAAAATACATTCAAGTAAATCAAACAACACAATTTAACCACTTTAGAAGCAAACACCCAATCCAACCCCCAATGCACTCAAATCTATGAGGGAGTCTAAACCAAACTCTTATCTAGGTTATGGGCCTATTCTACTTCTAATAACCCTATTAAATCATTCTGAATTTTCTAGAATTTTAAAAATATTTTCAACAAATAAAAGAAGGTGAAAACCCAACTTTTAGATACTTTAAAAATTAATTGAACACCAAGGGAAGTTCATTTCAAGATGAAAATTTAAAACCAAGCTTATTTAACCTCTAGAAAGTTACAATAAAAATTTGGGAATTTTTGAAATTATAAAAGTATTTTCTAAAATTACAGAAAGTGAAAAACCCAACTTTTCGACACTTTAAAAATAAATTGAACAACAAGAAAAGACTATTTTGAGTTGAAAATTTAAAACCAAGTGTATTTAGCCCCCAGAAAGTTATAGTAAAAATTTAATAATTTTTGAAAATTTCTAAGTATTTTCTAAAATTAAAGAAGCTGAAAAACCTAGTTTTTAGACATTTTAAAAATTAATTTAAAGACAATGGTAAATCATTTCGACATGAAATTTAAACCCCAAGCTCCTTAAGCTCCCAGGAAGTTGACATAAAATTTTGGGAATTTTTTGAATCATACAAGTATTTTTAAAAAATGATTTTTTGAATTTTTAAGTTTTTCTAAAAATATAAAAAATTCAAAACAAATACCAAAATAATTCAGAATGGGCCCAATATCGGACCCAGAGGTGGGCCCCCGCGAACGGGGCCTAAAAATACTTTTTCGGCCACCGGCGCTGGCGGCACGTGCCTCCACGCACCGGCGGAACACTTGGCCACCTTTTCTTTTTTTTTTTTCTTTCTTTTTTCCTTTCTTCTTTCTTCTTCCTGAAGCTCCACGCAACAATAATGGTGGAAAAACTTCCCGATCACTTTCGGGCACCGAATCGGGCATATGAATATACCATTGAACTCGTATCGATATAAGCTACGCATTGGTACCAAAGTCATCCCCTCTCGCGGCCTAAATTAAAACGTCCAATTTCAAGTTTCGAAAATCTAAAATTTCAAACTCAATTTTCCGTCAATCTACCTAACGGTTCACAACCAAACTTTCAAGTATTGTTCTAGGAAGTAAGATCTACCTTGTAATCGGAACAAAAACGTTCAAAAATGATGAATACAGTAAACCCAATTTCATGTTTATATATATATATATATATATATATGAAGCCGCCTATACAGTCATATATACATGTATAAACATATGCAAAAATACCCTAAAACAGTTCCAAAACTCCAAAATCTTCATGTTTAATTCACAGAATTATTCTTAGCATGCAAAATAATTTAGTTTCATAATTAATAGCATACAAATTTCTAGAACATGTCTATACAATTAATATATATATTATACATATCTTCCAACAACATGTATATACAAAAATATATATGTATACAGATTCAAAGGGGAAGAGAAGAGTTCGAACTTGCCTTGTGATGTTGAGCAAAAATCACTTTTTTTCTCTTTTCCTGGCATCTACCGTTTTCTCCCTATCTGTGCGTACGAATCCTCTGTGCGTAGAAAACTACTGAACCCTAATTCCTTTTCTCCTATTTAATATTCCTAAATAATTAAACTAATAAATATAAAATATTTAGCGCAACTATATATATATATATATATATATATACACATATATATAGTCCAGCCCAGCAGCCTAGCCCAACCTAATAATAATAATAAAACAAAATTAAAGAAAATGCAGCCCAAACCAACATATTTTTATTTAACAGAAAAAAAAACTATATTTAAAATAAATATTTAACACACAATTAAGCTCAATCAACACTTAGCAACAATTCAAACATCCACAGTAAATATATAAAAACAGGCATTGACAAAATTAATTAAAGCATTTAAATAATTAGAACCTCCATCAAATAAATAAAAACCCCATTTAGATATCCTCAAATTATGGGGTATTACATAGCATTGTGAAAATTTGACTTAGAATATGTTTAGAAAATGGTATTTTTTTTCATTGGTAAAAGATAATTATTTTTACTTTGAAAATTTTATTTTGTTGTTCGTTCTGAATAGTATATTTTGTTGCAGTGATTTCATCAATATCAATCTGTTTTGCTTTTGAACCAGAATTAATTATACGATGACAAAGCACCAAAGAAAAAATAAAAATACTAAAATAGTGTTATTTGTTTACTTTTGGTGGGTAGAAGAACACTAATGAGTTGTGTGAGCGAACGAAAAGACTAATCTAAGACCAATCTGACTGTTTTGATGATTACAATTTATTATTGTGTGGTAAATTTTGGGAATTATTCATTAATTCAAGTATAATGCTTACGGTTGAGAAACCTAGAAGGAATCAAGTTCAAGCTTATGTTTCCAAAAAGAATCCATATCTAAAAATATGCTATTGGCCCACTCACATGAAGGCGTACCTATAATGTCTTGATTAGACAAAACATAACGGGTACTAAGAGTCTTTTGTTGCTCAAGGGCCAACTTTGCATTTGATGAAGAGCCATCAACATTTAATGTGTTCACCTAACATAACCTACTTGCACTTGGGGTGGAGTTAGGGGTCTTCTCTGCCCAAATTTTTTATTTTTTTATTATACCTCAAAAAATAATTAATTTGTAAATAATACTTCAAAAATTTATTAAAATGTAAGTTGCTCTTCAAATAAATAGATAGTTGGGTGAGTGTACCAACTAGAAAAAAGAAATGATCAACTATTTTTAGCTGTCATTTTAGTTTTGACAATACTTGATGAGGAATGATTATCTTTACACTATTCTAGGGAAAGTTCAATTAATTGTAGGACCATATAATATCTTTTTTTATTCGAATGATTTGATGATATAAAACAGCAGCGATCCCAATATTGGTACTAGTACAGCTGTCTTGTTTCAGAGTTGTTAAACACTTCTCTCCACAAAGATATATATCTTACTCAAATTTGTTAATTTTTTTTGTTCTCTTTTTTCTTTTTAGTTTTTAATTTGTTTAATTTAGTAAAATGTTGGTTCTGTATTAGTATTATCATTTAGTATGAGACACTTTTGGTTAGAACGGTGTCTTGTTGAAAAGTTAAAAATAATTGTGGTCACTAAAGTGATTATAATTGAAAAAAATAAAATGAAGTTGACTTAGAAAAAGTCCTTTCCCTTATATGGAAGGATTGTGAGAATTTGGTGGCATGATAATTTCAAAGGGAAGAGAAAGAGAGGTGATTCCTTGAAAGTACAAAGATTTGATCTGAAGAGGAAGAGAAACGATCATTACAAAGGGAAAGAAATACTTGCAGAGTATTTTTGTTCTTTCAGCTACTCTTTTGAAGAATTGTGATGTTAACCGAAAGTCTGCAGCAGTTGGACCTGAAGTCATAATTGTAAGCCTGAGGTATTCCGCATCAAGTTCTTATCGGAGTGGTGTGGGTGTGAGTCTGGTACAGAGTATCTGGTACTTTGCTTCGAGATAGTGGATTGGTTTCTCTGGGGTCTTCTGCCTCACCCCTGTGATTTTTCCCTTCCTAGGGTTTCCACGTAAAATTCATGGTGTCATCTCTAACTTTCCTTACTTGCTAAATTTATTTTTATGTTTGATTTGGATGCTTAATTGATAATAATTGTGGGTAATTAATCAATCATAAAAATAGGACAAGAAGACCTATTCATCCCCCTCTTGGTCTAAAGATTAGCATCTGACTCTAAATTAACTAAACATTTCTGCACTACGTAACTCACAGAACATGCCTTAAACCTCCTCTAAAACTTGGGCTTTTAAAGAGTAAGGAAATAGTGGGAGCTTTTGTGCCTTGATATGTTGAAATCAATGACTAAAGTGTGAGAACATATTTGTTGTATTTTTTAGTCATGGTGGCCTAATTTTGGTCATTTGGACCATTATCCAATCCGTGAAATATTGCATTCTTTACTTTTCATGATTAAAATTTCTAAGTCTCAACCTTCAGTTTGATTGATTGTTTGACTTGGAAGATTCAAAATTGTTGGACTTTCACCACTACAGCATTGTATGGGTCAATGTGGCAGGCCAGCATTTTCTGTTTCTTGTTAGTCCTACTAATAACAAGTTTTAACATGAGGTATCGTATTTTAGACCCTTTTGTTTTGTTCTATAACATCCCCCCCCCCCCCCCCACATCCAAAATGAGGGAAAGGGGGGGGGATTGTTGGCCATAAAGAAAATTGTGTGTACCAGTTTTGACTGAAAGCAAGTGGTCTCATTTAACTAGAATCGTGTGAGAACATCTAGGTTATGTAAAGTACGAGAACAATGCAATTTTGAGTGAAAGTGAGTCGTCATTTCCATTTTTGCATGTATGCTAAATAGAATTTGTTCCTTAGCATAGTTGCAAGAAAGTTGGCGAACTACATATCAACATTGTCTTTGAGTCAAAGCTGTTTTCAGTTAGCTTTGAGTTATCATTAGGTGCATCAAAGCAAAATTATATGACAATGTTCACACGCAGATTTTGAAAATTTATATCTAATCCCAGTTACAAGTCAAAGCAAGTACTGGAGTTCATTTTTGCATGGTTATTGCTATAGTCTCATGGTTTGTGTTGTTGTAGCGGACTTAGTGATTGACGCGTCTGCAAAATTGTATGAAAATGTAAGATTATAAAAATGAGCAACGTTTCACATTTCGAATAAATATTTCAAAATATATATCTCGAATCTATGTGACAGGTGAGATAGTGCTTAGTTAATATAAAAATACACATCAACATTAAATTATAGGAATCCCACCAACAATAAATCTCTATTTTCCATTATTTTAGGAGATAAAATTAAATTGTGAATTATTATTGGTGGAATTTCCCCATACATGGAGCCCCAGTTGTCTAATATACATGTTGATGTCTATTTTTAAATTAACTAAGCACCATATCACCTGCCACATAAATTCGAGATATACTTTAGAATATTTATTTGGGATATGTAGCATTTTCCTATGACATCTAATAGCAGTTAAATGTCAAAGCAAGTGATGGAGTTTGTTCTTGCATGGTGATTGGCTAGTACTTGATGTAGTGGACTTGGTGAACGGCATGTCAGGATCAGGTTCGTCGCTATAAACAATCCTTGTACCGATTACATTGTGTTGTGTGCAGTATATTTTGTGCTTTCTTCGGTGAAAACTGTGTCGATTGCTTTGTTACTTGGCATGGGTATCTCCTCCTGGTGTTTGTTACGATAGAATTGAGTGAAGGTCCAGTTTTGTGGATTAGGGGTTCATTTGTCTTTATGGTAGAATTGAGTGAAGGTCCAGTTCTTTGGATTAGGGGTTCATATGTCTTTGTGATTTAGTGTTAGAAGTTTATTTTTTTTCTTCAAATGATCATTTTTTGGTAGTTACATTGTTCCTCAATTGTATATGGTGATCCTTTGTTAGCTACATAATACTTGTTTTGTTAATAAATAATGCCTTGATGTTCTTTTGCTATCAAATTTTATCTTTCTATTGTTTTGTAAATTCTTGTTTCCAACAATGCTATGTTAGAAACCATGCAGCTCAGATGATACTAAATGTAATTGTAGTTCAATAATGATTGGCTTTTTTGTACAAAATATAGAACCATCCCAAATCGGATTTTCAGCATTGTGAAAAATCGACTTAGAATGTGTTTAGAAAATGGTATTTTTTTCATTGGTAAAAGATAATTATTTTTACTTTGAAAATTTTATTTTGTTGTTCGTTCTTAATAGTATCTTTTGTTGCAGTGATTTCATCAATATTATTTTGTTTTGTTTTTGTACCAGAATTAATTATATGATGAGAAAGCACCATAGAAAAAAGAAAAATACTAAAATAGTGTTATTTGTTCACTTTTGGTGGGTAGAAGAACACTAATGAGTTGTGTGAGCGAACGAAAAGACTAATCTAAAGACCAATCTGATTGTTTTGATGATTACAATTTATTATTGTGTGGTAAATTTTGGAATTATTCATTAATTCAAGTATAACGCTTACGGTTGAGAAACTTAGAAGGAATCAAGTTCAAGCTTATGTTTCCAAAAAGAATCCATATCTAAAAATATGCTATCGGCCCACTCACATGAAGACGTACCTATAATGTCTTGATTAGACAAAACATAACGGGTACTAAGAGTCTTTTGTTGCTCAAGGGCCAACTTTTCATTTGATGAAGAGCCATCAGCATTTAATGTGTTCACCTAACATAACCTACTTGCACTTGGGGTGGAGTTAGGGGTCTTCCCTGCCCAAATTTTTTATTTTTTTATTATACCTCAAAAAATAATTAATTTGTAAATAATACTTCAAAAATTTATTAAAAATGTCAGTTGATCCTCCAAATAAATAGATAGTTGGGTGAGTGTACCAACTAGAAAAAAGAAATGATCAACTATTTTTAGCTGTCATTTTAGTTTCCACAGTACTTGACGAGGAAGTATTAACTTTAGACTGTTAAGTGAAAGTTCAATTAATTGTAGGAAGATATATTATCTTTTTTTATTAGAATGTTTTATGATATAAAACAGCATCGATCCCATTATTGGTACTAGAATAACTGTCTTGTTTCGAAGTTGTTAAACACTTCTCTCCACAAAGATATATATCTTAATCAAATTTGTTAATATTTTTTGTGCTCTTTTTTCTTTTTAGTTTTTAATTTGTTTAATTTAGTAAAATGTTGGATTTGTATTAGTATTATCATTTAGTACGAGACACTTTTGGTTAGAACAGTGTCTTGTTGAAAAGTTAAAAATAATTGTGGTCGCTAAAGTGATTATAATTGAAAAAAATAAAATGAAGTTAACTCAGAAAAAGTCCGATGGCGTGACTATATGGAAGGATTGTGAAAATCTGGTGCCGTGATAATTTTTGCAGTGTGAAAATTAGTCTTAGAATGTGTTTAGAAAATAGTATATTTTTCATTGATAAAAGATAATTATTTACTTTAAAAATTGTGAGTGTAAGTTAAGACTAACTGCATGTTACATCGAAGTTCTTATGTACTTAATTATGGGCATGACATGCTATTTATGAAGCAATTCCACTTGTTGAGTATGCACGAAGTGAATTGGTCAAGTACATTCATGCTATGAATTCTAAGTGTCTTCTTGTCATCTATATAGAAAGATGCCACCAAGAAGAGCTCCGGGAGGAACACCGGAAGTAGTTCTTATAGGAGGAGAGCAATTCATACGTGACATGGTCACTACCATGTGACAAATTGCTAGGGAGACACAACGAGAAACCCAAAAGGAGACATAAGCTCCGCCGAGAGCAACTCCTCCTAGTAAAATGATAACGACGTTGGGACATGTTAAGAAACATAGTCCACTGTCATATTTTGGAGGATCTGATCCTATGGTAGGTGAATGTTGGTTGGGTGAAATAGTCACACTCCTCACCGTGCTTGAGATAGAAGAAGATTTGAAAATAAAAGTGGTCACTCATTATCTTAAATATGACGTCAAATGTTGGTGGAAATTCTTGGGAGATTATCATGATCTTGCGACGATGGAATGGGACACATTCCCAAGTGTTTTCTTCGAGAAGTACTTCCTGGTAACGGTGAAGGATAGTATGAGGAGGGAATTCTTTAACTTGACTTAAGGAATGATGACAGTGATGGAATATGAGACCAAATTTACATCTTTGTCTCGGTTTGCAAAAGAGATGATTCCAACAGAAGAGCTGAAGATTAAACAGTTTATAAGACATCTCTGACTCTATTTGCAGAAGAGAGTTGGAATTCTGGGTTTGACTAATTATGTAGCAGTGGTAGAGATAGCATTGGTAGCCGAGGAGTTCGGTAATGACAACCAAAGGATAAGGGAAGCAAATAACCAAACATGGAGCACGGCGTCCCTTCCGGACAATTGTGTGAAGAAGAGGCGAAGAGATGGTAGGTCGTTCTCACAAGGAGAACAAACCCAAGCGATAGCATCTGTGGCTATACGTACTGGATCTTTCTTATCTAGAGTGGTTTGCTTCAACTATCAGAAGCCCGAACATAGAATGGCTAGAGCGCACAGGGCCATGCCTTTACTCTTGTTCCAGCAGAGACCTCGACAGGACCATCAGTGGTCCGAGGTATATTTCTTGTGTATGGCTCGTGGGCTAGGGTTTTAGTAGACTCAGATGCATCACATTCATTCATTTCATATGCATTTGCTTGTGCTTTGGGGTTGGAGGTGTCATCTTTGGACTCAGTATTATCCATTGATAAGCCAGTTGGTGGTAGAGTGACTTTGAGTAGTGTGTGCCGATCTTGTGAGATTAAAATTTTGAGACATCGATTAGTGTTTGATTTTATCCTTCTCGATATGTCTAGTTTCGATGTGATTTTGGGTAAGGAATGGCTATCTACTTATAGGGCTAATACTGATTGTCATTGGGAAAAAGTGACCTTGTGTACACCAGAGGGTGTTAGCATATGCCTTATAGGAGAGCGAGATGACTTTTATTTATCGTCTTCACATGGTTCCAATGATCAGAAAGAACTTGGGCATTTCTTAACTAAAATAGAAAAATACTAAAATAGTGTTATTTATTTACTTTTGGTGGGTAGAAGAACACTAATGAGATGTGTGAGCGAGTGGCAAGACAAATCTGATTCTTTTGATGATTACAATTTGTTACTATGATTGTCTACTTAGTGTGGTAAATTTTACAAATTTTTTAGTGTTGAGAAACTTAGATGGAATCAAGTTCAAAGGCTTATGTTTACAAAAAGAATCCATATCTCAAAAGTTCAAAAGCTATGGTTGAGGATCATCAAGTTATTAACTACCAGTGTTCTAGACCATGGGTAGATTACTATTATGTCTTTATTAGACAATGTGAGATATAAATTTGTAATTGACATATTTCGGTGATCAAAACTTGATTGATCGAGTTGTAATTTTCAATTTATTCTTTGTATCGATCATCGACAACTTCGAGCTGATACTCAAGTGCATGGAAGCTGCTAAATCAGTTAGAACACCATATAGTACAGGTAAGTATGGTGTGGACACTCTGCACTTTTTAGTTCCGAGCCTATTTTGAAAAACCAGGGGTTAAATGCAAAATTTAGGGTTTTTCAAAGTAGGACCGGTCCCCAATAGTTAGGACCGGTTCAACTTTTCTCGATAGGTTAGTTTTTGCAGGTTTTCAAAATGTCCCACCGGTCCTATTTATTTGGCACCGGTCCCACTTAGCCTGTCCCAAATAGGAAATAGATTTTGACGTAAATTCCGATTCCTATTGGGTTTGAAACTTCTAGGAGAGTTCTATTTTGGTATTCAACTTCTTTTTCAAGTAGAATTAGAATTTCCTTGCCTATATATATGTATTCATATTTTCTCTACATCCATACTTCTTTATATTTTTAAGAACACACATCCATACTTCATGAGTGATATTTAGAATGGTGTTCTACTTCTGATTAGCTGCTCAGAGACTGCATCAAATCGATTTACTGATCAGAACATTGGATTGAAGGTTCTTCGCTTGCTTGCTTGCTTGCTGAGGAAGAAAGGTGACCAGATTGCACTACGAAGGGAACAAAATACTTGCTGAATATTTTGGTTCTTCCAGCAACCTTTCTGTAAGGGTGGTGACGTTAGTCAAAAGTCTGTAGCAGTTGGACGTGTTGTCGCAATTATAAGCCTGAGGTGTTCCGCATCAGATCCTTGACAGAGTAAAGAGGGGTGTGAGACTGAGACAGAGTCTATTGTACTTTGCTTCATCATAGTGAATTGGTTCCCTGAGGCGTACAACCTCCCTCCGTGGTTTTTTCCGCGTTAGGTTTCCACGTATATCTGGTGCATTCTTTTCTTTACTTGCACTTTATTTATTTACTTGCTTTAATTGTTTGGTTAATTGGACTTAAAATTGAATTAATTAAAAATTAAGCAAACGAGCAAGTGATCCTATTCACCCCCCTCTAGGTTCTAAAATACTTTTCACAACCGCTTCCGCGCCGCGCAACCCACAATTGGTATCAAAGGAGTGTTCTCTAACTTGTGAGTAATTCCTTGCGAAGTATTTTTAAAATTAAAATTTATTTTTGTTTTCAAAAATCATCATGGAATCTAGTATGAAAGAGGGTGTATCGATTCAGCAAACCCCTTTGTTTGATGGTTCAAATTATACTTTCTGGAAGTCTCGCATGAAAGCCTTTTTAAAATCTCAAGGAGAGAGAGTTTGGATGGCTATAGAGAATGGCTATAAAATTCCTACAACTACCACTGGTGAGGGTGATGTTGTTGTGACTGTAGAGAAGGCTAAGGCAACATAGTCTAATGCTGAACATGAAAATGCTAATAATAACAACAAGGGTTTATATGCTATATTTAATTCTATTGTTCCTTCTGAATTTGCTAGAATTTCTGCATGTTCCACTTCGAAAGAAGCATGGGATATTTTACAGGTAACTCATGAGGGTACCACCAAGGTAAGGAGATCTAAGCTACAAATGCTTGTTACTAAATTTGAAACAATTAGAATGGATGAATATGAGATATTTTCTGATTTTTATTCTTGGCTTAATGATATTGTTCAAAGTAGTGCTAACCTTGGTGAGAAAATTCCTTCTTTTCAGATTATTAGAAAAATCATGAGATCATTGCCTGATAGGTTCCAAGCTAAGTTGGAAGCCTTAGATGAGGGCAGAGATGTAGATTCTATGGAGGTGGCTGAGTTAGTTGGATCAATTCAAACTTTTGAGATGAAATATTCAAAGCTTCAGAAATCAAAAAATTTGGTTTTTACATCAAAGACTTCAAAGTCTTCAAGTTTGTCAAATTGTTCAAATTCTTCAAAATCTGAAGTTGAAAAAATTGAAAGGTTTGAATATGATTCAGATAATGATGTTGCACTCCTTGCTAGGAAATTTAGAAAGATTCTAGAATATAAAAAAGGTAAAAATTTGAGAAAAGGAAATCCTTCTAAATTCTGGAATCAAAGCTCATCATCCAAAGGTAAGGAAATGAAAGAGAAAGAAGATGACTCTAAGGAAATTGAGGTTACTTGTTGGACATGTGGTGGTAAAGGTCATACATCTAATCAATGTCCAAGTCCTAAGAAAAATAGTTTTAGTGCAAATAAAATTTCAAACAAGAAAGTTATGAAAGCTATTATTTCTGAGTCTGAATCTTCTAACTCTGATAGTGAGTTTTCTGTTGAGAATGATTCTCTTGCTTTTGTTGTTTTATTGAATGGTGATACTGCTAATGATTCTTCTTCTGATGTAGGTGAAATAGAGATATACACTACTCTCAGTCAAGTAGGGTCTGATGATTCAGAAGATGAGCAGTCTGATGTAGAACCATGTAAAAGCAAGCTGCCAGAACTCTTTGAGAAATTGCTGGAAGCTTATAATAAAAACTCTGAGAAGCTGAAACAAGAAAAATCTGAGAAAGAGACTTTGAAGAAAAAGAATGAAGATCAAGTGAAGTTGATTGAAGAAAGTAAAACAGAAATTCTGAATCTTTAAGGCAAAGTCAAGTTCTTCGAAAATGAGGTAAGTCAAGCTAATTCTGCTAAAGATGTTCTTATTGCTAGAATTAATTTTCTTAAGCCTGAATTGAGAAAATCACAAGAGAAATTAATTGCTTTTACTTCTGGGCAAATTAAGCTTGTTGGTAAGCATGTAGGAGATAAGACTGGATTAGGTTTTGTTGGGTCATCATCTAAGGAAAAAACTATTTTTGTTAAACCCAAGAATTTTATTGTGTCTGAACCTAAACCTAAGTCTCAAGTTGAGTCTGTTCATGCTAATGTTGTGTCCAATGTGCTGTATTGTACTTTTTTGTGGTAAGACTGGACATAATCAACACTATTGCTATAAAAAGAGGAAACATTCTAATTCTGATTTTCATGTGCATAATTTTTGTGCTAAGAATAGGGTTCATGCTAAAAAGCCACATTATTAGAACAAACCCAAAAATTCTCAATGTACAAAGAATTCAAATAAAAAGAAGAATGTTTTTGTTTCTCCACAATTCTTTCCTGAGAAATTGCATGTTAAAACTATTTGGATGAAGAAGGAAGATTTGGAGAAATTTGTGCTTGTTGATACTATGGGATTTACTCCTAATAGGTCTTTGGGTGAAAAACCCCCTAACTGAGTCATTTACGACTTTGATGGTCATGGACTGAGTTTATGTTCATTATTTGTTTTCCATTGGACCATATCTTTTAGTTTAGGATAAATTTTGTTTATTTTTAGTAATAATCATATGAGATTATGAGAATTATATTTTTCTGAGAAATAATGTGAATTCTTTATATTTCTTTTTAATTTCACCTTGATTTGTGAATGCATAATTGGGACACTTAATTTGTCAATGAATGAAGTACTTGATTTTATGATCAAAGCATTGATAACCAATATGTTGTATTTATTTCTTTTTAGAGGTAAATCTTTTGAGTCCATTCAATTTGTGCACTAGTCCAACTCTGAAAGAATTGATTGAAAACTAATGTGACGTTGACTAGAATATATTGTATGAGTAGCATTGAAAGCTTAAATGATCAATAAAAGAAAAATGATGAGAAAAAAAAATTATTATGTTTTTATTCAGCATGAAAAAAATGATGAGAATAAAAATAATAATTTGTTGAATATCTAAGACAAAAGGAAAAGGTTACCTTCGGGATGTGTTCGTAGCTTCCACTATAATATAAATCTCTAATGAGATATCTTTAAAAAATTAAAGAGTTATTTTGAGAAAAATAGCTAGCTGCCCGTAAGAGTGAAAGCCACCGTCTTAAAAAAAGAAAAAAAATGAATGAAAGAAAAATAAATGATTGATCATGTGTAGTTATATTTGCTTATTATCCAATATGTTTTAGACGATGAATCAAAGGAATTTGATTAATTTTTGATGAAGTTGGATTACACACACACATGAATTTATTAGATGAATTTCTAAATTTTTATAAATATTTGTATGTTGGAAGTCATGTCATGATCATGAAGTTGAGAATGAATTTTATGGATAAATTATGGGTTTTAAAATTCTGTATTTATAAATGTTTGAAATTTTTCAAAAATTTTAGGACTCATATTATTCTTCGAAAAATATATTTTGATTATTCTCATGAGATTATTCATGTTTGATGTTTATTTTTATTTTTTCTTGAAAAATTCTCAAAAATTCAAAAATATGTTTTATTATGATTTTGTGTTTATTTTTCATATTCTATGTGCTTAATTGATATATCAAGTTGAGATGAGGTATATTTGATGAATTAGAGGTCCAAAGTGTTATTTTTCAAAATTCACAAAGTTGGGCCGGTCCCAATTATTGAGCACCGGTCGCACTTCTGCAGGTTCTGAGGAACCGAGAGAAGTTGGACCGGTCCCCAAATATTAGGACCGGTCGCACTTAGCGGACGCCCAGTTTTGATAGAATTCGCGTGCGCCTTGTTGTTTTATGTTGCATTCCTCATATATGCGTGCACACACTCTCATAGCACTCTATCTCAAAACTCTCTACAATTCTCACACACTCATATCATATACATTCTCTTCATCTTCTATATTTCTTGTGATTATTGACTATTGGAGGTTGGGATTATATTTTTAGAGGATTGTGGTGATTGTTGGTTTATTGATTGTTTATTGAGTTTTGTAGTGAATTAATCAAATAAATATCCTTGAAGTTTGAGGATTAAAGCTTTGCTCTCCAAGTGTTTGACAGAATTCTTTAATGGTGCTTGTGATCTTGTTTATGCTTCCATTTGGTGTAGCTCTAATGGATAAATCTAAAAGAGCTAGAGGAGTATTTTTTAAAGTGAAAAGGAATGTTGCTTTGAAAGACCTTGGTTGGGCGTCCTTATGTGATTTGGATGACATATTTCTATTTGGATGTTTTATCTTTCATAATCAAAGTGTTTGTCATTATCATTGAGGTGAATATAACTATTATGACTCAATTGTTAGTTTCTTGATCTTAACAGGTGGTATTATTTTGTAATATTTGAGGACAAATCTTGATAGACCACCTATAGAGGATAATGATTTGAGCCTTATGAGTACCCAATGTATCTTTGATAATGGACATCATTCACTCTCCTACATCATTGATGATAACTAGTTTTTAAGGGTTTGATGTTTTGATGATTTAGACTAGTTCATTTGTTTGCTAGGTTTATGATTTAGACTTGGTTATTTTTGGATACTCATGGTGTCTTTGATTAGGTTACATGTTGATTCTATTGATATCATACTTGTGTTTGGATCATACTTTTGTGGGCTTTGATGCAAATTTTAATAGATGGAGCTATATGTTCAAGGATATCTTTTTGATAGTGATTGATATCTAGTTTTTAGAGCTCATGATGATGATGAGGATTAGGTCTTGATGATAGGCTTAGTTATGTTTCGCTAGACTTTGAGTAGTTAAATATATGTTGTCTAGGTTTGATGTTTGATCCTACTATTTCTGATGAGTCTGCTGATAAGACTAACTAGACTTAGACTTTAGGTCTTGATATCTTTTGTTCTAGACTGTTGTTGATTTCTTTATCCTTGATGTCTAAATATTTATTTTTGTTATGTTCTGCTTATTCCATCAACTGATATGTTTTGGATATTTATTTGATCAGTGATGATGATTTTTGCTTCCTTATTATCGTATTTTCTCTATGTGCTACATGATTTATCTGTTTATATAAATCTCTTTGATATTTGTTTGTCAATTTGTTCCAAAAAGAGGGACATGATATTGTTATATGTATATGATATGATATGAGATTCTTTGACAAAGGGAGAGATTATCTTTCCTTATTAAGCTTTTCACAGGTTGTGTTGTTTAAGAGATGTGCAGGTACAACAGGTTTTGATTCTAACCGTCTTGAACACACAAGTGAAACTTCTGTTGATCAGCTCTTTATTTTTGTGTAATTGGGCAACATTGTAATCTAATTTTTTCAATGGGTTAGGTTTTTGATTGTCTAAGTGGTTTTGTCACGAAATTGCCAAAAGGGGAGATTGTGAGATATAAATTTTTAATTGGCATATTTCGGTGATCAAAACTTGATTGATCGAGTTGTCATTTTTGATTTATTCTTTGTATCAATCATCGACAACTTCGAACTAATACTCAAGTGCATGGAAGCTGCTAAATCAGTTAGAACACCATATAGTACAGGTAAGTATGGTGTGGACACTCTGCACTTTTTAGTTCCGAGCCTATTTTGAAAAATCAGGGGTTAAATGCAAAATTTAGGGTTTTTCAAAGTAAGACCGGTCCCTAATAGTTAGGACCGGTCCAATTTTTCTCGGCAGGTTAGTTTTTGCAGGTTTTCAAAAAGTCCCACCAGTCCTATTTATTTGGCACCGGTCCCACTTAGCCTGTTCCAAATAGGAAATAGATTTTAACGTAAATTCTGATTCCTATTGGGTTTGAAACTTCTAGGAGAGTTCTATTTTGGTATTCAACTTCTTTTCCAAGTAGAATTAGAACTTCCTTGCCTATATATATGTATTCATATTTTCTCTACAAAAGACGCCCTGAAATATTATTTTTAGAGAGAGAAAGTATATACAATACAATTAGGGTTTTATATTTTAAGAACACACATCCATACTTCATGAGTGATATTTAGGATAGTGTTCTACTTCTGATTAGCTGCTCAGAGACTGTATCAAATCGATTTGCTGATCAGAACATTGGATTGAAGGTTCTTCGCTTACTTGCTTGTTGAGGAAGAAAGGTGACCAGATTGCACTACGAAGGGAACAAAATACTTGCTGAGTATTTTGGTTCTTCCAGCAACCTTTCTGTAAGGGTAGTGACGTTAGTCGGAAGTCTGCAGCAGTTGGACGTGTTGTCGCAATCATAAGCCTGAGGTGTTCCGCATCAGATCCTTAACAGAGTAAAGAAGGGTGTGAGACTGAGACAGAGTCTGTTGTACTTTGCTTCATCATAGTGAATTGGTTCCCTGAGGCGTACAGCCTCCCTCCGTGGTTTTTCCCGCCTTGGGTTTCCACGTATATCTGGTGCATTCTTTTCTTTACTTGCACTTTATTTATTTACTTGCTTTAATTGTTTGGTTAATTGGACTTAAAATTGAATTAATTAAAAATTAAACAAACGAGCAAGTGATCCTATTCACCCCCCTCTAGGTTCTAAAATACTTTTCACAACCGCTTCCGCACCGCGCAACTCACAAACAATACATAAGGGGTACGATGAGTCTTTTGTTGCTCAAGAAGGGGCCACCAGCATTTAATGTCGTTCACCTAACATAACCTACTTGTACTAGGCGTGGAGTTAAGGGTCTTCCCGCCCAATTTTTTTATTATACCTTGAAAAATAATACTACAGTACATAAAATAAAATTACAATACATAACAATATCTTAGGAAATCACATGCTATACATATCATGCACGCTTTATTGATATATGGGATTCATATATTAAAATAATAGGAACAATTCATTTGTCATATGAAAAAGTTGTATGTCAAGTTATATGATTCTATGTCAAATGATAACTAGACATTTGACTGTTCGGTTTGAGAAAACTTGTATGTTAAAACTATCTGTTCAATGTGCCAGTTGGAATTGTTGATTCGGGTGGAGATTCTCTAATGCATTTGATCAAGGCATCTTCTACTGTTTCAAAGATTCAAAAGTGTAGCAAGTTAGGTGATCAATGACATTATATGCTGATCCAAGACGTCTCTTAAGTCGTGGATGTAATCAAGAAAGTTTTGACGGCAAAAAATCTTGCATTTGAGTTTGCTTCTCTCTCTGTCACTTATCCTTTATTTTTGCTTATTATTACACATCATATAAAAGATAAAATAACTTTCATTATCCAAAATCAAGCATTATAAATTTAGTGAAAATATTTGTTAGATCGTCTTAAGTTGTGGTTGTAGGAAAGAAGGTTTTTTTAGTTTGTTTTTCTCTCTTTATCACTTATCATTTATTTGGCATATTATAACATATCATATAAAAGATAAGATAACCTTCATTATCCAAACTCAAGCATTCTGTATTTAGTATTTAGTGAAAATATTTGTTAGATTTCACTAGGATATAGGCAACAAGATGAAAGCTAATTATGAAATATATAGTTTAATAATTGCTGATGAAACTACAGAAATTTCAATTCAAATTTTAAACATGTAAATTTTTTTTTTTTTAGCACTTGAAAAACTTTCTGAATGTGGTCTCAAGAGAATTAAAACTTCCAACCTTCTGTAATGTGAGGTGAAAGTCCTTATAATTACGCTATTCCTAAGTTTAAACACACACTTTAGAAAATCTAAGATGTCTTTGAATGATTATGCAAATAATCCCTGAATTACAAATTGTTCTTTTGAAATATTAATTTCTTGTAATTAAGAACACACTCATAACAAAAGATAATTTTATCTTTTTTAATTAAATTTGTTCTTTATTATTAAATTATCTTCATTATCTTCTCTATTATAAAAATATTAATTATACTATCTACTTTAATTTTATTATTATCATTAATTTATCATTACAATGAGAGTTATAATTACTACTAGATTTAGTAATTTTCTAAAATAATTAACTTATTATTAAAACTTTACTATTTTAATAAAACTTTTTATATTTAGTTTAAACTTTTTTATGACAAAAAAAAATATGTTTTTTCCATACAATATATTAATGAAAAATTAAGAAATTACTTAAATAAAAAAAAATTTTCATGCACTATATTCATAAAAAATTAAGAAATTACTTTAAAATTTTATTTAAGATTTTTATTAAAAAATTAAAAATAAATTTACACGGAGAATATGTCATCAAAATATTATGAATTTATACAATTTTTTTTGTTTATGTTTTTGTTTTTGTCTTTTCCCTCCATGAATATAACATTGTCTAATAGTGACAAATCAATACGAGGTACTATTGCCACATTTATATGTGATGGGGGTGTCAATTGAATAGCAGAAGATGAACATGTTTGCTGTCAATGCCAATCTAGTCAATAATTCTAACGAGTTACACAGTCAACAAAACAAAGACCCATGCAACACCACAAATAATCCTTCAAACCCACTAAAAATTTAGTATATTTTAAGGATAATACTTGGATCCAACCCTATGCGAACCAAGTTAGTTCTCCTACGTGATGTGGCTCAATAAAAGTGTGACACATGTTCCAAATTTATAAAAATATTAAAAGAAGTTACAAATGAAACAAATCTATTTTTTTAACCGGTTAACCCATAACCCGAATTAGATTCTCTCATCTGCAACAATCTTTCTCATTTATATTTCTCTCTTGCTCTTTCTCATCTGCAACAAACTCTCTCTCATGTGTGTATCTCTCTCTCTCTCTCTCTCTCTCTCGTCTTCATTGAAATTGTATTTCTCTCACATCTTTATCTCTCTCTTTCGTCATTAATACACATTTATCCATATGTATTTTTGTAACAATACTGTATATATATTTCTGTAACAATCAATATATATATACACGATATATATATCTATGGTATTTTTGTAACAATTAATATATATTTCTATATAGATATATATATATATATATATATGTAACATCCTGGTCTCTTCTCAATCTATTCGTCTTTATATTTAAAGTGAAGGTGCTCATGTATGTATATATATATATACTCATATATATGTATATATATAATAGTTTGTTTTAAATTTGATTAGATCTATGTCACTTTTGGATATGGTAATTTGGGTTTTATTGTATCAAATTTGTAGGAAGTTTAACAATGACGAATGTTAGGATGCATTGTCATTCGGTTTAACCCGTAAGAAATGAGTAATACCCATTTTTTAATTTTTTTTTTCTTTAGACACATGTCACACTTTTATTGGGCCACATAATTCAGGAGAACCAACTTGGTTCACATAGGGTTGGACTTGAGTATTGCCTATATTTTAATATACTCATATATAACAACTTAAATGTATACGTGTCTTTCTAGCCACCATAGGAAATTCTGTAGGTGAGAATTAAGATCCGACGATATGGTGGATCTGGGTCCGTACCTCAAGACTTCTAAATAAGTAAAAAAAAACAAAGGCAATTAAATAAGGATAATACTTGAGTCATGTCCTGGTAGTATCAACATTATTTTTTCTATTTATGTGGACCAATGAGTGTGCAGATAGAAGTTGAAGAGACAAAACAAAATCAATAAATGATACACTTTTCGTTTAATCCACAAAAAGATGAATAATGTTCATTTTAAAAAAAAAAAAAATTTTGAACAACTTTTTTAATTCTATTGGTTCACATAAGTAGGGAAAATGATGTTGATGCTACCAGGGTAGGACCCAAGTATTATCCAATAAAGACTGACTGACTATATTATATAGAAAAATACTAAACGTCATGAAATTATTTTATAAATTTGTATCATGAATGATGTAACAAATGATAATATAATGAAATTTCGTGTATGGAAGAGAATCCCATTAATACTAATTCTCCATGTTACCTATCACATCATTTATGATACAAATTCATAAAATAATTTTATCACGTGTAGCATTGCTCTATTATATATAGTCCCAGGCACCAATCCATCTTATAAATACTAGGAGTATTGCATATTCAAGTAAAGAAACCCATTATAGAGTCCGTGTAGAGTGAATATTATATCTCGTTTGTTTAATTAGTTACCTTTCTTTCTTCAAACACATTTCAATTCCCTAATTTGAAATGGCATGTCCTCCGTCCTCTACAGCAGTAGTCTTGACAGTGAAAAGGCATGAGCCTGAACTTGTAGTGCCTGCAAAGTCCACACCCCATGAAATTAAGCTGCTCTCAGACATAGATGACCAAGAAGGCCTTCGCTTTCAAATTCCTTTCATAATGTTCTACAAGACAAGTCCTTCCACTACTTCAATGGAAGTAAAAGACCCTGTGAGTGTCATAAGAGAAGCACTGGCTAAGACACTTGTGTATTACTACCCGCTTGCAGGTAGGCTTGTTGAAGGGCCCAACCGAAAACTTTTGGTGGATTGCAGTGCCCAAGGGGTCCTCTTCATAGAGGCTGATGCGAATGTGGGGTTCGACCAGATTGGCAACATGATTCAGCCACCATGTCCTTACTTGGACCAACTTCTGTATGATGTTCCTGGCTCTGATGGAATCACTGGTTGTCCTTTGTTGTTAATTCAGGTGTGTTCAACCCCCTCTCCTTTTTTTTTTTTTTTTTTTTGGGAAAAAAATAGTAAAGGGTGACTTCTTTTTCTGTTAATTAGACTACTTTTAGTGCACTAACGTGCTGCCTTAACAAATTTGTGATACCCATTTTTGTTTTTGGGAGATTATGCGAAAGTTCATGATTCTGTGATTATTTTTGAAAAGTATGTTTAGAGTTTCATGTTTTTGAAAAGTATATTTAGATTGAAAAAATATTCTGTTCTTGAGGTCAGTCAAGTTTTGTTTGATTTTCCCCGCACAGGTTGCCCAATAGTTAAGAGTTTATTGAGATAAATTGTAAACTCCATCGTCTTGAATTCAATTCTCATTGAATGCAAAAATTTCTGAACTTCAATGATATATAAAATTTGCGAGAGATTACATATGTCGAGAGTTAATCTTACAGTTACAAGTCAGGATAAGTGGATGAAAAGAATTCTACGTTACGAAATAAATAAATAAAATAAAATAGAAAATTTTGAGGGCTGTAGTTAAGTTGTATCTAAGTAGTTAATCACTGTACGTATGTGTGTGTGTGTGTGTGTGTGTATATATATATATATATATATATATATATTTATCAAATCAAGCAATAAACAGTTTTTATTAAAACAAAATAATAAAAGTAACAATGCCTTAAGAGAAATTATTGAATACTCCAGGGACAGTCTGGTTACCTTTTTTACTCACTCAAACGAGAGAGAAATGTGTTTGGCTATGCAAAATAAAATTGATATCCTCTTTAATCATGACATTAGATTCCTAATGAAAAATTATCTTTATCCCATATTCTCTTAGGAGAGAAATTGTCGTCATTTATATACGAGAATGTCTCCTGACTATCTAAAAACTGTGAGCACAAAAAGCGCAAAGAATAGCAAAATTGTATTACTATCATATTGGACTCTTGTTGGCGTTTGTAAATAAGCTAATACACAGGAGCAAAAAATATCTTTTAAATGCGTGCAGGTGACTCGTTTTCTTTGTGGTGGATTCGTCTTGGCAATGCGCTTAAACCACACACTATGTGATGCACCTGGTTTTCTCCAATTTGTCAACACAGTCAGTGAGTTTGCACGAGGCACAAGGTACACCAAATGCACCTTCTATAACTCCTGTGTGGCAAAGGGAGCTCCTCAACACAAGAAACCCCCTGCACATAACATGCCCACATCACGAATACGAAGAGTTAATAGACACCAAGGGCACACCAATGGAATTGGACAACAACAACTTGATCCAAAGGTCTTTCTTTTTGGACATGAAGAATTAATAGCCCTCTGGAAACACTTACCACCACCCCTTCGTAGTTGCACAACATTTGAGGTACTAACGGCATGCTTATGGAGATGTCGCACAATTGCACTTGAACTAGATCCTGATGAGATTGTTCGCATTTGTTGCATTGTCAGTGCGCGTGGTAAAAAAGGTCTACACATACCTCCCGGTTTCTATGGCAATGCAATTGCCTGCCCTGCAGCAGTTTCAACATCCGAAATGCTCTATGGAAAGCCATTATGGTATGCTCTGGAATTAGTAAAGGCAACAAAGGCTGAGATGAATGAAGAGTACATAAGGTCAGTGGCAGACCTCATGGTGATCAAGGGATGACCCATGTATACTGTGCCTGGGAACTGTATTGTTTCGAATATAACACGAGCTGGGTTTGATGAGCTCGATTTTGGGTGGGGAAAGCCGTTATATGGTGGCCCTGCGGGATCCCTTTCTTTGTTTAGCTTCTACGTGCCATTCAAGAATTCTAAAGGAGAGGGTGGGATTGTGGTACTAATATCCTTGCCACCACCAGTCATGGAGAGGTTCCGACATGAGCTTCAGAAAATGACTCAGGGGAGTGTCATCAAACATTCAAATCATAAAAACCCCACTATGATTCAATCCATGCTATGATTTAAGTATGCAGAAAATATTAGATGCTATAAAATGGTTGATAGAAAATAATTAAAGGACCAAAATTTCCTCTAGTGCGGAGTCTCCTCCCATGACGAGGCTTGTTACTATAGTGGGTGACACTAACTCATGTTATGTAAGTTACTGTGAAAAAAATACTCATCGAAGATGATTTTTACTCGAAAAATAAATTGTAATGAATAAAAATTAGAATATATGATCCGTGTATGTGTACTGCAGTATGTATGTGAAGTAGTGATTTGAATTTCAGATTGGCCTTAATTTATGAAGAAAATAGAAATTAATGCGATATGATTTTTGTAAATCATCAACATATCAAGAAGTTTTACTCATTAGTGGTATCGTTATTGCTACACAAATCTTGGAGAGCATCAAAAGAATTACTTATTCAGGTTTCACATGAAATATAACCATAATGGCAAATCAACATAAGCTAGTATCGGCACACTTATATATGTTAGTAACCAGTGATGAACTCAGAAATTTTTGTGAGAGAGAGTGACCTTTGACAAAAATAAATAAAATTTATACCATTGTAATAATTTTATTGAGTAAATTTATCATTATTCATTGATAACATTTACTTTATTTATTAAGAATTTTTGAAAAAAAAAAAAGCATTTACTTTATTATTTTTTAATTTATTTATTAAAAAATTAAATAAATTTATTATTTTAAAATTATTTTTATAGATATAGAGAGATAGAGAGAGAAAGAGAGGAGAGAGAAATAGAGAAATTAAAAAATATATATATTAAGGGGGCATAGTGGATTTTTCTCTTAGTACACATGATTATACACAATCAAATCTGAAAGACTTGTTAAAATCCTAGAAAGTTAAATTTGTGAAAAACAATTGTTTTTCTAAATCATTCAATGTCTATAATTGAATGGTTAGACAAAGTTAAATTTGTGAAGAACAGTTGCTGTAGGTACAGAAAAAATGCTACTACACTTAACAGAGAAATTTTCTTTCTCTCCAAAAAATATCCCCTTTTCATTCTCTTTTCCATCATTTAAATAGTGTCATGAATACATTGATTGTGCCCTTAATTTCTTCGTTTAATAGGATGAAATTATGCCTTTATTGGCTGCCGGAATTCAGTGCTCAAATGTTGGCCATTTGGGAGGAGATCTCGGAATTTCTTTTATGTCTACGTTATTTTGTCGGGGATGACATGGCTGCCACGTATCCTGTTGATTACACGTGTTATGCGGCGATTTTCTTGTGCTACACTTTGCCCCAAAAACCCCTTTTGAATTGGAAGGAATTTGAAAGGGTTTTTCCATTATGGATGCCGCTTCGTTTGCACCGCCAGACCGTGTTTGGGTTTTGTGCCCTCGTTGGGCCGCCTTAACGTCATTTCCTCATAAATGTTTTGTACTTGATTTCCTATTCCTGGATTGCTGTAGACTCTGGACCATTTCAAGGGTTATCTTCTCGCCTGTTGAGGTTAGTGACCATCCTTTTCTTCATTACTACTGTTTCTTTCTTCTTCTTTACTTCTGAGGTATGGGTAGGATGAAAGGTGTAGAGATTGTTGATAAATTTGGGCCGTTGGAGCGTTATCAGTCGACTGACGAGTTCTTGGCTGAGGGTGTTGATGGCCGGGTTCCGCCGGAGAATCCCTCTGTCCCTTCGACAGCAGCTGAACCTCATCCTTCCGGGGATCAGAGTTCTTCAGACTCTGATTTGGAGGACGTCGATCGGGACCTAGTTAGGACTCCTGTAAATTTGGGTAAACTCAGAATTGACTGTGAGGTTCCGTCTGACGTCACTCTTAGGAATTACCCTCTTGATTCCGATTTTCGATCGGGTGAGCATTTGAACAAGGGTGAAATGCTCTTTTCGGCTAGGCATTTCCCAGCCTTTCGGTTTCCTCTTCATCCTTTTTATCACCTTGTACTTAACCAATTGCATCTGGCCCCTTTGCAAGTTAACCCTAATTTCTTTAGGGTTGTTTCCAGCGTCCTTGCGCTTAACTATACTCGTGGCCTCGAGTTGGGGTTTGACGATCTTCTCCTTTGCTACCAAGTCTGTGCTACCAAGAACGAGAGGAATCGCTTCCATTTCTTCCCCCGCCCAGGCAGGTCGCTCTGCACTGGTCATCCCTCATCGGACAAGGGCTGGAAGGCTCAGCTTGTGGTTGTTGGGGGGAAATGGAGAGTTCCCTCTTCTGATAAGTACCCCATTTCCTGGTCGTTTGGTGGATTAGGTATCCCGTCCCCTGATTTCCTTTCTGACCCTCATTGTAACTGCATTATATGTGATGTTTCGTTGTTTAATCAAATTCGGTGTTTTGCTGGTGCAGTTAGGGATCTTTTACCCCGCTCTGAATTAGCAGCGCGATTGAAGACTCTGAGAGAGAAGGTGTGGAAAAGCGTTCCCAAGTCTTCCTCTCTTTTGAGTTCGGGTGTACTCGCAGCTATCTCTAAAGGTGCGGTAGCTGTTGAGATGAAGCTTCCTAAGACTACACGCACTAAGACCAGAAGGTCGACCGAGGTGAACAACCTTGGTGATCCGCCGACCGAGCAAGAGATGGTGGTGGCGTCGGCCTTGCGAAAAAGGCATTCCGAGGAAGTGGAGGCCGAGAGGTCATGCCCCACCGAAGTGATTGAGTTGGAGGAGGCTGCCCCACCTCCAAAATCTCTGAAGGTGACGACTTTGGCTTCCCCTTCTACTTCTGTACCTGGGGAGTCCCCCGTCGTTGGGGCGACAGTGGTGGGATCGGATATCCCAAGTTCTTCGGCTTCGGAGCCATGGGTCCATCGAATGGTGAAAACCAACGGTATGCCCCTATCTGTTGAGGACTCCTTACTTGAAAACAGGGAGTCCATGAAGGCATTCTTGAAGGAGATGTGGCCTCCTAAGGATGCAAAGATGATGCTAGACCTCTCCGTTGGCAGTCTTCTGGAGTCTTGTCCTGAAGCGGCACTGAAGGTGGTGAAAACGCTTTTAACTCTGATTCGTGTTTTCTTGCTGTCTTCTTTCTTTTAATAACTTTGCGTTTTCGCAGAATATGTTCGGCGTCATGACTATGTGTAAGTTGGTGGAGCAAGCTACCATCAAAGTTAAGAAGGCCGATATTCGGGTCAGGAAAGCTGAAGCTGATTTTCGGGCCGCCATGAGCGAAGTTAGCAGTGAGAAGGCAAAGTCTCAGGCTCTCTTGCTGGAGAATGAACAACTGAGGTCTCAGGTGGAAGATCTTTCCAAAAGGAAAGAGGAGGCTGAGTTCCAGAGGGCTTTGATTGAGTCCCGAATATCTGAGGCGGAGATGAATGTTAATTCTTTGCAAGAACGATCAATCAAACTGGAGAAAGGTGCCAAAGCTTTGTTTGATAGGTTGTCTCGTACTGTCCAGATCAGAAATGCCGAAGCGTATCGTCAAGGCTTTGATGATGCGGGGGCTCCCGAGGACGATCGCTCTTATCCGGGTGGACCCGACGAATATGACCGAGAGATGAATCTGAAAGGGCCCCCTTATCAAGATCCAGAGGAGGGAGATGAAGAGAAAGAGATCGCCAGTATTTTTGATGAGGGCGATGCTTCTGCAGCGGCCCCTTCAGCGGATTGATTTTGCCATTGTATTCTTATTTTTGTGTATATGTATTTCTTGAAGACTCTATTATAATGGAATACAACTTTTTTCTTTCGGTATCTCTGTTGTTTTTCCGGCATTGCTCTTTACTTTCTGTATTCTGCACTTTCATCCATATTTGGCCGTTCTAATGGCGTATTTCATGCTAAAGAGCAATTTTATTCATTTGATGCCCTGGCCAATTTTATTCATTTGAGACGTTCGGCTAGTCATGCCGAGTTCTCTCGTTCAGTTGTGGCGCTCGGCTGGTCATGCCTTGGCCGGTTTTATTCATTTGAGACGTTCGGCTAGTCATGCCGAGGTCTCTCGTTCAGTTGTGGCGCTCGGCTGGTCATGCCTTGGCCGGTTTTATTCATTTGAGACGTTCGGCTAGTCATGCCGAGGTCTCTCGTTCAGTTGTGGCGCTCGGCTGGTCATGCCTTGGCCAGTTTTATTCATTTGAGACGTTCGGCTAGTCATGCCGAGGTCTCTCGTTCAGTTGTGGCGCTCGGCTGGTCATGCCTTGGCCAGTTTTATTCATTTGAGACGTTCGGCTAGTCATGCCGAAGTTTCTCGTTCAGTTGTGGCGCTCGGCTGGTCATGCCTTGGCCGGTTTTATTCATTTGAGACGTTCGGCTGGTCATGCCGAGGTCTCTCGTTCAGTTGTGGCGCTCGGCTGGTCATGCCTTGGCCAGTTTTATTCATTTGAGACGTTCGGCTAGTCATGCCGAAGTTTCTCGTTCAGTTGTGGCGCTCGGCTGGTCATGCCTTGGCCGGTTTTATTCATTTGAGACGTTCGGCTAGTCATGCCGAAGTTCACTCCATACATGTGAAGGTGTTTGCCAAAATTATTTAAGACAGTGGCACTGCGCGGCAAATTTTTGGCTTTGCCGCTCAATTCCACTGCCTTTGGGTGGGATGGGTGGATCCCGTTATATTAAGAGTACCGTGATTCAATGTTCATCCGGTGTGGGACAACATCAATGAATAGATTTCCAGGTTCATAAAAAGAAAATGCCCAAAGGCTTACACGTAGTACCTTTTTAGATGCGTTGCGTTCCAAGGTTTTTCGACCATGGCCTCACTGCCGTGTACCCTTCGTAACCTGTATGCTCCTTTTCCAATAACCTCGATTATCTCAAATGGACCTTCCCATTTAGCCGCGAACTTTCCTGCGTTTGGTTCTCTGGTGTTGCTGGTCACCTTGCGCAAAACCCAATCTCCTTGTTCGAACGATCGAGGTAGGACCTTCTTGTTGTACGCCTTGCGAAGTCTCTGCTGGTAGGCCGCCACCCTAATCCGTGCAACTTCTCTCTTTTCCTCGATCAAGTCGATGTCGTGTCCGATCTGTTGATCGTTCTGGTGTTCTTCGAACGATTCGATCCTTAGGGTTGGGATGCCTAGCTCGACCGGAATCACTGCTTCCATCCCGTAAGTCAGATTGAAGGGGCTGCTACCTGTAGGTCTTCGAGGGGTGGTCCGATATGCCCAGAGGACATTCGGTAGTTCGTCCAGCCAACGGCCTTTCCTTTCCTCAAGCTTCTTCTTTATATTTTCAAAAATGGTTTTGTTTGTAATCTCTGCCTGTCCATTCCCCTGTGGGTATGATATTGAGGAGAGTCGTTGGTTGATTCCGTATTTGACAAAGAATCCCTGGGTGAACTGATTGTCTAGGTTTTTTCCGTTATCCATGATGATTGCCGAGGGGATGCCGAAGTGACATATGATATGGTTCCAAATGAATTTAATGACCTGCACGTGGGTCACAGATGCGTATGCTTCGGCTTCGACCCATTTGGTGAAGTAGTCCGTTGCTAGGAGAACGTACTTTTTCTTCTGCGCTGCTATTGGCAAGGGTCCCACCATGTCTATCCCCCACTGGGCGAAGGGCCAGGGGCTGGTCATTGGATTTAAGTCTCCCGGTGGCTGGTGTAGCAGCTGGGCGTGCTTTTGGCACTTGTCACAGTTTCGGGAGTATTCCGCTGCGTCTCGGGACATGTATGGCCAGAAATATCCGATTGTCAAGGCTTTGTGAGCTAAAGATCGGCCCCCAGAATGGTTTCCACAAACCCCGTCGTGAATCTCTTTCAAGACCTTCTTGGCTTCGGATGGTGCTAGACATTTTAATAATGGTCCTGAGAATGATCTCCTGTAAAGGTGGTTGTTGACGATTGTGTACCTCAGAGCCTTCATTTTCAGCTTCTTTGCCTCCTTTTTCTGTTCGGGAAGGGTTCCGTTCCTTAGGTACGCCTCTATTGGATCAATCCAGCTTGATTCTCTGGGGATTGTGAATACTTCCGATGGTTTCCCGATGCTCGGTTCCGTCAATTCTTCTACGGATGACACTCTGGTTAAAGATTCGTCCGCGCTAGAAGCCGAGTACGCCAGCCTGTCGGCTGCCTCATTTTCCTCACGTGGAATGTGATTTAAGGCTACCTCGTCGAACTCTTTCATGATCTCGAGCACGACTTCTCGATACGCGTTCATCTTATCCTCCTTAGCTTGGAATTCCCCGTTTACTTGATTCACTATTAGTTGTGAATCACTGAGTATCGCTAGCCTTTTGATTTGTAATGACCTTGCTAGCCGGAGCCCGGCGAGAAGGGCTTCATATTCTGCTACATTGTTAGAGGCATCGAAATCAAATCGGACGGCATGGTGTAAAGTAATCCCGTCGGGGGTTACTACTTCTACCCCGGCTCCTGCCCCGCTCTGGCTTGACGATCCATCTACATATATTCTCCAGTGCGACAAGCTTTCTGCTTCTTCATCTGGGTCGTCGTATTCCAACAAGAATTCGGCCAACACCTGACCCTTGCGAGCCGTTCGAGGAATGAAGAGGATGTCGTAAGCGCTGAGATCCATTGCCCATTTCATCATTCTCCCCGTCATGTCTGGCTTGCCAAGGATTGCCTTAAGCGGTAGATTGGTTGGGACAACTATCTGATGTGATTCAAAGTAGTGTCTTAGCTTCTTCTTTGCGTGCACCAAGGCCAGAATCAGTTTCTCGGCTTTCGAGTATCTGCCTTCGGCATCAGTCATGGTTTTGCTGGAATAGTATACCGGATACTGCTTTCCGTCCTCTTCTCTGACTAGGGCGGCACTTGTCGATACTTTGGACACAGCCAGATATAGATGTAATTTCTCCCCCGTCTTTGGTATTGCTAGTATAGGTGCCGAGGACATGTATAATTTCAGCCTTTCTAAAGCTTCCGACTGTTCTGCTCCCCAAACTTTGCCCTTTTTCTTTCGGATAACATCAAAGAAGGGCTTGCATTTATCCGATAGGCGTGATACGAATCTACTGAGTGCGGCGATTCGTCCGGTTAGGACTTGGACATCTCGTTGAGTCTTCGGCTCTGATATCTGGATTAGTGCTGTCACCTGGGAAGGACTTATTTCTATTCCTGTCTGGCTAACCATGTGACCGAGAAATTGACCCGATGATACTCCGAAAGTACATTTTGATGGGTTCAATCTCAGTCGATGCTCTCTGAGGGTTTTGAATATCTCCTGTAGATGTTGCAGATGGTGTAGTCTCATTTTGCTTTTGACCACCATATCGTCAATGTATGCCTCTACAGTATTGCCAATATGTTTTTTGAAGACACGATTGATCATTCGTTGGTACGTCGCTCCCGCATTTTTCAAGCCGAAAGGCATTACCTTATAACAGTAAGTCCCTCGTTCGGTAATGAACGAGGTCTTCTCCTCATCCCTCGGATCCATTGGGATCTGGTTGTAGCCTGAGTATGCATCCAAGAAGGTTAGTAGTTCGTAGCCGGCGGTAGCGTCTACCATCTGGTCTATCTTGGGCAGTGGGAAGCTATCCTTCGGGCAAGCCTTGTTCAAGTTGGTGAAGTCGATGCAGACCCTCCACTTCCCATTTTTCTTCTGAACCACCACTACGTTGGAAAGCCACTCTGGGTATTTTACCTCTCTGATAAGGTTTGCTTGGAGCAGGCGTTGTACCTCTTCGGCTATTATCTGGTTTCTCTCCGGGGCAAACCTCCTCTGCTTTTGTTTAACGGGTATGCAGCTAGGGTCCACGTTCAATGTATGCCTTGCCAATTTGGGGTCCATCCCTGGCATGTCGAGGTGGGTCCAGGCAAACACATCTCTATTTCTTCTCAATACTTCAATCAGCTCTTCCTTCTCCTTTTTTGATAGTAAGGTCCCGATACGTGTACTTTTGCTTTCTCCTGGGTCGCCTAGTTGGACTTCTAAAAGTGGCTCGACTGGTTGTGCTATGCCCGTGACCTCCCGTCCCTCGGGAACACTGGGTTTCTGTGATTGCTATTGGTTGTTGGCTTCTGAAGTTTTCTCATCTCTCGGTGTGCTCCTGATGGTGAGCGAGTAGCATTCCTTCGCGGCTACCTGATCACCCCGAAGGTCCACTGTTCCTTTGCCATTAGGAGTTAGACATCTCATCACTTGGTGCAGGGTTGATGGCACTCCTTGCATTCTGTGAATCCAACCCCTTCCCATTATAAGGTTGTACGAAGAGTGTACGTCTGCTATCACAAATGATTCCCTGAGCGTCCTTAGCGCTGCCGTCACAGACAGTGCTACTGTTCCAGTTGGGAGTACTTTATTTCCGTCGAATCCTACTAGCGGACCTTCGGCTCGCTTGATCTGGTCGCCTCCAATTCCTAGCTGCTTGAATACCTCCAGTGTCATTACATTTGCGCTCGACCCTGCGTCGACGAGTACTCTCTTGACCCAACAATTGGCCACCAATAGACTAATCACCAGTGGATCTTCATGAGGGAGTTGTACCCTCATTAGGTCTGGATCTCCGAATGTAATCTGGGTGGCGGAACCTGTGGTTTGAATAGAATTTATTTCCACCATCTTCTGTATTCTTTTTGCTTGGCGAAGGACGGATCGATTCGATCCTTGGTCCACTTTGGTTGCGTAGCCGTGTATTGTATTGATCGTCCTGACTGGATTCTGGTTCAGATTCTCTCTTCGGTCTGGAGCACTGCGTTCGTTCTGAATAGGTTGTCCCTTCACCACGTACTCCGCTAGACCTCCTTTGGCGATGATCGCCTCTGTCTGGCCTCTGAGATTCCGGCATTCATTAGTGGTGTGGCCGTAATCCTGGTGTAGCGCGCAGTGTTTGCTTTTATCTCTGAGTTCGGCTGGGACTCGGATCGGTGGAGGTGTTCGGAATATGCCCCGGCCCTTGTTTTCTTGATATAATCTTGCCAGGGTGCATTTCAGTGGCGTGTTCTTTTCTTCGATCCTGGGTCGTTTCCCTGATGTAGAAGGTACGAGGGGTATCCTGCTTTGAGTCTTTGGTTTATCGCCCTTGTCCTTGGGCATGGACCCCACGCTGATCAGTGCTGTCCTTTGCTGTCTCAGGGCTTCATCTTCTTCGAGGCTGAGATATCCCTGCGCCTTGGCATTTAGATCGCCCATAGTCTTGGGAGTTTTCCTGACTAAGGATGAGTGGAATTTTGAACCGGGGATCATGGCTATTTTGAAGGCTTCCACGGCCGCGGCCTGGTCGCAGCCGTCTATCAGAGACATTTCCAGATTGAATCTGGTCATGAAGGATTTCAGGGTCTCCCCCTTTGTTTGCTTCATGGTAAAAAGTGAAGAAATTGTTTTCTTCTGTCGCCGGTTACCGATGTATTGAGCGATGAAAAGCTCACACAGTTTTGTGAAACTGGGAATTGTTCCTGAAGGCTGTTGTTTAAACCAAGTTAGAGCCGCTCCGGACAGGCTAGTTGGAAACACCTTGCACATGAGGTTTTCGTCCTCAGCGTACAGAGTCATTCTTTGCTGCACATGAAAGAGGTGGTCAACAGGGTCGGTCGTGCCGTCGAAGGTGATGAAGCTCGGGAGAGTGAATTTCTTCGGATTAGGAGACTTTCTTATTTCGTCTGAAAAAGGAGACTGTATCACCTTGCTAGCGACCTGTGTTGCCAGATCCGCGGGGGTCAGGTTCTTCAGATCCTTGATATCGGCGTTAACCTCCTCCAGTCGCTTGGTCAGTGCGTCGTAACTGACGTCCGGTCTGGTGGTTTGGGATCCTGGTAGTTCAGCTGTCCGTCCTTCGTCTCGAGCAGAATTATATTCTACCGATGCCCCCCTCTCAGGGGAAGCGTTCTCCGGTCTTTTTTCAGTGAGTCGGGCGATCTTTTCCTGTAGTAGTTCGTTCCTTCGGTTGGATTCTTCCAACTGTTTCCGCATCTCCTGCAGGAGTTGTTCTTGTGTCTGATTCTGGTCCATCGAGTGATCTGGTGAGGGTGACGGTTGCCCCGTTATGGTTCCGGAACGTAGCTGTACAGGCATAAACTCCTCAGGAATCTTTAGACTGTTTCGTTTCCCACAGACGGCGCCAAAGTGTAGGTACAGAAAAAATGCTACTACACTTAACAGAGAAATTTTCTTTCTCTCCAAAAAATATCCCCTTTTCATTCTCTTTTCCATCATTTAAATAGTGTCATGAATACATTGATTGTGCCCTTAATTTCTTCGTTTAATAGGATGAAATTATGCCTTTATTGGCTGCCGGAATTCAGTGCTCAAATGTTGGCCATTTGGGAGGAGATCTCGGAATTTCTTTTATGTCTACGTTATTTTGTCGGGGATGACATGGCTGCCACGTATCCTGTTGATTACACGTGTTATGCGGCGATTTTCTTGTGCTACAGTTGCATTTCCGTATAATTCAATGTCTATAATTGAATGGTTAGACAAGAACAAATCTACTATATTATTATTTTTATAAAAAGTTCCATGAAAATTTGTGAAGTACATCTAGTGGTATCCTTTTTGTTTTTCCATTCTTCTTTTGGTCAGTGGACAAGTTTCTCATGCCAATAAGGTTCCTATTAATTGTGTTTTCATTCAAAAGAAAATTAGTTAACGATCAATAGAGAAAACACATTCACCAACACAAAAAAAAAATACTTAAAATATATCAATATCATAACGACATACGAATAAGATATTATGTAATAAAATTTAATTTAAAAATGATTTAAAATTTTTAAAAAAATATTTAAATATTTCGAACTGGGCCAGTGGATGGGCTCGGCGAGTGGGACCAGATGGTCATTTTTTTGGTCCCCGCCGGTGGCACGTTCCCCACGCATCGGCGGTGCGCGTGGGCCTTGCGACCCCAACCTTCTTCTTACTCTTTCCTTCTTCTTTTCCTCTATAATACGCAGCAATTGTTCCCAGCCACAAAACCGCGACTTCCAGGCCACTTTCCGGCCACCTCCGACCCCCAAATCTCATGTTTGAATATACCATTCAATTCCACTCAGTCTAAGCTACGCATTGGTACCAAAATCACCACCATTCATCACTTAAATAAAAAAGCCCCAAATTCATGTTTTAGGGTTCTTAAATTTCAAACTCAAATTCACTACCAAACTTACAAGGACTATTCGGGAGAGTAAGATCAACAATTTAATCAAAAGAAAAACTTTCAAAAACGACGTTAACATTCAACACAATTCTCATGTTTATATATATATACCTGCCTATATACTCATATATACACGTATATACATATGAGCAGTTACCCTATAGTTGTACCAAATCCATAGTTATTCATATTTAATCAACGAAAATCCCTTAGCATGCATAATCATACTATCACATAGTTATATACATGTATATACGTATATTCCAGTGACACAAGAATTAATCTATGTTTACAAGTTCAAAGGGGAAGTGAAGAGATTGAACTTGTCTTATGATTTTGAGCAAAATCACCTTCTCTCCCATTTTCTAGCGTCTACCATCCTCTCTTGTTTGTGGGTAGAAACCCTCTATGCATAGGAACTACTGAACCCTAATTTCCATTTTCTCTTATTTAATTTTCTTTCTAGAAAACTAAAATAAAAAATCCTAAATAATTAAACAAATAAATATAAAATATTTAACCCACCTATATATAAATATATATAGCCCAACCCAACAGTCTAGCCCAACCTGATATTAATTAAAATAAAATAAAAGGAATTGCAGCCAAAAAACCCACATAATTTATTTAAAAGAAAAATATATTTTTAAAAATAAATATTTCACAACATTTAAAATCAATCAACACTTAACAACAATTCAAACATCCACAGTAAACAAATAAAACATGCATTAACAAAATTAACTAAAACATTTATATAATTAAAACCCAATTAAATAATAAAAATCCAATTTAAATATCGTTAAATTACGGGGTATTACATTTTTTTCCCCTAAAAAGAGGAATTTCGTTCTCAAAATTCACCTCATATCTGAAATAAAAAAACTCAGGATATTTTATTTTGCCTTTATTTCATCCTCCCTTTTCCAAGTGGACTCCTCCTCATTGTGGTGGCTCCACTGAACCCGAACTAAAGGATAGTCTTGGAACGAAGTACCTGGTTCCTACGGTCAAGAATACAATAAGGTTGCTCCACATATGTTGCATCTGGCTGTAAGTCAATCTCCCCAACCCTAATGTGCTAATAAGCATAATCATTCCTAAGAAAATTTTGTAACATAAACATATGAAATACATTATGCACCCTGTGCATTGTGTCTGGTAAGCTAATTTATACGCTATTGCCCCGATCCTATTAGTAATCATGAAATGACCCACAAAACAAGACGATAACTTTCTCTTTTTCCCAAATCGCATTACTCCCTCCATGAGAAAAACCTTGAGTAAAACCTAATCCCCCACCTTAAACTCTGATGCTCGAGTTCTCTTATCAGTATAACTCTTCTGTTTACTTCGAGCAGTCCACATACGATTTCTAATAAAAGTGACTTTCTCAAATGTGTCTTTAATGATTTTAGGACCCAAGAATCTATTCTCTCCAACCTCCAACCAGCATACAGGCGACCTACATAAGCGCCCATACGAAGCCTTGAATGGTGTCATTCCAATAGTCTTTTGATAACTATTGTTATAAGCAAACTCAATGAGTGGCAAATAACTCTCCTAAATACCTTTGAAGTCGAGTACAAATGCTCGTAACATATCTTCCAAATTTTGATTAACCCTCTCAATTTGACCATCGGTCTAAGGGTGACAAGTTGTATGAGATGTAGCGTCGCACCCATAGCCTGCTGAAAGCTCTTCCAAAATCCTAAAACAAAGTTCGGATCCCTATCTGATATAATAGACAAAGGCATGCCATGAAGCTTCACTATTTCTACAATGTAAAGCTTTGCATATTGCTCAGAGGTGTAATCTGAGTGAATTGGCAATAAATGGGCTAATTTTGTCAACCTGTCCACTATAACCCAAATAGCATCATGACTCCGCTGTGAGGTGGGCAGTCCCACAATGAAGTCCATAGAAATATTTTTTCATTTCCACTCCGGTACAGGTAGTGGCTGTAAAAATCTACACTTAGAAACAAATATAGCAATGTCCCTCTACATGCTTGCCCACCAAAACTAGTGTTTCATGTCCTTGTACATTTTATCCCCGCCTGGGTGTACCAAAAATTACGAACTATGAGCCTCACTCATCACTACCCCCCTCAATTCATCCTTGGGAGGAACCACTAACCGCCCCCTATACCTCAATCCTCCATCTGTACCTATTATATAGAATGGTACCTCTCATGATTTTAGGTCAACTACTTTCTATATGCACTGTTGGTCAAAAAGCTGATATGAAATTACCCTCCGAATGATAGTAAGTGTAACCACTACACACACTACAAAAATATCAGCTAAATCATCAATGCTTCTCAAATCATTCCATTTTGTTTCAAATAAAGCTGAAAGACTAGTATAGGATCGGCAACTAAGTGCATCAGCTACTACATTCGCTTTCCCTGGGTGGTACTAGATGGGAAAGTGATAATTTTTCACGAATTCCAACCACCTGTGCTATCTCATATTTAGCTCCTTTTATGAGAACAGATATTGTAAACTCTTGTGGTCACTGAACAATTTGAAAGTCTCCCCTAAGAGATAATGCCTCCAAATCCTGAAGGCAAAAACCACAGCTGCCAATTCCAGATCATGAGTCGGATAATTAAGCTCGTGAGGCTTAAGCTTACATGAAGCATAAGATATCAGCCTCTCCTCCTGCATTAACACATAGCCCAAACCTTGCAATGATGCATCAGTATATACCAATTACTCAATTCTGCTTTGAGGAGTAGCTAAGACAGGTGCAGTTGTTAACCTGCTCCTCAACTCATCAAACGCCGCCTGACAAGATTCATCCCATACGAAAAGCACACCCTTTTTAATCAGATGGGTGAGCGGGCTAGCAATCTTAGAGAAGCCCTGAATGAACCTATGATAATAACCAATTAACCCCAGAAAACTATGAATCTTTGTGGGTGAGGTAGGTTGCCCCCACTCCAACACTACCGACACCTTGCTTGGATCAACCGCTATCCCCTTCTCAGATACTACACTCACAGCAATAGTCTTGACAGTGAAAAGGCATGAGCCTGAACTTGTAATGCCTGCAAAGTCCACACCCCATGAAATTAAGCTGCTATCAGACATAGATGACCAAGAAGGCCTTCGCTTTCAAATTCTTGTCATAATGTTCTACAAGACAAGTCCTTCCACTACTTCAATGGAAGGAAAAGACCATGTGAGTGTCATTAGAGAAGCACTGGCTAAGACACTTGTGTATGATTCAATCCATGCTATGATTTAAGTACGCAGAAAATATTAGATGCTATAAAATGGTTGATAGAAAATAATTAAGGACCAAAATTTCTCTAGTGAGGAGTCTCCTCCTATGACGACGCTTGTTACTATAATGGGTGACACCAACTAATGTTATGTAAGTTACTGAGAAAAAAATACTCATTGGAGACGATTTTTATTCAAAAAATAAATAGTAATGAATAAAATTTAGAATATATGATCGGTGTATGTGTACTATAGTATGTATATGAAGTAGTGATTTGAATTTCAGATTGACCTTATTTTACGAAGAAAATAGAAATTAATGCATAAAAAGCCCACTATGATTCAATCCATGCTCTGATTTAAGTACGCAAAAAATATTAGATGCTATAAAATGGTTGATAGAAAATAATTAAGGACCAAAATTTTCTTTAGTGAGGAGTCTCCTCCTATGACGACGCTTGTTACTATAATGGGTGACACCAACTCATGTTATGTAAGTTACTACAAAAAAATACTCATCGGAGACGATTTTTAGTCGAAAAATAAATAGTAATGAATAAAAATTAGAATATATGATCGGTGTATGTGTACTACAGTATGTATATGAAGTAGTGATTTGAATTTCAGATTGACCTTATTTTATGAAGAAAATAGAAATTAATGCGATATGATTTTTGTAAATCATCAACATATCAAGAAGTTTTACTCATTAGTGGTATCGTTATTGCCGCACAAATCTTGGAAAGCATCGAAAGAATTACTTATGTCAGGTTTCACATGAAATATAACCATTGTCTAGTAATGGCAAATCAACATAAGCTAGTATCAGCACACTTATATATGTTAGTAAGTGGACAAGAAATTTGTGACAGGTGACCTTTAACAAAAAAAAAAAAATTTTATACTATTGTAATAATTTTATTGAATAAATTTATCATTGTTCATTGATAACATTTACTTTATTTATTAAGAATTTTTAAGGGAAAAAAAAAACATTTACTTTTTTATTTTTTAATTTATTTATTAAAAACTTAAATAAATTTATTATTTTAAAATTATTTTTATAGATACAAAGAGATAGAGAGAGAAAGAGAGGAGAGAGAAAGAGGAGAAAAGAGAGAAATTTTTTTAAAAAAAATATTAAGGGGGGCGTAGTGGATTTTTTTTTATTTTTAGGAGGAGCAAGTACCCATATACAAGTATATAACACCAAAATTATAAGTATATAATACTAAAAATAAAAAATTGAGTGGAGGCGGATGTCCCCACTCGCCCTAGTATAGGTCTGTCCCTGTCAGTAAGGATGCACGCAAGTGAAATCTAATTTGCAAAAAAATTCTTTAATTCCTTAAGAAACAATTCTAACCTTGACAATTTTTAACTAGTCACTTTATAGTATATCTTTTTATTCAATGTTCATATAGTATTTGCTATAATTAATTTGTTTTTCATTAGTTTGTTTTAGGCATATATTTAATGATTGACACACATGATTATACACCTAGTTAGTCAGAGATCTATAAGGTATGAGAGCTAAGGATAAAAAATTTGCAATCGAACATTTTTCTCTTAGTACACATGATTATACACAATGAAATCTGAAAGACTTGTTAAAATCCTACAAAGTTAAATTTGTGAAAAACAGTTGCTTTTCTAAATCATTCAATGTCTATAATTGAATGGTTAGACAAAGTTAAATTTCTGAAGAACAGTTGCTTTTCTAAATCATTCAATGTCTATAATTGAATGGTTAGACATGAACAAATCTACTATATTATTATTTTTATAAAAAGTTCCATGAAAATTTGTACCTCTTCAGTAGTGGTGTTCTTTTTGTTTTTCCATACTTCTTTTGGTCAGTGGACAAGTATCTCATACCAATAAGGTTCCTATTAATTTTGCCTTCATTCAAAAGAAAATTAGTTAACGATCAACAGAGAAAACACATTCATCAACACCAAAAAAAAATACTTAGAATATATCAATATCATAACAACGTACAAATAAGATATTATTTAATAAAATTCAATTGTTATGGTTCTCAAAAGCAAAAAATAAAAAATAAAACATATTTATTTACACATGCAAATACAAAGCTTTTGCGCCAAATCGGTAATACTTTCCATAAAAAAAAAAAAAAAGAGAAAATAAAATAAATAAAATTGAAGTTACCGGAACCATGTAGATTAGTGATAATTTTACTTCTTTACATAGTTGCATATGTATTGAGAATGTCATTTGACTGAAAACTTTCAAAGCAATTGAAACATTAGATTAAAGAACGGTGAATATTCTAGCCTGTTTGAAAAGTGGTGTTTTGTAGTAATACTAGTTTATATACAAATATAATTAGAGAGGAAAATGGGTGAAAATAAAAGTTGGAATAATCCATCAATCAATTCTTTCTTGAGATATACAAAAGTTACATGTTCTATGGCTAAGGTTATAAACGAGTTGTTAAAACAAAATGACATGGATACAGTAAAGACGCGACAAAAAAAAAAAAAAATAGAAATATTTTTAAAAGAAAAATACAGCCACAATAATCTCAATCTTAGGGCCTGTTTGGTTCATGATTTGCTTTTGGTGTTTTTGTTGCAGACCCACTACAATACCCAATTTGAGGCCCAAAGCATGTTTGGTGGAAGCTTGTTATGTTTTGCACAATAATATAACATTTTGAAAAAAAGAGGCCCAAAGTCAAAACAACAAATTGGTGTTTTAGCACTGTAGCGAAGCTAACAGCCCAAAACATTTGGGCCAAAATGGCTATAGCAGAGCAAATAACAGCCCACATTTCGTAATAGGTATATAGGCATTTTAGGTCATTTTTTGTGTCTTCTTTCTCTCTCCTCTGTGATACCGATTTGAAGGCAATTGTGGAGCGATTCTAGAAACCCTAGGTTCTGTGTTCGACGACGACAAATCGAAGCAGTTGCGACGCAAATCTTTCACTCTCTACTGGTCATTTTGTGTGTTGTCTTTCTCTCTCCTCTGTTAAGCCATTTTTGAAGGCGATTTTGGAAACCTAGCTTCTGTGTTGAATGACGACAAATTGAAGCACTTGCGATGCAAATCTTTCACTTTCTACTGTAAGTATCATTCTAAAATTGCTGTGATTTGCAGATCTTTCACTCTCTATTGTGTATCATTCTAAAGTTGTTGTGATTTGCTTTCTTGACCTTTGATTTTGATGTGAGCTTTCTTCAAAATCGTTCAATCTAAGGTTAAACTCAAGTTTTCTTGAGTTTTGTTGTTCAAAGGTATATATATATATATCAATTATGACTCTTCTCTCCCTCAGCTAGAGTAGTATAGTACCATCTTTTTTTTCCCACACATTCTGTTAACCTGAGCATTTTCTGTTTTATATTTCTGAAACTTTTCTTAGGTACCTATTGCTCCTTATTTGTCATTCTTTTAATTAAATATATAGTTTTTAGGGAACATCTGTTGTAAAACAATACTTTGCATTAAGAAGATTATAAATTATAATGTATTTTCTACTTGCTTTGCATTACAGGTCAAGAGTACCGAAGCCTTAACTTTTTATTTTATTTTATTCATTAATTATTTTATTTTTTAATTATGAAAGATGATCGAATTTGAACACAATGAGATAGGTTAGAGTTCACTTTTAAAGGCAAAGGTAAAAAATTTTAGTGAGTGGTTTCTTACTTTAATAAAGTAGTTTGATTTCTATTACTTATGCAGACTCTTTAAATTTATATGTATGTGTGTGTGTCTGTGGTCTCTCTCTCTCCCTCTCTCTCTCTCTCTATATATATATATTATTTTCCTGTCTTGATTTTGATTTTCATGAGAAGAATGGCTAGCTTTTCCTCCAATGGAATTTTACAAATTCTTTTCACTGTCAAGAAACATTTTCAAAGTAAATAAATTGTATTTTGGCAACATCAGACCAAGAAGTAGAGTAGAATTATTTTCCAACTGTGCTTTTGTTACTTTGTGAATTATTCTCTACAAATATATCTTCAATTGGTACCCAATTCTAACTTAATCTACTATCTATAAAATCAGGACATCTCTATTTAGTATTTACCATCTCCCAAGCATTTGGAGGGCACTCGGAAACAAAGAATTTGTATTGGCTACACCCGTGGTAGCCAATACCTACTCCGAAAACAAAACAATTATAAGAAATAATCGTTTAACCCTATCCAAAACAATTATAAGAAATATTTGAATTTGGTTTATAATATTAGTTTTAACTAAGCAACTTAAAACTTTCAATTTTATTATTTTACTCTCTTAGTAACAACAAGCTTTTCATATATATAGTACCTTTCTTTTTTTTTTCAATTCATAAATCATAACAATTCATGTGTCACCATTTGATATTCACCCATTGGTGTCTTCTAATTCTGCCTTTTTGTAGTAACCCTTGTGCACGAGTGTGAGTGGGCAGGTGTGAAGACAGACACTGAGCTGAGATGCCACACTGACAGGGTACATGGTGCTCAATCCCACATCGCCTGGGTGTGTAAAAGGGAATGTGCTTATGTGTAGTATGTATGTTCTCTTCAAATGGTATGAGGCCTTTTGGAGTAAAACCCAAGAGCAGAACCGTGCGGGCTTAAGCCCAAAGCGGACAATATCATACCATGTGTTGGAGCGGGGTATTATACCTTTAGAGTTCCAAGTGACCAAGTATAATGAAATAATTATAATAACAATGAAATAGTTATCAATGATATGTGGACCTGTGACTCTTAAACTATAATTGGTTCATCTAATTTTTTGGTGTCTTCTAATTTAGTAATTTTGTTTGGGTAATTAGTGTGAGTTGCGCGGTGCGGAAGCAGTTCCGAAAAGTATTTTAGAACCTAGAGGGGGCTGAATAGGATCACTTACTCTTTTGCTTAATTTTAATAAATTTAATTTTAAGTCCAATTAACCAAACAATTAAAGCAAATAAATAACTAAAGTGCAAGTGAAGAAAATAATGCACCAGATATACCTAGAAACCTAAGGCGGAGGGAGGCAGCACGCCTCTGGAAACCAATTCACTATGATAAAGCAAAGTACAACAGACTCTGTCTCAGTCTCACACCCCTCTTCACTCCATCAAGGATCTGATGCGGAACACCTCAGGTTTATGATTGCGATAATACGTTCAACTGCTGCAGACTTCCGGCTAACATCACCACCCTTACAAAAAAGTTGCTGGAAGAACCAAAATACTCAGCAAGTATTTTGTTCCCTTCGTAGTGCAATCTGGTTACCTTTCTTCCTCAGCAAACAAGCAAGCGAAGAACCTTCAATCCAATATTCTGATCAGTAAATAGATTTGATGCAGTCCCTGAGCTGCTAATCAGAAGTAGAACACTATCCTAAATATCACTCGTGAAGTATGGATGTGTGTTTTTAAAAATATATAACCCTAATTATACTGTATATACTTTCTCTCTTTAAAAATATTAATGTTCCAGGGCACACTTGTAGAGAAAATATAAATACATATATATAGGCAAGGAAGTTCTAATTCTACTTGGAAAAGAAGTTGAATACCAAAATAGAACTCTCCTAGAAGTTTCAAACCCAATAGGAATTAGAATTTCTGTCAAAATCTATTTCCTATTTGGAACAGGCTAAGTTGGACTGGTGCCAAATAATTAGGACCGATGGGACTTTTTGAAAACCTGTAGAAACTAAACTGCCGAGAAAAGTTGGATCGGTCCTAAATATTGGGGACCGGTCATACTTTGAAAAAATTTAATTTTTGCATTTAAATCCTAGTTTTTCAAAATAGGCTCAGAAACTATAAAGTGCAGAGTGTCCTCACCATACTTACCTGTACTATATGGTGTTCTAACTGATTTGTCTGCATCCATGCACTTGAATATCAGCTTGAAGTTGTCGACGATCGATACAAAGAATAATCCAAAAATTACAACTCGATCAATCAAGTTTTGATCACCGAAGTATGCCAATTACAAATTTATATCTCACAATCTCCCCCTTTGGCAATTTCGTGACAAAACCACCTAGACAATTATAACCTAACCCATTGGAAAAATTAGATTATAATGTTGCCCAAAAATACATAGAAATAAAGAACTGATCAACAGAAGCTTCACTTGTGTGTTCAAGACATTTAGAATAAAAATCTGTTGTACCTGTACATCCCTTAAACAACACAACCTATGAAAAGCTTAATAAAGAAATATAATCAAATATATCTCCCCCTTAAACAAAAATATCTAATAAACATATCTCCCCCTTTGTTAAAGAACCTCATATCACATAACAATATCATCTCCCCCTTTTTGGAACAAATTGACAAAGAAATACCTAAGAGATTTAGATAAATAGATAAATCATGAAGCACATAGAGAGATTAAGACAATAAGGTAGCAAAAATCATCATCACTGATCAAATAAATATCCAAAATATATCAGTTGATGGAATAAACAAAGCATAACAAAAATAAATATCTAGACATCAAAGATAAAGAAATTAACAACACTCTAGAACAAAAGATATTAAGACCTAAAGTCTAAGTCTAGTCAGCCTCATCAGCAGACTCATCTGAAACAACAGGGTCAAGCTTGTCAATCCTAACATGTAAGCGATCGAACCCTTGCTGAATGAACCTGAGAACTTGGTTCATCTGATTCGCCATCACAGGTGTGTTAGTCGCAAGAAGTTAGAAAACTCCACGACCCCCAAACACAGCTTGTTCAGCTCCTTGACTGAGCTCATTGGCCTTTATGTCCTTCTCTTTCTTATTTTTCGAGCGAGTAATTGATGTGGCATCAATCATCCTTTTCGGTTTCTTAATATCAGCTCTCTCTGGAATACAGACCCTAGCATCCCTCAAAATAGCCATCACTATCTATGGAAAAAGTAATGCTGATGAAGACCTAGAATGTCGAGTGGCTAAGATCATGGTATGCATGATTGTTGCGGGAAGATTGATTGGATCTCCTCGAACAATGTGATAGAGAATCTCAGCTCTACTCTTAATCAAATTACCCTTGTGGTCATGAGGATCTAAATTGTATGAGACTATCAAGTTCAATGCCGAGACCTCATTGGTAAGGTAGAGTGAAGGCAACCTATCTACTAGCCGTGGGGCTTCGGGTATGCACAACTCTCTAATCATATCATCTATGCTCGGTCTATTTGGATCCTCAACTTGATATGGCAAAATAATGTCATCTTCATTCTTTACAATACCTAACACATTGGCAATTATGTCCTTGGTGACCTTAACACGAACGCCATAACATTTAGTCACAAACATTAGGTCATCCAAGCTTGATGTAATCATATTGCCATAAAAATAACGGACCATGTCAGGCCTTACTATCTCTCTAAGATCACAAAGAGACTCCCAACCATTGTCTTCAAAATATTGCACAAAATCCATCTCCCATTTGCGCTTGATTATAGCAAGGTTGACTCTCCTTTCAATTCTCATTGCTTGGCACCCTATGACATTTACAAAATTATTAAAGTTGAATTCATCCTCGAACATGCCTAAAGTGAATACAATTCGATTTTCATCACTGGTTGACACCTCAGTACGTCCCTTCTTTCGTGCCATAAGCACCACAATGAACAGAATCAAAAATAAAGATAAAATTTCCATTGGGGTTTTTTTCGAACACCTTGTGTGCAAGTCTTTAAACCTCAAAATTCAAAGTTATTTGATTGCACAATATCACCCAAATCACCAACCAATAAATCACAAACACCACAATCCTCCACAAGTTTAATCCCAACCTCCAATAATCACAAATCAAGAGACAAAAAGATGAATAGAATGTATTGTGAGTTTGAGAGTTATTTTTAGAGAGTTTTGAGAGTTAGAGATTGAGTGAGAGTGGGTGAGGTGCGAATGAGTGTAACTGAGGGGTTTTAAGCCAACATTGCGCGCGCGCAGAAAATTCTGGGCATCCGCTAAGTGCGACCAGTCCTCATGTTTGGGGACCGGTCCAACTTCTTTCGGTTCCTCAGAACCTGCAGAAGTGCGACCGGTGCTCAATAATGGGGACTGGTCCAACTTTGCGAATTTTGAAATATTACACTTTGGACCTATAATTCACCAAATACACATCTTTTCAATCCTAATTTGACAATTAAGCACATAAAGAGTAAAAAAAATAAACACAAAACCAAAATAAAATATATTTTTGGATTTTTTGAAAAATTTTCAAGAAAAATAAAAATAAAAAATGAAAAATCTCATGAAAATAATCAAAGCACATTTTTCAGAGAATAACATAAGTTCTAAAATTTCTAAAAAATTTCAAACATTTATAAATGCAGAATTTTAAAACCCATAATTTATCCATAAAATTCATTCTCAAATTCATGGTCATGACATAACTTTCAACACACAAATGTTTATAAAAATTTAGAAATTCATCTAATAAATCCATATGTGTGTGTGCAATCCAACTTCATCAAAAATTAATCAAATCCCTTTTATTCATCTTCTAAAACATATTAGATAATAAGTAAATATAACTACACATAATCAAACACTTTTTTTTATTGAATTTCATCATTTTTTTTTATTTCTAAGACGGTGGCTTTCACTCTTACAGACAGCCAGCTATTTTCCTCAAAACAACTCTTTAATTTTTAAAGATATCTCATTAGAGATTTACATTGTAGTGGAAGCTACAAACACATCCTGAAGGTAGCCTTTTCCTTTTTGCCTTAGATATTTAGCAAATTTTTATTTTTTTTCATGCTGAATAAAAACACATTTTTTTTCATCATTTTTTTTCATTGATCATTTAAGCTTTCAATGCTACTCATACAATGTACTCTAGTCAACTTCACATTAGTTTTCAATCAATTCTCTCAGAGTTGGACTAGTGCACAAATTGTATGGACTTAGAAGATTTAACTCTAAAAAGAAATAAATACAACACATTGGTTATCGATGTCAAAATCATAAAATCAAGCACTTCATTCATTGAAAAACTAAGTGTCCCAATTATGCATTCACAAATCAAGGTGAAATTAAAAAGAAATATAAAGAATTCACATTATTTCTCAGAAAAATATAATTCTCATAATCTCATATGATTTTTACTAAAAATAAACAAAAACCTAACTTATACAAAAAGATATGGTCCAATGGAAAACAAATAATGAACATAAACTCAGTCCATGACCATCAAAGTCCTAATGACCTAGTTAGGGGATTTTGCACCCAAAGACCTATTAGGAATAAATCCCATAGTATCAACAGGCTCAAACTTCTCCAAATCTTTCTTTTTCATCCAGATAGTTTTAACATGCAATTTATCAGGAAGGAATTGTGGAGAAATAAAAACATTATTCTTTTTATTTGAATTCTTTTTACCTTGAGAATTTTTGGGCTTGTTCCAATAATGTGGCTTTTTAGCATGAACCCTATTCTTAGCAAAAGAATTATGCACATGAAAATCAGAATTAGAATGTTTCCTCTTTTTATAGCAATAGTGTTGACTATGTCCAGTCTTACCACAAAAAGAATAATAAAGCACATTGGACACAACTTTAGCATGCACAAACTCAACTTGAGACTTAGGTTTGGGTTCAGACACAATAAAATTCTTGGGTTTAACAAAAACAATTTTTCCCTTCGATGATGAGCCAACAAAACCTAATCCAATTTTATCTCCTACAGGCTTACCAACACTAATCATGCTATTAAGCTTAATCTACCCAGAAGTAAAAGTAATTAATTTCGCTCGTGATTTTCTCAATTCAGGCTAAAGAAAATTAATTCTAGCAATAAGAATATCTTTAGCAGAATTAGCTTGACTTACCTTGCTTTCAAGAAACTTGACTTTGCCTTAAAGATTCAGAATTTTCAACTTTATTCTCTTCAATCAACTTCAATTGATCTTCATTCTTTTTCTTCAAAGTCTCTTTCTCAAATTTTTCTTACTTCAACTTCTCAGATTTTTTATTATAAGCTTCCAGCAATTTCTCAAAGAGTTCTGGCAGCTTGCTTTCACATGGTTCTACATCAGACTGCTCAACTTCTGAATCATCAGACCTTGCTTGACTGAGAGTAGTGTATATCTCTATTTCACCTACATCAGTAGAAGAATCATTAGCAGTATCACCATTCAATAAAGCAACAAAAACAAGAGAATCATTCTCAATAGAAAAATCACTATCAGAGTTAGAAGATTCAGACTCAGAAAAAATAGCTTTCATAACTTTCTTGTTTGAAATTTTCTTTGCACTAAAGCTATTTTTTTTAGGACTTGGACATTGATTAGATGTATAAGCTTTACCACCACATGTCCAACAAGTAACCTCAATTTCCTTAGAGTCATCTTCTTTCTCTTTCCTTTCCATACCTTTGGATAATGAGCTTTGATTCCGAAATTTTGAAGGATTTCCTTTTCTCAAATTTCTACCTTTTTCATATTCAAGAATCTTTCTAAATTTCCTAGAAAGGAATGCAACATCATTATCTGAATCATATTCAAAACTTTCAATTTTTTCAACTTCAGATTTTGAAGAATTTGAACATTTAACAAACTTGAAGACTTGGAAGTCTTTGAGGTTTTTAAAGCCAAATTTTTTGATTTCTAAAGCTTTGGATATTTCATCTCAAAAGTTTGAATTGATCCAACTAACTCAGCCACCTCCATTGAATCTACATCTCTGCTCTCATCTAAGGCTTCCAACTCAACTTGGAACCTATCAGGCAATGATCTTATGATTTTTTTAATAATCTGAAAAGAAGGAATTTTTTCACCAAGGTTAGCACTACTTTGAACAATATCATTAAGCCTAGAATAAAAATCAGAAAACATCTCATCTTCATCCATTCTAATTGTTTCAAACTTAGTGGCAAGCATTTTTAACTTAGATCTCCTTACATTGGTGGTCCCCTCATGAGTTACTTGTAAAATATCTCATGCTTCTTTCAAAGTGGAACAGGTAGAGATTCTAGCAAATTCAAAAAGAACAACAGAATTAAATATAGTATATAAACCCTTATTGTTATTATTAGCATCTTCATGTTCAGCATTAGACCATGTTGCTTTATCCTTCTCTACAGTCACAACAGCATCACCATCACCAGTGGTAATGAAAGGAATTTTATAGACATTCTCTACAGCCATCCAAACTCTTTCTCCTTGAGATTTTAAAAAGGCTTTCATGCGAGACTTCCAGAAAGTATAATTTGAACCATCAAACAAATGAGTTCGCTGAATTGATCCACCCTCTTTCATACTAGATTCCATGATAATTTTTGAAAACAAAAATTGTGATTTTAAAAATACTTCGCAAGGAACTACTCATAAATTAGAGAACACTGCTTTGATACCAATTGCGAGTTGTGCGGTGCGAAAGCAATTGCGAAAAGTATTTTAGAACCTAGAGGGGGTGAATAGGATCACTTGCTCATTTGCTTAATTTTTAATAAATTCAATTTTAAGTCCAATTAACTAAACAATTAAAGTAAGTAAATAAATAAAGTGCAAGTAAAGAAAAGAATTTACCAGATATACGTGGAAACCCAAGGTGAGAAAAACCACGGAGGGAGGTGGCACACCTCAGGAAACCAATTCACTATGATGAAGCAAAGTACAACAGACTCTCTGTCTCAGTCTCACACCCCTCTTCACTCTGTCAAGGATCTGATGTGGAACACCTCAGGCTTATGATTGCGACAACACGTCCAACTGCTACAGACTTCCGACTAACGTCACCACCCTTACAAAAAGGTTGCTAGAAATACCAAAATACTGAGCAAGTATTTTGTTCCCTTCGTAGTAGAATCTGGTTACCTTTCTTCCTCAACAAGCAAGCAACCGAAGAACCTTCAATCCAATGTTTTGATCAGCAAATAGATTTGATGTAGTCTCTGAGCAGCTAATCAGAAGTAGAACACTATCCTAAATATCACTCGTGAAGTATGGATGTGTGTTCTTAAAAATATATAGCCCTAAAAATATACTGTATATACTTTCTCTCTTTAAAATTATAAATTTCCAGGACACACTTGTAGAGAAAATATAAATACATATATATAGGCAAAGAAGTTCTAATTCTACTTGGAAAAGAAGTTGAATACCAAAATAGAACTCTCATAGAAGTTTCAAACCCAATAGGAATTAGAATTTCTATCAAAAGCTATTTTCTATTTGGAACAGGTTAAGTTGGACCGATGCCAAATAAATAGGATCGGTGGGACTTTTTGAAAACCTGCAGAAACTAAACTGTCAAGAAAAGTTGGACTAGTCCTAAATATTGGGGACCGGTCCTACTTTGAAAAACTCTAATTTTTACATTTAAATCCTAAATTTTCAAAATAGGCTCAGAAAATATAAAGTGCATAGTGTTCTCACCATACTTACCTGTACTATATGGTGTTCTAACTGATTTGTCTGCATCCATGCAATTGAATACTAGCTCGAAGTTGTCGACGATCGATACAAAGAATAATCCAAAAATTACAACTCGATCAATCAAGTTTTGATCACCGAAATATACCAATACAAATTTATATCTTACAATTAGATAAATATCAATGATGAGAATGTGGTTGAGTTTGGTAATGATATGCCGTTAGAAGGAGATGACTTGACAGAACAAGGTGATGATAAAAAATTAGTATGGGATGAGTCTCATATTGAAGTTCTCATTTTGCGTATAGAGGAAGAAGTTAGGGTTGGAAACCGAACTAATTTCACCTTTAACATTATTGGCTGTCAGAATTTAGTTGAAGGAATGAAGCTAGAAACTGAGAAGGTCTACACAAAGATCCAACTTAGAAATAAGTTCAACCAATTGAGGGCAATTTACAAAGACTTTAAAAATCTATTATCAGAGACTGGTATGGGATTCAATTTTGAGACGGGCATGGGTATAGTAGAGGATGAACAATGGAAAAGGTTGAACAAGGTTAGTAGTTTAAAAGTTAATGTATTATCCATTCCCATAAAATATACATTAACTTATATATTAATTTTAGAATTTAGGATATACTAATATGAAAGATAATAATTTGTAGGTGGTTAAGAATGCAAGAAAGTTTCACAAGATGGGATGTCCCCATTACAATAAGATGACCAAAATTTTTGGGGACACATATGCTACAGGTGCGCATGTTAACCCTTCCACTAGAGCACCCACCATATCCGAAGTCCCCACACACCATGCAGACATACATGACCTTGATGAGAGTGATGACTTCACTGAGGTTGATGGTCATGAGATCAGTCCCTCCAAGGCGTTTTCAAATAAGAAAGCCAAAAAAATAATCATTTTCATTCAACAATGTCTCAAATCATAGTTACCATGATTGAGAATGCTAATATGAAAGCTGAGAGAATTGAAAGGGCCATAACTGCAGCTTCATCTTCTAATCTTGCTGCATTATGTGACAAAGGACTTGAAGTCACATCTCCTGTGAAAAAAGATAAGGAGAAAGAAACATTTAACTCATGCATTAAAATTTTGGATCAATTGCAGGGGATTGACAATTATCACTATACTAAAGCATCCATAATGCTTCATGATTTTGATATGTGGAGGGAGTTCTTTCTTAACATGCCTGAGGAGAGGAAGGTTGGTTAGGTTATGAACCTTTGATGTTATTCTTGGAAGGCTGCATGAATAACTACTATTTTATTACTATCTCGTTTGTGGATAATTATTTAATTTACCTGTTGGATGACTGTAATAACTTAATTTAGATTCTCTATGACAAGCATAATACTTTAAATTACTTTATGACCTTATGTTATTCACTTATGTGTGTTTTATTTGTTATTTCTGTTTTAATAATGTTATGTATTTTACTTTTTCTTATAGTTTGCATCTTATATCTATTTGTTCACCTAAGATATTATGAATTGGGATAAGATCAGAACAATCATTAAGTTGTATGATGATGATGAGAACGATGAGAGTGTCGTTATGGTGGCATATATGTTTGAGTATCATAGGAAGCATTACGAGAAGCAACCTTGTAGGAATTCTACCTCACAAGGTGAAGCATATGTATTGGAGATTCTAAATGGCCCCCTAAATAGATGTTACTAGAACCTTAGGATGTACCCCAATGTTTTAGAAAATTGGGTAGTCAGCTTAAAGCTTTAGGGTTAAAAGATTCACAAAGTGATTATAATTGAAAAAAATAAAATAAAGTTGACTCAGAAAAAGTCCTTCCCAATATATGGAAGGATTGTGAAAATATGGTGGCGTGATAATTTCAAAGGGAAGAGAAAGAGAGGTGGTTCCTTGAAACTACAAAGATTTTATCTGAAGAGGAAGAGAAACGACCATTACAAAGGGAAAGAAATACTTGCAGAGTATTTTTGTTCTTTCAGCTACTCTTTTGGAAGAATTGTGATGTTAACCAAAAGTCTGTAGCAGTTGGACCAGAAGTCGCAATTATAATCCTCAGGTATTCCACATCAAGTTCTTATCAGAGTGGAGTGGGTGAGAGTCTGGGACAGAGTCTGTTGTACTTTGCTTCGAGATAGTGGATTGGTTTCTCTGGGGTCTTCTGCCTCACCCCTGTGATTTTTCCCTTCCTAGGGTTTCCACGTAAAATTTTTGGTGTCATCTCTAACTTTCCTTACTTGCTATATTTATTTTATGTTTGATTTGGATACTTAATTGATAATAATTGTGGGTAATTAATCAATCATAAAAATTGGGCAAGAAGACATATTCACCCCCCCCCCTCTAGGTCTAAAGATTAGCATCTCACTCTAAATCAACTAAACCTTTTCGCACTACGTAACTCACAGAACATGCCCTAAACCTACTCTAAAACTTGGGCATTTAAAGAGTAAGGAAATAGTGGGAGGTCCGATGCCTTGATATGTTGAAATCAATGACTAAAGTATGAGAACGTATTTGCTGTATTTTTTAGTCATGGTGGCCTCATTTTGGTCATTTGGACCATTATCCAATCCGTGAAATGTTGCATTATTTAATTTTTCTGATAAAAATTTCTAAGTCAACCTTCAGTTTGATTGGTTGTTTGACTTGGAAGATTCAAAATTGTTGGACTTTCACCACTATAGCATTGTATGGGTCAATGTGGCAGGCTAGCATTTTCTATTTCTCCTTAGTCCAACTAATAACAACTTTTAACATGAGGAATCATATTTTAGACCCTTTTGTTTTGTTCTATACCATCCCCCCTCCTCCAAAAAGAGGGAGGGGGGCGTTATTGGCCATTAAGAAAATTGTGTACCAGTTTTGAGTGAAAGCAAGTGGTCTCATTTAACTAGAATTGTGTGAGAACATACAGGTTATGTAAAGTCCCAAAACAATGCAGTTTTGAGTGAAACTGAGTTGTCATTTCCGTTTTTGCATGTATGCTAAATAGAATTTGTTCCTTTGCATAGTTGGAAGAAAGTTGGCGAACTACATATAAGCATTGTTTTTGAGTCAAAGCTATTTTCAGTCAACTTTAAGTTATCATTAGGTACATCAAAGCAAAATTATGTGACAATGTTCACACGCAGATTATGAAAATTTATATCTAATCCCACATACAAGTCAAATCAAGTACTAGAGTTCATTTTTGCATGGTTATTGCTATAGTCTCATGGTTTGTGTTGTTGTAGTGGACTTAGTGATTGACGTGTCTGCAAAATTGTATGAAAATGTAAGATTATAAAAATGCGCAACGCTTCATGTTTCAAATAAATATTTCAAAATATATCTCGAATCTATGTGACTGGTGACATAGTGCTTAGTTAATATAAAAATACACATCAACATGTAAAATTCTATACGAGTAATTATTTGGTACCCCAAAAATTTCATATTTCTAGCAATCCCACCAACAATAAATCTCTATTTTAGGAGATAAAATTAAATTGTAAGTTAGTATTGGTGGAATTTTCCTCATACATGGAGCCCTGGCTGTCGAATATACAAATTGATGTCTATTATTAAATTAACTAAGCACCATATCACCTACCACATAAATCATCACCTGCCACTTACTCGAGATATACTTCAGGATATTTATTTGGGACATGTAGCATTTTCTTATGACATCTAATTGCAGTTACATGTCAAAGCAAGTGATGGAGTTTGTTCTTGCATGGTTATTGGCTAGTACTTGATGTAGTGGACTTGGTGAATGGCATGTCAGGATTAGGTTAATCGCTATAAACAATCCTTGTTCCGATTACTTTGTGTTGTGTGCAAGTATATTCTGTGCTTTCTTTGGTGAAAACTGTGTCAATTGCTTTGTTACTTGGCATGGGTATATCCTCTCAGTTCTGTGGACTAGGGGTTCATATGTCTTTATGATTTAGTGTTCGAAGTTTATTTTTTTCTATCAAATTATCACTTTTTGGTAGTTACATTGTTCCTCAATTGTATATCGTGATCTGTTGTTAGCTACATAATACTTGTTTTGTTAATAAATAATGCCTCCATGTTCTTTTGCTATCAAAATTTATCTTTCTATTGTTTTGTAAATTCCTATTTTCAACAATGTTATGTTAGAAACCGTGCAGCTCAGATGATACTAAACGTAATTGTAGTTCAATAATGATTGGCTTTTTGGTACAAAATAAAGCACCATGCCATACTCGAATTTTCAGCATTGTGAAAAATCGACTTAGAATGTGTTTAGGAAATGGTATTTTTTTTCATTGGTAAAAGATAATTATTTTTACTTTGAAAATTTTATTTTGTTGTTCGTTCTGAACAGTATCTTTTGTTGTTGTGATTTCATCAATATCAATTTGTTGATTCTTTTGAGAATTTTTGGGTTTGTTCCAATAATGTGGCTTTTTAGCATGAACCCTATTCTTAGCAAAAGAATTATGCACATGAAAATCAGAATTAGAATGTCTTCTCTTTGTATAGCAATAGTGTTGACTATGTCCAGTCTTACCACAAAAAGAATAATAAAGCACATTGGACACAACTTTAGCATGCACAAACTCAACTTGAGACTTAGGTTTGGGTTCAGACACAATAAAATTCTTGGGTTTAACAAAAGAAATTTTTCCCTTCGATAATGAGCCAACAAAACCTAATCCAATTTTATCTCCTACAGGCTTACCAACACTAATCATGCTATCAAGCTTAATCTACCCAGAAGTAAAAGTAATTAATTTTGCTCGTGATTTTCTCAATTCAGGCTAAAGAAAATTAATTCTAGCAATAAGAATATCTTTAGCAGAATTAGCTTGACTTACCTTGCTTTCAAGAAACTTGACTTTGCCTTAAAGATTCAGAATTTCAGCTTTATTCTCTTCAATCAACTTCAATTGATCTTCATTCTTTTTCTTCAAAGTCTCTTTCTCAAATTTTTCTTACTTCAACTTCTCAGATTTTTTATTATAAGCTTCCAACAATTTCTCAAACAATTCTGGCAGCTTGCTTTCACATGGTTCTACATCAGACTGCTCATCTTCTGAATCATCAGACCCTACTTAACTGAGAGTAGTGTACATCTCTGTTTCACCTACATCAGAAGAAGAATCATTAGCAGTATCACCATTCAATAAAGCAACAAAATCAAGAGAATCATTCTCAACAGAAGAATCACTATTAGAGTTAGAATATTCAGACTCAGAAATAATAGCTTTCATAACTTTTTTGTTTGAAATTTTCTTTGCACTAAAGCTATTTTTCTTAAAACTTGGACATTGATTAGATGTATGACCTTTACCACCACATGTCCAACAAGTAACCTCAATTTCCTTAGAGTCATCTTCTTTCTCTTTCCTTTCCTTACCTTTGGATGATGAGCTTTGATTCCAGAATTTAGAAGGATTTTTTCTCAAATTTTTACCTTTTTCATATTCAAGAATCTTTTTAAATTTCCTAGCAAGGAGTGCAACATCATTATTTGAATCATATTCAAACCTTTCAATTTTTTCAACTTCAGATTTTGAAGAATTTGAACAATTTAACAAACTTGAAGACTTTGAAGTCTTTGATGTTTTTAAAGCCAAATTTTTTTATTTTTGAAGCTTTGGATATTTCATCTCAAAAGTTTGAATTGATCCAACTAACTCATCCACCTCTATAGAATCTACATCTCTGCTCTCATCTAAGGCTTCCAACTTAGCTTAGAACCTATCAGGCAATGATCTCATGATTTTTCTAATAATCTGAAATGAAGAAATTTTCTCACCAAGGTTAGCACTACTTTGAACAATATCATTAAGCCTAGAATAAAAATCAGAAAACATCTCATCTTCATCCATTCTAACTATTTCAAATTTAGTAGCAAGCATTTGTAACTTAGATCTCCTTATCTTGGTAGTACCCTCATGAGTTACCTGTAAAATATCTCATGCTTCTTTCGAAGTGGAACAAGCAGAAATTCTAGCAAATTCAAAAGGAACAACAGAATTCAATATAGCATATAAACCCTTTTTGTTATTATTGGCATCTTCATGTTCAGCATTAGACCATGTTGCCTTATCCTTCTCTACCGTCACAACAACATCACCATCACCAGTGGTAATGGTAGGACTTTTATAGCCATTCTCTACAGCCATCCAAACTCTCTCTCCTTGAGATTTTAAAAAGGCTTTTATGCGAGACTTCCAGAAAGTATAATTTGAACCATCAAATAAAGGAGTTCGCTCAATCGATCCACCCTCTTTCATACTAGATTCCATGATGATTTTTGAAAACAAAAATAAATTTTGATTTTTTTTAAAAATACTTCCCAAGGAACTACTCACAAATTAGAGAACACTACTCTGATACCAATTGTGAGTTGCGCGGTACGAAAGCGGTTGCGAAAAGTATTTTAGAACGTAGAGGGGGGTGAATAGGATCACTTGCTTGTTTGCTTAATTTTTAATTAATTCAATTTTAAGTCCAATTAATCAAACAATTAAAGCAAGCAAATAAATAAAGTGCAAGTAAAGAAAAGAATTCACCAGATATACGTGGAAATCCAAGGCTGGAAAAACCACGGAGGGAGGCGGCACGCCTCAGGAAACCAATTCACTATGATAAAGCAAAGTACAACAGACTCTGTCTCAGTCTCACACCCCTCTTCACTCTGTCAAGGATCTGATGTGGAACACCTCAGGCTTATGATTGCGACAACATGTCCAACTACTGCAGACTTCTGGCTAAAGTCACCACCCTTACAAAAAGGTTGTTGGAAGAACCAAAATACTCAGCAAGTATTTTATTCCCTTCGTAGTGCAATCTGGTTACCTTTCTTCCTCAGCAAACAAGCAAGCGAAGAACCTTCAATCCAATATTCTGATCAGCAAATAGATTTGATGCAGTCTCTGAGCAGCTAATCAAAAGTAGAACACTATCCTAAATATCCCTCGTGAAGTATGGATGTGTGTTCTTAAAAATATATAGTCCTAATTATATTGTATACACTTTATCTCTTTAAAAATATTAATTTTCCAGGGCACACTTGTAGAGAAAATATAAATACATATATATAGGCAAGGAAGTTCTAATTCTACTTGGAAAAGAAGTTGAAAATCCTCGTACCGATTACTTTGTGTTGTGTGCAAGTATATTTTGTGCTTTCTTCGGTGAAAATTGTGCCGATTGCTTGGTAACTTGGCATGGGTATCTCCTCTTGGTGTTTGTTATGGTAGAATTGAGTGAAGGTCCAGTTCTATGGCTTAGGGGTTCATATGTCTTTATGTTCTAGTGTTAGAAGTTTATTTTTTTTCTTCAAATGAAAATTTTTTGGTAGTTACATTGTTCCTCAATTGTATATGGTGATCCTTTGTTAGCTACATAATACTTGTTTTGTTAATAAATAATGCCTTGATGTTCTTTTGCTATCAAATTTTATCTTTCTATTATTTTGTAAATTCTTGTTTCCAACAATGTTATGTCAGAAACCATGCAGCTCAGATGATACTAAACGTAATTGTAGTTCAATAATGATTGGCTTTTTGGGACAAAATATAGCACCATGCCATACTCGGATTTTCAGTATTGTGAAAATTTGACTTAGAATGTGTTTAGAAAATGGTATTTTTTTTCATTGGAAAAAGATAATTATTTTTACATTGCAAATTTTATTTTGTTGATCGTTCTAAATAGTATCTTTTGTTGCAATAATTTCATCAATATCAATTTGTTTTGTTTTTGTACCAGAATTAATTATATGATGACAAAGCACCAAAGAAAAAAGAAAAATACAAAAATAGTGTAATTTGTTTACTTTTGGTGGGTAGAAGAACACTAATGAGTTGTGTGAGCAAACAAAAAGACTAATCTAAGACCAATCTGATTGTTTTGATGATTACAATTTATTATTGTGTGGTAAATTTTGGGAATTATTCATTAATTAAAGTATAACGCCTACGGTGGAGAAACTTAGAAGGAATCAAGTTCAAGCTTATGTTTACAAAAAGAATCCATATCTAAAAATAAGCTATGGGCCCACTCACATGAAGGCGTACCTATAATGTCTTAATTAGACAAAACATAACGGGTACTAAGAGTCTTTTGTTGCTCAAGGGCCAACTTTGCATTTGATGTAGAGCCATCAGCATTTAATGTGTTCACCTAACATAACCTACTTGCACTTGGAGTGGAGTTAGGGGTCTTCCCTGCCCAAATTTTTTATTTCTTATTTTTTTATTATACCTCAAAAAATAATTAATTTGTAAATAATACTTCAAAATTTTATTAAAAATGTCAGTTGCTCCTCCAAATAAATAGATAGTTGGGTGAGTGTACCAATTAGAAAAAAGAAATGATCAACTACTTTTAACTGTCATTTTACTTTCGACAGTACTTGATGAGGAATGATTATCTTTAGACTATTCTAGTGAAAGTTCAATTAATTATAGGAACATATAATATCTTTTTTTATTCGAATGATTTGATGATATAAAACAACATCGATCCCAATATTGGTACTAGTACAGTTGTCTTGTTTCAAAGTTGTTAAACACTTCTCTCCACAAAGATATATATCTTACTCAAATTTGTTAATTTTTTTTGTTCTCTTTTTTCTTTTTAGTTTTTAATTTGTTTAATTTAGTAAAATGTTGGATCTGTATTAGTCTTATCATTTAGTACGAGACACTTTTGGTTAGAACGGTGTCTGGTTGAAAAGTTAAAAATAATTGTGGTCACTAAAGTGATTATAATTGAAAAAAATAAAATGAAATTGACTCAGAAAAAGTCCTTCCCATTATATGGAAGGATTGTGAGAATCTGGTGGAGTGATAATTTCAAAGGGAAGAGAAAGAGAGGTGGTTCCTTGAAAGTACAAAGATTTTATCTGAAGAGGAAGAGAAACGATCATTACAAAGGGAAAGAAATACTTGCAGAGTATTTTTGTTCTTTTAGCTACTCTTTTGGAAGAATTGTGATGTTAACCGGAAGTCTGCAGCGGTTGGACCTGAAGTCACAATTATAAGCCTGAGGTATTCCGCATCAAGTTCTTATTAGAGTGGTGTGGGTGTGAGTCTGGGACAGAGTATGTGGTACCTTGCTTCGAGATAGTTGATTGGTTTCTCTGGGGTCTTCTGCCTCACCCCTGTGATTTTTCCCTACCTAGGGTTTACACGTAAATTCCTGGTGTCATCTCTGACTTTCCTTACTTGCTACATTTATTTTTATGTTTGATTTAGATGCTTAACTAATAATAATTGTGGGTAATTAATCAATCATAAAAATAGGGCAAGAAGACCTATTCACCCCCCCTCTTGGTCTAAAGATTAGCATCTCACTCTAAATTAACTAAACATTTCCGCACTACGTAACTCACAGAACATGCCCTAAACCTCCTCTAAAACTTGGGCTTTTAAATAGTGAGGAAATAATGGGAGGTCTTGTGCCTTGATATTTTGAAATCAATGACTAAAGTATGAGAACATATTTGCTGTATTTTTTAGTCATGGTGGCCTAATTTTGGTCATTTGGACCATTATCCAATCCGTGAAATGCTGCATTTTTTAGTTTTCGTGATTAAAATTTCTAAGTCTCAACCTTCAGTTTGATTGGTTGTTTGACTTGGAAGATTCAAAATTGTTGGACCTTCACCACTATAGCATTGTATGGGTCAATGTGGCAGGCTAGCCTTTTTTATTTCTTCTTAGTCCTACTAATAACAAGTTTTAACAAGTGGTATCGTATTTTAGACCCTTTTGTTTTGTTCTATACCATCCCCCCCCCCCTTCCTCCAAAAGAGGGAGAGGGGGGGCGTTGTTGGCCATTAAGAAAATTGTGTGTACCATTTTTGAGTGAAAGCAAGTGGTCTCATTTAACTAGAATTGTGTGAGAACATCCAGGTTATGTAAAGTCGGAAAACAATGCAGTTTTCAGTGAAAGTGAGTTGTCATTTCCGTTTTTTCATGTATGCTAAATAGAATTTGTTCCTTTGCATAGTTGCAAGAAAGTTGGCGAACTACATATCAACATTGACTTTGAGTGAAAGCTATTTTCAGTTAGCTTTGAGTTATCATTAGGTGCATCAAAGCAAAATTATGTGACAACGTTCACAAGCAGATTATGAAAATTTATATATAATCCCAGTTACAAGTCGAAGAAAGTACTGGAGTTCATTGTTGCATGGTTATTGCTATAGTCTCATGGTTTGTGTTGTTGTAGTGGACTTAGTGATTGACGCGTCTGCAAAATTGTATGGAAATGTAAGATTATAAAAATAAGTAACACTTCACACTTCGAATAAATATTTCAAAATGCATCTCAAATCTATGTGACAGGTGACATAGTGCTTAGTTAATATTAAAATACACATCAACATGTAAAATTCTATACGAGTAATTATTTGGTACCCCAAAAATTTCATATTTATAGGAATTCCACCAACAATAAATCTCTATTTTCCGTTATTTTAGGAGATAAAATTAAATTGTGAGTTAGTATTGGTGGAATTTTCCCATACATGGAGCCCCGGTTGTCTAATATACATGTTGATGTCTATTTTTAAATTCACTAAGTACCATATCACCTGCCAAATAAATTCGAGATATACTTCAGAATATTTATTTGGGACATGTAGCATTTTCCTATGACATCTAATAGCAGTTACATGTCAAAGCAAGTGATGGAGTTTGTTCTTGCATGGTGACTGGCTAGTACTTGATGTAGTGGACTTGGTGAACGGCATGTCAGGATCAGGTTCGTCGCTATAAACAATCCTCGTACCGATTACTTTGTGTTGTGTGCAAGTATATTTTGTGCTTTCTTTGGTGAAAATTGTGTCGATTGCTTGGTTACTTGGCATGGGTATCTCTTCTTGGTGTCTGTTATGGTAGAATTGAGTGAAGGTCGAGTTCTGTGGCTTAGGGGTTCATATGTCTTTATGTTCTAGTGTTAGAAGTTTATTTTTTTTCTTCAAATGAAAATTTTTTGGTAGTTACATTGTTCCTCAATTGTATATGGTGATCCTTTGTTAGCTACATAATACTTGTTTTGTTAATAAATAATGCCTTGATGTTCTTTTGCTATCAAATTTTATCTTTCTATTGTTTTGTAAATTCTTGTTTCCAACAATGTTGTGTCAGAAACCATGCACCTCAGATCATACTAAACGTAATTGTAGTTCAATAATGATTGGCTTTTTGGGACAAAATCTAGCACCATGCCATACTCGGATTTTCAGCATTGTGAAAAATCGACTTAGAATGTGTTTAGAAAATGGTATTTTTTTTCATTGGAAAAAGATAATTATTTTTACTTTGCAAATTTTATTTTGTTGATCGTTCTGAATAGTATCTTTTGTTGCAGTAATTTCATCAATATCAATTTGTTTTGTTTTTGTACCAGAATTAATTATATGATGACAAAGCACCAAAGAAAAAAGAAAAATACTAAAATAGTGTAATTTGTTTACTTTTGGTGGGTAGAAGAACACTAATGAGTTGTGTGAGCGAATGAAAAGACTAATCTAAGACCAATCTGATTGTTTTGATGATTACAATTATTATTGTGGTAAATTTTGGGAATTATTCATTAATTAAAGTATAATGCTTACGGTTGAGAAACTTAGAAGGAATCAAGTTCAAGCTTATGTTTACAAAAAGAATCCATATCTAAAAATAAGCTTTGGGCCCACTCACATGAAGGCATACCTATAATGTCTTAATTAGACAAAACATAACGGGTACTAAGAGTCTTTTCTTGCTCAAGGGCCAACTTTACATTTGATGAAAGCCATCATCATTTAATGTGTTCACCTAACATAACCTACTTGCACTTGGAGTGGAGCTAGGGGTCTTCCCTGCCCAAATTTTTTATTTTTTATTTTTTTATTATACCTCGAAAAATAATTAATTTGTAAATAATACTTCAAAATTTTATTAAAAATGTCAGTTGCTCCTCCAAATAAATAGATAGTTGGGTGAGTGTACCAATTAGAAAAAAGAAATGATCAACCATTTTTAGCTGTCATTTTACTTTCGACAGTACTTGATGAGGAATGATTATCTTTAGACTGTTGTAGTGAAAGTTCAATTAATTGTAGGAACATATAATATCTTTTTTTATTCGAATGATTTGATGATATAAAACAACATCGATCCAAATATTGGTACTAGTACAGCTGTCTTGTTTCAAAGTTGTTAAACACTTCTCTCCACAAAGATATATATCTTACTCAAATTTGTTATTTTTTTTTGTTCTCTTTTTTTCTTTTTAGTTTTTAATTTGTTTAATTTAGTAAAATGTTGGATCTGTATTAGTATTATCATTTAGTACGAGACACTTTTGGTTAGAACGGTGTCATGTTGAAAAGTTAAAAATAATTGTGGTCACTAAAGTGATTATAATTGAAAAAAATAAAATGAAATTGACTCGGAAAAAGTCCTTCCCATTATATGGAAGGATTGTGAGAATCTGGTGGAATGATAATTTCAAAGGGAAGAGAAAGAGAGGTGGTTCCTTGAAACTACAAAGATTTTATCTGAAGAAGAAGAGAAACGATCATTACAAAGGGAAAGAAATACTTGCAGAGTATTTTTGTTCTTTTAGCTACTCTTTTGGAAGAATTGTGATGTTAACCGGAAGTCTGCAGCGGTTGGACCTGAAGTCACAATTATAAGCCTGAGGTATTCCGCATCAAGTTCTTATCAGAGTGGTGTGGGTGTGAGTCTGAGACAGAGTATGTGGTACTTTGCTTCGAGATAGTGGATTGGTTTCTCTGGGGTCTTCTGCCTCACCCTTGTGATTTTTCCCTACCTAGGGTTTACACGTAAAATTCTTGGTGTCATCTCTGACTTTCCTTACTTGCTACATTTATTTTTATGTTTGATTTAGATGCTTAATTGATAATAATTGTGGGTAATTAATCAATCATAAAAATAGGGCAAGAAGACCTATTCACCCCCCTCTTGGTCTAAAGATTAGCATCTCACTCTAAATTAACTAAACATTTCCGCACTACGTAAGTCACAGAACATGCCCTAAACCTCCTCTAAAACTTGGGCTTTTAAATAGTAAGGAAATAATGGGAGGTCCTGTGCCTTGATATGTTGAAATCAATGACTAAAGTATGAGAACATATTTGCAGTATTTTTTAGTCATGGTGGCTTAATTTTGGTCATTTGATCCATTATCCAATCCGTGAAATGCTGCATTTTTTAGTTTTCGTGATTAAAATTTCTAAGTCTCAACCTTCAGTTTGATTGGTTGTTTGACTTGGAAGATTCAAAATTGTTGGACCTTCACCACTATAGCATTGTATGGGTCAATGTGGCAGGCTAGCCTTTTTTATTTCTTCTTGGTCCTACTAATAACAAGTTTTAACAAGTGGTATCGTATTTTAGACCCTTTTGTTTTGTTCTATACCATCCCCCCCCCCTTGCTCCAAAAGAAGGAGAGGGGGGGGGGCGTTGTTGGCCATTAAGAAAATTGTGTGTACCATTTTTGAGTGAAAGCAAGTGGTCTCATTTAACTAGAATTGTGTGAGAACATCCAGGTTATGTAAAGTCGGAAAACAATGCAGTTTTCAGTGAAAGTGAGTTGTCATTTCCGTTTTTGCATGTATGCTAAACAGAATTTGTTCCTTTGCATAGTTGCAAGAAAGTTGGCGAACTACATATCAACATTGACTTTGAGTGAAAGCTATTTTCAGTTAGCTTTGAGTTATCATTAGGTGCATCAAAGAAAAATTATGTGACAACGTTCACAAGCAGATTATGAAAATTTATATATAATCCCAGTTACAAGTCGAAGCAAGTACTGGAGTTCATTGTTGCATGGTTATTGCTATAGTCTCATGGTTTGTGTTGTTGTAGTGGACTTAGTGATTGACGCGTCTGCAAAATTGTATGGAAATGTAAGATTATAAAAATAAGTAACGCTTCACACTTCGAATAAATATTTCAAAATGCATCTCAAATCTATGTGACAGGTGACATAGTGCTTAGTTAATATTAAAATACACATCAACATGTAAAATTCTATACGAGTAATTATTTGGTACCCCAAAAATTTCATATTTATAGGAATCCCACCAACAATAAATCTCTATTTTTTGTTATTTTAGGAGATAAAATTAAATTGTGAGTTAGTATTGGTGGAATTTTCCCTTACATGGAGCCCCAGTTGTCTAATATACATGTTGATGTCTATTTTTAAATTAACTAAGCACCATATCACCTGCCAAATAAATTCGAGATATACTTCAGAATATTTATTTGGGACATGTAGCATTTTCCTATGACATCTAATAGCAGTTACATGTCAAAGCAAGTGATGGAGTTTGTTCTTGCATGGTGACTGGCTAGTACTTGATGTAGTGGACTTGGTGAACGGCATGTCAGGATCAGATTCGTCGCTATAAACAATCCTCGTACCGATTACTTTGTGTTGTGTGCAAGTATGTTTTGTGCTTTCTTTGGTGAAAATTGTGTCGATTGCTTGGTTACTTGGCATTGGTATCGCCTCTTGGTGTTTGTTATGGTAGAATTGAGTGAAGGTCGAGTTCTGTGGCTTAGGGGTTCATATGTCTTTATGTTCTAGTGTTAGAAGTTTACTTTTTTTCTTCAAATGAAAATTTTTTGGTAGTTACATTGTTCCTCAATTGTATAGGGTGATCCTTTGTTAGCTACATAATACTTGTTTTGTTAATAAATAATGCCTTGATGTTCTTTTGCTATCAAATTTTATCTTTCTATTGTTTTGTAAATTCTTGTTTCCAACAATGTTGTGTCAGAAACCATGCACCTCAGATCATACTAAACGTAATTGTAGTTCAATAATGATTGGCTTTTTGGGACAAAATATAGCACCATGTGATAGGCGTTGAATGTTATGCATTCTAGCCTCTTAACTTATGTATTTTATTCCCTTACTGATAGATTATTTTGTGATTTTACTTCGTTTTAGTGTTTTCTGTATTTTCAGGGCCTTAATGATTATTTCAGTTAAAACCGTGATTTTGGGTTTTTAAAGATTACATGCAAGATGGTTAAATGAAGCCTACATCAAAGGGATCCATTCAAATATATATTTCAACTCAAATCAGCCCAAAAAAGAGGTCCAAGAGAATTACAGCTGCTTAAGAAGGTTTCGGGCCTGAAGCCCAAATTTGCGCATAATACAGTCTTAATCCCGTTTTGGAAAACGGACCAGAAGTATTATTTCTGAGCCTCAAATTGACATAATTCTCATATAGGGTTGAACGAAATTTGATTTGGCACACTTTTGTATTTCACGGAAATTCCGTGAATCGGACTTCTAGTGGGTCAAAAGTTGGGCCGAACGTCAGCAGGAAAAACCCACCTGATTAGTGTTGCGGGAAAACCTAATTAATTCCTAATTGGATTAGGACTTTGATGTATTCTCTTGGCTATTTAAAGTGACAAATTAGGACTGTATTAGGAGGCTTGGCAGCAGCTTTAAAGAGCTTTTGGAATAGAGAATCATCGGAGAACAAGGCGTATCATGAGCGGCTAGTTCAGCCACCAAGATGGAGCCCTAACTAAACATCACTGGTTTGATTGTTCTAGTTATTGGGGATTTTTGTATTCATTCATAGATTGTGTAATTTAGAGGATTCTTCTTATAGAATTGAGCAATAAAAGTCTTATAAATTCAGTTTTAATGATTTCTTATCTTGTCTTAGATATTTGATTGTTGTTATTGAAATCGTCCCTCTTATTTTCTGTGATCATGAGAGTGATTATTACACAATGGTTTTCACTGAATATATTATTAAAAGCATTGATGGATTATGCCTAGAGAAGATGAACCATACTGTACCTTAGATTAGAGTAGTTAGGCAGATGGCCCATGCCAATCGAAGATAGTCCATGACTTAGCCTTAATCATATGTTATCTTCTTGATGGATGAAGGTGAGCTTGTAGCCACCGACACCACTTATGCATGATATGATGCCCCATAGTTAGTTCAATTGACCATTGATTGTGAAGTTAGTGGTGAAATCAATTACCCTAGACTTATCTTATATTCTCTACACTCCTTAGTTTCTCTTGCTTTTGTTCAATTGCTTCATTAGTTAATTTAGAATTAAAAATCAGAATTTATTTCTTTTAAATTTAATTAGAATTAGTCCTAACAATTCAACTCAGTCAGACCACAGTCCCTGAGGTTCGACACCCCTTCCTTTCGATAGCCCTATTCTGCAAGGAATTCGTTCTATTGCGAAGTGTGGTAATTTTTAATTGATATACTTTTTGAGTCACACTCACACACGAATCACCATGCCATACTCGGATTTTCAGCATTGTGAAAAATCGACTTAGAATGTGTTTAGAAAATGGTATTTTTTTTCATTGGAAAAAGATAATTATTTTTACTTTGCAAATTTTATTTTGTTGATCGTTCTGAATAGTATCTTTTGTTGCAGTGATTTCATCAATATCAATTTGTTTTGTTTTTGTACCAAAATTAATTATATGATGACAAAGCACCAAAGAAAAAAGAAAAATACTAAAATAGTGTAATTTGTTTACTTTTGGTGGGTAGAAGAACACTAATGAGTTGTGTGAGCGAATGAAAAGACTAATCTAAGACCAATATGATTGTTTTGATGATTACAATTTATTATTGTGTGGTAAATTTTGGGAATTATTCATTAATTAAAGTATAACGCTTACGATTGAGAAACTTAGAAGGAATCAAGTTCAAGCTTATGTTTACAAAAAGAATCCATATCTAAAAATATGCTATGGGCCCACTCACATGAAGGCGTACCTATAATGTCTTAATTAGACAAAACATAACGGGTACTAAGAGTCTTTTCTTGCTCAAGGGCCAACTTTACATTTGATGAAAAGCCATCATCATTTAATGTGTTCACCTAACATAACCTACTTGCACTTGGAGTGGAGCTAGGGGTCTTCCCTGCCCAAATTTTTTATTTTTTATTTTTTTATTATACCTCGAAAAATAATTAATTTGTAAATAATACTTCAAAATTTTATTAAAAATGTCAGTTGCTCCTCCAAATAAATAGATAGTTGGGTGAGTGTACCAATTAGAAAAAAGAAATGATCAACCATTTTTAGCTGTCATTTTACTTTCGACAGTACTTGATGAGGAATGATTATCTTTAGACTGTTGTAGTGAAAGTTCAATTAATTGTAGGAACATATAATATCTTTTTTTATTCGAATGATTTGATGATATAAAACAATATCGATCCCAATATTGGTACTAGTACAGCTGTCTTGTTTCAAAGTTGTTAAACACTTCTCTCCACAAAGATATATATCTTACTCAAATTTGTTAATTTTTTTTGTTCTCCTTTTTCTTTTTAGTTTTTAATTTGTTTAATTTAGTAAAATGTTGGATCTGTATTAGTATTATCATTTAGTACGAGACACTTTTGGTTAGAACGGTGTCTTGTTGAAAAGTTAAAAATAATTGTGGTCACTAAAGTGATTATAATTGAAAAAAATAAAATGAAATTGACTCAGAAAAAGTCCTTCCCATTATATGGAAGGATTGTGAGAATCTGGTGGAGTGATAATTTCAAAGGGAAGAGAAAGAGAGGTGGTTCCTTGAAACTACAAAGATTTTATCTGAAAAAGAAGAGAAACGATCATTACAAAGGGAAAGAAATACTTGCAGAGTATTTTTGTTCTTTTAGCTACTCTTTTGGAAGAATTGTGATGTTAACCGGAAGTCTGCAGCGGTTGGACCTGAAGTCACAATTATAAGCCTGAGGTATTCCGCATCAAGTTCTTATCAGAGTGGTGTGGGTGTGAGTCTGAGACAGAGTATGTGGTACTTTGCTTCGAGATAGTGGATTGGTTTCTCTGGGGTCTTCTGCCTCACCCTTGTGATTTTTCCCTACCTAGGGTTTACACGTAAAATTCCTGGTGTCATCTCTAACTTTCCTTACTTGCTACATTTATTTTTATGTTTGATTTAGATGCTTAATTGATAATAATTGTGGGTAATTAATCAATCATAAAAATAGGGCAAGAAGACCTATTCACCCCACCCCCCTCTTGGTCTAAAGATTAGCATCTCACTCTAAATTAACTAAACATTTCCGCACTACGTAACTCACAGAACATGCCGTAAACCTCCTCTAAAACTTGGGCTTTTAAATAGTAAGGAAATAATGGGAGGTCCTGTGCCTTGATATGTTGAAATCAATGACTAAAGTATGAGAACATATTTGCTGTATTTTTTAGTCATGGTGGCTTAATTTTGGTCATTTGGACCATTATCCAATCCGTGAAATGCTGCATTTTTTAGTTTTCGTGATTAAAATTTCTAAGTCTCAACCTTCCTGTTTATGCGGACTAATGAGTGTGCATATAGAAGTTGAAGAGACAAAACAAAATAAATAAACGATGAACTTTTCGTTTAACCCACAAAAAGATTAATAATGTTCATTTTTAAAAAAATAAAGTTTTAGACAACTGTTTTAATTCTATTGGTCCACATAAGTAGGGAGAATGATATTGATGCTGCCCGGGTAGGACCCAAGTATTATCCAATAAAGACTGACTATATTATATAGTAAAATACTAAACGTCATGAAATTATTTTATGAATTTGTATCATGAATGATGTAGCAAATGATAATATCATGAAATTTCGTGTATGGAAGAGAATCCCACCAATACTAAATCTCCTTATTACCTATCACATCATTTATGATACTAATTCATAAAATAATTTTATCACGTGTACCATTGCTCTATTATATGTAGTCCCAGGCACCAATCCATCTTATAAATACTAGGAGTATTGCATATTCACGTAAAGAAACCCATTATGGAGTCCGTGTAGAGTGAATATTATATCTCCTTTGTTCAATTAGTTTCCTTTCTTTCTTCAAACACATTTCAATTCCTTAATTTGAAATGGCACGTCCTCCATCCTCTACAGTAGTAGTCTTGATAGTGAAAAGGCATGAGCCTGAACTTGTAGTGCCTGCAAAGTCCACACCCCATGAATTTAAGCTGCTCTCAGACATAGATGACCAAGAAGGCCTTCGCTTTCAACTTCCTGCCATAATGTTCTACAAGACAAGTCCTTCCATTACTTCAATGGAAGGAAAAGACCCTGTGAGTGTCATCAGAGAAGCACTGGCTAAGACACTTGTGTATTACTACCCGCTTGCAGGTAGGCTTGTTGAAGGACCCAACCGAAAACTTCTGGTGGATTGCAGTGCCCAAGGGGTCCTCTTCATAGAGGCTGATGCAAATGTGGGGTTTGACCAGATTGGCAACATGATTCAGCCATCATGTCCTTACTTGGACCAACTTCTGTATAATGTTCCTGGCTCTGATGGAATCACTGGTTGTCCTTTGTTGTTAATTCAGGTGTGTTCAAACCCCTCCCCTTTTTTTTTTTTTTGAAAAAAATAGTAAAGGGTGACTTCTTTTTCTATTAATTAGATTACTTTTAGTGCACTAACGTGCTGCCTTCACAAAACTGTGAGCACGAAAAGTGCAAAGAATAGCAAAATTGTATTACTATCATATTGGACTTGTGTTGGCATTTGTAAATAAGCTAATACACAGGAGCATAAAATATCTTTTAAATGCGTGCAGGTGACACGTTTTCTTTGTGGTGGATTCGTCTTGGCAATGCGCATAAACCACACACTATGTGATGCATCTGGTTTTTTCCAATTTGTCAACACAATCAGTGAGTTTGAACGAGGTACACCAAATGCACCTTCTATGACTCCTGTGTGGCAAAGGGAGGTCCTTAACGCAAGAAACCCCCCGCGCATAACATGCCCACATCACGAATACGAACAGGTAATAGACACCAAGGGCACACCAATGCAATTGGACAACAACAACTTGATCCTAAGGTCTTTATTTTTAGGACATGAAGAATTAATAGCCCTCCGGAAACACCTACCACCACCCCTTCGTAGTTGCACAACATTTGAGGTACTAACGGCATGCTTATGGAGATGTCGCACAATTGCACTTAAACTAGATCCTAATGAGATTGTTCGCATTTGTTGCATTGTCAATGCGCGTGGTAAAAAAGGTCTACACATACCTCCCGGTTTCTATGGCAATGCATTTGCCTACCCTGCAGCAGTTTCAACATCCGCAATGCTCTGTGGAAAGCCATTATGGTATGCTCTTGAGTTAGTAAAGGCAGCAAAGGCTAAGATGACTGAAGAGTACATAAGGTCAGTGGCAGACCTCATGGTGATCATGGGACGACCCATGTATACTGTGCCTGGGAACTGTATTGTTTCGAATATAACACGAGTTGGGTTTGATGAGCTCAATTTTGGGTGGGGAAAGCCGGTAAATAGTGGCCCTGCAGGATCCCTTTCTTTGTTTAGCTTCTACGTGCCATTCAAGAATTCTAAAGGAGAGGGTGGGATTGTGGTACTAATATCCTTGCCACCACCAGTCATGGAGAGGTTCCAACATGAGCTTCAGAAAATGACTCTGGGGAGTGTGTCAAACATTCAAATCATAAAAAGTCCACTATGATTCAATCCTTGCTCTAATTTAAGTACGCATAAAATATTAGATGCTATAAAATGGTTGATAGAAAATAATTGGAGCAATGCTACACATCATGAAATTATTTCAAGAATTTCTATCATGAATGATAAGGCAATTAAATGGTGAGTTAGTATTGATGGGATTCTCCCCATACACAAAATTCCAATGGTATTATCACCTGTCACATCATTTCATGATAGAAATTCATGAAATAATTTCATAAAGTTTAGCATTTCCCAAATCATTAAGGACCAAAATTTTCTAGTGAGGAGTCTCCTCCTATGACGAAGCTTGTGACTATAATGGGTGACACCAAACTCATGTTATGTAAGTTACTACAAAAAAATACTAATCGAAGACAATTTTTACTCGAAAAATAAATAGCAATGAATAAAAATTAGAATATATGATCCGTGTATGTGTACTATAGTATGTATATGAAGAAGTGATTTGAATTTCAGATTGGCCTTATTTTACGAAGAAAATAGAAATTAATGCGATATGATTTTTGTAAATCATCAAGATATCAAGAAGTTTTACTCATTAGTGGTATCGTTATTGCTGCACAATCAACATAAGCTAGTATCGGCACACTTAAATATGTTAGTAAGCAGTGACGGACCTAGAAATTTTTGTGAGAGGAGGTGACCTTTAACAAAATAAAATAAAATTCATACCATTGTAATAATTTTATTGAGCAAATTTATCATTGTTTATTGATAACATTTACTTTATTTATTAAGAATTTTTGGGGGAAAAAAAGCATTTACTTTATTATTTTTAATTTATTTATTAAAAATTAAATGAATTTATTATTTTAAAATTATTTTTATAGATACAGAGAGAAAGAGAGGAGAGAGAAAGAGGAGAAAAGAGAAAAAATTTTAAAATATATATATTAAGGGGGCGTAGGGGATTTTTTTTGTAATTTTAGGGGGAGCAAGTAACCATGTACAAGTATATAATACCAAAATTATAAGTATATAATACTAAAAATAAAAAATTGAGTGGGGGCGGATGTCCCCACTTGCCTTAGTGTAGTCCGTCCCTGTCAGTAAGGATGCACGCAAGTGAAATCTAATTTGCAACAAAATCTTTAATTCCTTAAGAAAAAATTCTAATCTTGACAATTTTTAACTAATCTCTTTATAATATCTCTTTTTATTCAATGTTCATATAGTATTTGCTATAATAATTTGTTTTTCATTAGTTTGTTTTAGACATATATTTAATGATTATACACCTAGTTAGTAAGAGATCTATAAGGTATGAGAGCTAAGGATCAGAAATTTGCAATCGAACATTTTTCTCTTAGTACACATGATTATACACAATCAAATCTGAAAGACTTGTTAAAATCCTACAAAGTTAAATTTGTGAAAAACAGTTGCTTTTCTAAATCATTCAATGTCTATAATTGAATGGTTAGACAAAGTTAAATTTGTGAAGAACAATTGCTTTTCTATGTCATTCCAATGTCTATAATTGAATGGTTAGACATGAACAAATCTACTATATTATTATTTTTATAGAAAGTTCCATGAAAATTTGTGAAGTACCTCTTCAGTATACATAGTGGTGTCCTTTTTTATTTTCCATGCTTCTTTTGGTCAGTGGACAAGTATCTCATACCAATAAGGTTCCTGTTAATTGTGTTTTCATTCAAAAGAAAATTAGTTAACGATCAACAGAGAAAATACATTCATCAACACCAAAAAAAATACTTAGAATATATCAATACCATAACAACATACGAATAAGATATTATCTAACAAAATTCTATTGTTGTGATTCTCAAAAGCAAAAAATAAAAAATAAAATATATTTATTTACACATGCAAATACAAAGCTTTCGCGCCAAATCTGTAATACTTTCCAAACAAAAGAAAAGAGAAAAGAAAATAAATAAAATTGAAGTTATCAGAACCATGTAGATTAGTGATAATTTTACTTCTTTACCTAGTTGCATGTGTATTGAGAATATCATTTGAGTGGAAATTTTCAAAGCAATTGAAACATTAGATTAAGGAACGGTGAATATTCTAGCCTGTTTGAAAAGTGGTGTTTTGTAGTAATAGTATATATACAAATATAATTAGAGAGGAAAATGGGTGAAAATAAAAGTTGGAATAGTCCATCAATCAATTCTTTCCTGAGATATACAAAAGTTACATGTTCTATGGCTAAGGTTATAAACGAGTTGTTAAAACAAAATGACATGGATACAGTAAAGACGTGACAATATTGAAAAATAGAAATATTTTTAAAATAAGAATACAGCCACAATAATCTCAATCTTAGGGTCTGGTTCATGATTTTCTTTTAGTGTTTTTGTTGCAGACCCTGTACAGTACCCAATTTGCGACCCAAAGCATGTTTGGTGGAGGCCTGTTATGTTTTGTAGAGTAATATAACATTTTGAAAAAAGAGGCCCAAACTCAAAACAACAAATTGGTGTTTTTACATGTTTTAGCACTGTAGCGGAGCTAACAACCCAAAACATTTGGGCCAAAATGGCTGTAGCGAAGCAAACAACAACCCACATTTCACAAGAAGTATATAGGCATTTTAAGTCATTTTTTGTGTCTTCTTTCTCTCTCCTCTGTGAAGCCGATTTGAAGGCGATTGTGGAGCGATTCTGGAACCCTAGGTTCGGTGTTCAACGACGACAAATCGAAGCAGTTGCGACGGAAATCTTTCACTCTCTACCGGTCATTTTGTGCGTTGTCTTTCTCTCTCCTCTATGAAGTCATTTTTGAAGGCAATTCTGAAAACCTAGCTTCTGTGTTGAACGACGACAAATTGAAGCACTTGCAATGCAAATCTTTCACTCTCTACTTTAAGTATCATTCTGAACTTGTTGTGATTTGCAAATCTTTCACTCTCTACTTTGTATCATTCTAAAGTTGTTGTGATTTGCTTCCTTGACCTTCGATTTTGACGAGAGTTTTCTTCAAAATCATTTGATCTAAGGTTAAACTCAAGTTTTTCTGAGTTTTGTTGTTCAAAAGTATATATATATATATGACTCTTCTCTCTCTGAGCTAGAGTAGTATAGTACCATTTTTTTTCCCACACATTTTGTTAACCTGAGCATTTTGTTTTATATTTCTAAAGCTCTTCTTGGGTACGTATTGTTCCTTATTTGTCATTATTTTAATTAAATATATAGTTTTAAGGGAACATATGTTGTAAAACAATACTTTGCATTGAGAAGATTATAAATTATGACGTATTTTCTACTTGCTCTGCATTACAGGTCAAGAGTACTGAAGCCTTAACTTTTTATTTTATTCTATTCATTAATTATTTTACTTTTTAATTATGAAAGATGATCGAATTTGAACACAATGAGACAGGCTAGTGTTCACTTTTAAAGGCAAAGGTACAAAATTTCAGTTAGTGGTTTCTTACTTGAATAAGGTAGTTATTTCCCTGTCTTGATTTTGATTTTCATAAGAAGAATGGCTAGTTTTTCCTCCAATGGGATTTTACAGGTTCTTTTCACTATCAAGAAACATTTTCAAACTAAATAGATTGTTTTTTAGCAAAATCAGACCAAAAAGTAGAGTAGAATTATTTTTCAACTGTGCTCTTGTTACTTTATGAATTATTGAAAGAACTCAAAAACAACTAGAGTGTTAACAATTTTACTTTTAGTGGGTTTTGTTACAAAATCATTTGCTCTCTACAAATATATCTTCAATTGGTACCCAATTCTAACTTAATCTGTTATCTATAAAATCAGGACATCTGTATTTAGTATTTACCATCTCCCAAGCATTTGGAGGGTACTAGGAAACAAAGAATTTGTATTGGCTAGACCTGTGGTAGCCAATACCTACTCCGAAAATAAAACAATTATAAGAAATAAATGTTCATATCCAAAACAATTATAAGAAATATTTGAATTTGGTTTATAATATTAGTTTTAACCAAGCAACTTAAAACTTTCAGTTTTATTAATTATTTTACTATCTTAGTAACAACAAGCTTTTCATGTATATAGTACCTTTTTTTATTTTCAATTCATAAATCATAACAATTCCTGGGTCACCACTTGATATTGACCTATTGGCTTGTTTTTGAACCTTACTATAATTTAAATTAGTATCTTCTAATTCTACCTTTTAGAGTTCCAAGTGACCAAGTATAACGAAATAATTATAATAACAACGAAATAGTTATCAATGATATGTGGACCTGTGACTCTTAAACTATAATTGGTTCTTCTGATCTTTTGGTATTTTCTAATTTATTAATTTTATTTGGGTAATTAGATAGATATCAATGATGAGAATGTGGTTAAGTTTTGTAATGATATTCCATTAGAAGGAGAGGACTTGACAGAACAAAGTGATGATGGAAAATTAGTATGGGATGAGTCTTATATTGAAGTTTTCATTTTGCGTATGGAGGAAGAAGTTAGGGTTGGAAACCAAACTAATTTCACCTTTAACACTATTGGTTGAAGGAATTTAGTTGAAGGAATAAGGCTAGAAATAGAGAAGGTCTACACAAAGATCCAACTTAGAAATAAGTTCAACCAACTGAGGATAATTTACAAAGACTTTAAAAAATTATTATCAGAGACAGGTGTGGGATTCAATTCCGAGACGGGCATGGTTATAGTCAAGGATGAACGGTGGAAAAGGTTGAGCAAGGTTAGTAGTTTAAAAGTTAATGTATTATTCATTTCCATAAAATATACATTAACTTCTATATTAATTTTAGAATTTAGGATATAATAATATAAAATATAATAATTTGTAGGTGGTTAAGAATGCAAGAAAGTTTCGTCGGAAGAGATGTCCCCATTACAGCAAAATGACCAAAATTTTTGGGGACACATATGCCACCAGTGTGCATGTCCACTCTTCCATTAAAGCACCCATCACGTACATCCCAAGTGCCCACACACCATGCAGGTATACATGACCTTGATGAGAGTGATGACTTCGCTGAGGTCGATGGTCATAAGATCAGTCCTTCATAGGCACTTTCAAATAAGAAAGCCAAAAAAAATAATAGTTTTCATTTGACAATTTCTCAAAGTCATGGTTACCATAACTGAGAATGTTAATATGAAAGCTGAGAGAATGGAAAGGGCTATAACTGCAGCTTCATCTGCTAATCTTGCTGCATCATGTGACAAAGGACTTGAAGTCAGATCTCCCGTGTAAAAAGATAAGGAGAAAGAAATATTTAACTCATGCATTAAGATTTTGGATCAATTGTAGGGGATTGACAATTATCATTATACTAAAGCATCCGTTTCATGATTCTGATATGTGGAGGGAGTTCTTTCTTAACATGCCTAAGGAAAGGAAGGTTGGTTGGGTTATCAATCTTTGATATTGTTCTTGTATGACTGTATGAATTACTGCTATTTTATTACTATCTCATTTGTGGATAACTATTTAATTTACCTGTTGAATGACTGTAATAACTTAATTTAGATTTTCTATGACTTGTAGGATACTTTAAATTAATTTATGACCTTATGTTATTCTTTTATATGTGTTTTATTTGCTATTTTTGTTTTAATAATGCTATGCATTTTATTTTTGCTTTTAGTTTGCATCTTATATCTATTTGTTCACCTAGGATGTTATGAATTGGGATAAGATCAGAACAATCATTGAGTTGTATAATGGTGAGGAGGAGGATTAGAGTGTCGTTATGGTGGCATGTATGTTCGAGTATCATAGGAAGCATTACGAGAAACAACCTTGTAGGAATTCTATCTTACAAGGTGAAACATATGTGTTGGAGATTCTGAATGGCAACCTAGACAGATGTTACTAGAACCTTAGGATGTACCCTAATGTTTTTAGGAAATTGTGTACTCAGTTTAAAGCTTTAAGGTTGAAAGATTCACAAAGTTTGTGTGTCTACGAATAAGTTACAATTTTCTTGCTAACTTTAGCTTCCAATGAAAGGAATTGTGTTGTAGCAGAAAGATTCCAGCACTCAACCAAGACAATTTCTAGACACTTTCACGTTGTGTTGCATAAAGTTTGGGAGTTGGGTAGAATGATTATTGTTCCTCCATATTTGAGTATGATTCATGATCATATAAAAGGGTCTACAAGGTTCTACCCTTTCTTTAGAGATTGTGTGGGAGCTATAGATGGAACCCATGTCGATGCGTACGTGCTAGCAGATACGCAAATTTCATTTCGTGGGAGGAAGGGTGATACCACCCAAAATGTCATGGCCGTTTGCTCATTTGATATGATGTTCACATATATTCTAGCTGGGTGGGAAGGATCTGCGAATGATTCAAAGATTTTAAAAAACTAAAATAAAAATTCCTAAATAATTAAACAAATAAATATAAATATTTAGCCCATCTATATATAAATATATATAGCCCAACCCAACAGTCTAGCCCAACCTGATATTAATTTTAAAAAATAAAAAAAATTGCAGCAAAAAAAAACCCACATAATTTATTTAAAAGAAAATTCTATTTTTAAAAGCAAATATTTCACAACATTTAAAGTCAATCAACACTTACCAACAATTCAAACATCCACAGTAAATAAATAAAACAGGCATTGTCATTATAATTAGTGAATAATAAATAATCCAAAATTATGATGTGGACATGTTGAGCTAATCAATGAACCACATTTAAAATGAGGCAGGTGCATGAGAGTCCTATGGGTACCTTAAAATTGTCTAACACGCTCAAGTCAAACTCATGTCTCTGTCTGAATCCCATGGCCACTCAAACAACACACGTCTAGTATTGTAACGTCTGGTAGTAGTTAATTTTCCTCGTTTAAAATATGAATACATATAGATTTATACTTTATCTAAAGATCTCAGAACATGAAAGAGGTGACAGAGACCTTGCAACTTTCTTCATGAGGCTTACCTTCCACATACAGTGGATAGTGGAAATACCTCTTACCTTCTCTAGACTAATTGTGACATATGCCCTGTCAATACCTGGTTTAATTTGAATCTTAAATTCTTGCCAGACATCTGCAACCTACCAAATAAGAATAATAACCTCACTTTTGGCTATATTGTAAAAAGAAGGCACAGGAGGGGGATGACTTGCAAAGAATCCTTTTATGCCGTCGATCAAAGTCTAAACAAAATGGTACCTTAAATTTTTCTTGGCCTCCGATCTTCAGGAGATGTAGTTGTAGATTCCATCTCACATTTGCATGGTTCTTTAGTTATCAGTCATAGAGATGAACATGCCCTAAACTTGCTCTAAAACCTGGGCTTTTAAAGAGTAAGGAAATAGTGGGAGGTCTTGTGCCTTGATATATTGAAATCAATGACTAAAGTATGAGAAGCTATTTGCTGTATTTTTTAGTCATGGTGGACTAATTTTGGTCATTTGGACCATTATCCAATCCGTGAAATGCTATGAGAACACACAGGTTAAGTGAAGTCTCATTTAACTAGAATTGTGTGAGGACACACATGTCAAGTAAAGTCTGGAAACAATGCAGTTTTGTGTGAAAGTGAGTTGACATTTCCGTTTTTGCATGGATGTTGTAACACCATTAAAATTTAAGTAGGACTTTGTTTTTATTTCTTTAGAATCTAAAGGTAAGTTAGAGCTTTGTAGGGCTAGAAATGTATTTATGCATATGTGTTGTATATATATATATATCCTTTTTTTTTTATGGATCCAATAAGTGTGACATGCAAGTTGACTGAGGCATTAGGCTCTGATTGTGGGTTAGTGCATGTGTGACATATGTCAAAAGGCTTTATTAGCTTTGGACCATTTTCTGATTCATATAATGAAAGTAAGAGATTGATGTATAGAGAAAAAGAGAGAGACTAGGGGTAGCTCGGTAGAACTGTGAGAGTGAGAGAAAGAAAGAAAGAGAGAAAAATAAAAGAAGAAGAAAGAGTAGGAGGAGAGAAGAAGAAAAAGAAGAAAGAGAGAAGAAGAAGAAAAGGAAAGAAGAAGAGAATGAAAAACTCACACTTGAGTCTAGTTGATTCTTGCCCTTATACCTATATATGTATATTGGTTATTGAAGTTAATTGGTTTCTTTAATAATTTTGTTGGGCATATATGAATTTGAGTGCAAGATTTTGGAGTAATGTATTGTCTGAAAATTAATTGATATAGATTACAGTGGCATGGCTATTGTATATGTGTGTGTATATATATATATATATGTACATATATATGTACTTATGGGTGTAATTGGTGTTGGTTGTGCATAGTTTTGGTGGGTGTTTGGAGTCAATTGTTTTGAAATAGAAATTACTCATGGTTTAGCGAGGAAGATGATGGAACAATAATTATGACAGTGGGTTGTTTGGTGAGAGTAAAAAAAAAATGGTGTTGGGTTGTTTAAGTTCAAGTTAGGTTTTGTTTGGGTGTGAATTTAAATGGGTTTAGTTGTAATACTCTGTAATTTTGAGGTTATGTAATTTCAATTTGAGTTTTTTTATTTTGTCTAAATTTTTGTTTGAGTGTTTTAAATGTTAAATATTTTACTTGTTTAAATTGTTATTTAATGTTTTAAATGCTAAATGCTTTATGTTGTTTTATTTTAATTATTTTTTGGTTGGACTATACTTTTGTATTTTTTTTTTCTATTAATTCTTTTCGAATTGGGTTAGGGAGAGTTTGGGTTGGAGTATTGAGTTCGGACTGGAGTATAATTGTTTAGGTGTTGGGTTAAATGTATATTTTAATATGGGCTAAGTGTATATTTGTTATTATTTTTTTAGATGTTCTAAAAGTAAAAATGGAATAGGGTTACGCATAGAGAGATAGTACTAGAGAGAGAAACTGGTTTTAGAGAGAGAAATAGAGAGAAAAAGAGGAAGCCGAAGGGAAAGACTCGGCTGGGTCTTTGCATATGGGTGGCTAGGGCGGTGACCGAAGTGGAGTTGGTGCCGGTTATGGCGTGGGTTTGGCTATGGCGGCTATTTTTGGTGGCTACCATGGCGGTGGGTTCTCGGATGGTGCGCATGGCTCCCTAGGTGGGTTCGGGTGGTTGGATCATGAGTCTATAGGCTGCCATGCATGGGTTGTAATAGGGATGTCGTGGTTGATGATGGTGGAGGTGAGGAATGATGGTGGTTATGAACTTGGGCAGTTTATAACCCAGAGGTTGATGGTTGGGTTGAGATAGCTTAGTTGAAGGTGGTGGCTAGGTTTGATTTTAATGGGTCTTCAGTTAGTGAGTGTTGATGATGGTGATGGTGAAGTGTTGAAGGTGGTTATGGCAGGGCCGGCCCTGAGATTCAAAAAATGTTGAGAGGCCTAGGCGAACTTTCAAATGGGGGCCATTTTTATCTAAAGTTTCACATGCGAATAAATTCTATAGGAGTGCAAAATTTTTATTAAAATGAGATGATAAGCAAATAAAATATATTAATGTTGAAAAAAAAACCCTGGTCTTGGTGCTTTATAAATAGTACGATCCAGTTCACATAAAAAAATTAAAAGAAAATATTCAATACACCTTAGTCACAAAAATCAAAATTGAACTACATATCAAAGTAAATGTGATCGTCTTACATTTTGAGCTGCAAAATTATCAATTAAAGTACTCACAATCTCCAAAGAAAAGTTATTGCCTTGCCAAGTTCTGAAAAAAAAAAATGCCTAATACAAATAGTTAGTAGTAATTTATTTTTATTTTTAATTGAGGCCCAGATCATTGTATTGTATTGGACCATTGTCACTATTTTTTAAATGAGGCCCACTTTGTTACTAAACTTTGGACCAGACTAATGTATTGGGTTATTAGTTACTATTTTTTTTTAAATAACATCTAGTGGGCTTAGTAGAAATTGGGGGCCCTAGGCGATGCGTGGTAGCAGCTGGTGCATGGGGCTGTGGGTTTAGTTTGTGAGAGGAAATGGATGTGGTGTTGTTTTGGGTCAATGATGTGGGTTTGTTGATAGTAAATTTATGGGTTGTGGTAGTGATGTTGGTTCCATTTGGGCTACCATAAATGTTTGGGTTCAATCAATTAATTGGAATTGGGCTCCAAATTAATTTGGGCTTGCACAATTTAATTGGATCTAATTAAATTGGGCTAGTTTAATTTGGGCCTAAATTTAGGCTTTGACATTAGGGCTGCTATAGATTGGCTCAGATAAACGAAGCAAAGATTTGAGTTAATTTAATTTGGGTTTGGCGAAACAGACTGGGCCAGAAATTTAAAATAGGCCAAGTACCATTTAAAAAAAATGAAATGGTTAGCTTGTGTGGGCTTGGCTTAGACTTGGCTTGGACAATAATGGATTCACAGACTTCCGGATAAAAACTCGAGGCAAGTTGATACTTGCTATTTTCTCCTATTCGTATATTTAATTTACGTGTGTTTATATATATGTGCATACGTGAATTATTGTGTATAAATTTATATGTTTAAATGTATATGTAAAATAGATGTGTTTGCATTTATCAAATACTTACTTGCATTAAATGTATATATATATATATATATATAACTATGGACATGGTGAGTTAAATTGCTTTATTTGAAATTATGTTTTGCAATTTAAATTGTGATTGAGAAATGTGACTGTGTTGTAATTTATTTAAGTGTTTGATATTTCAGTGCAATTGGTGTATTATTTTATGTGCATTATTTGTTAATGTGCATGTGTGTGCTTGTTAACTTTTCTGTGCAATTAAATGTGTTCGTTGATTAAATTGTGCATTTAAATTGTATTATTTTATGTATACAATGGTAATTGTTTATTTGTACTCGTGGATGTATAATTGGTGCATTTAAATTATGTTATGTTATGTGTGTACAAATTGTACATGATTGCTTGTACTTGTCAATATTTTTTTGTCCATTTAAATTCATTGAATGTTAAATGTTATATGATTAAATTGTAATATTGGATGGTATTACTTATTTAAATATAAATTGAATTATTTTGAGATTATAATGCAAAAGTCAACTTGCTGCTGCAATAAAAGTTTGTTCAGCATATCTTTGTTGAACTTTAAGTTCACCCCCTCCAAGACTTTGCAGGTTAGGATGCTAACACGGAGACAATTACGAGACTTGGTAGTACCGGTTGAAGAGATAGCGGTTGAACCATTAGAATTTATTTCGGTTTATTAGATATTTATTTTCTGCTCAATATATGAGATAGATTATTCTTATTGAAAAAATTTGTAAGGAAGAATTGTATTTAACATTTCCTTCCGACGTAAGAAGTTTGTACATGACTTATGTATTTAAGGGACTATTTGAGATTTTTAGATTCACTTATTTTTATTTATTTTTCATATCTCGGTTTTTTGGAAAAATTCGGGATATGACATTAGTTATTGGGTTAGGTGATTTGGACTAGGTCGAAATTAAGAATAGACCCAATAACATTTAAAAGAGATAAATGGTGGGTTTGACATTGGACTGGGCCGAAATTAAGAATATGCCCAATAACATTTAAAAGAGATAAATGGTGGGCTTAACATTGGACTAGACTGAAGTTATGGACTTGGATTGTGTAATTAAAAAAATATGCGTCAGTTAACAATTCTGTTTGGGCCTATAGTGTTATGAACTTGAATTGTGGAATTAAATTTTATGTGTTGCTAAATGTTTAAAATTAGGAAATTGGTGAAAAATGTTTTTAATGTCCCATAAATTACGTAAATTTCTGAAATCATATATTTCAGCATAATAGAACTATTTATGTTGAAATAGTTGGTTCTAAGGACTAAAACCCGAATAGCATCGTTTAAGCATGTTGAATATACAATTCGGTCATTTAATTTATTAAATGTGAAAAACATTTAATAAATTACAAATGATGAAATGTTAGAATAAAGAACGTTTTGTTTTTCCTTTTGTTTCAAATTAGTTTAAATTTGGAAAAAAATATCTTTTGATGCTCTAATAATTTGAAATCTTAGAATGATACATTTTGACATGATAAATTTAATTATGTTAAAATAATTAAGTTTAGAAAAAATTTAAGACATGTGATTAATGATCATATTAAGAACAATTTGATTTATTAAATGTTTAAAAGCATTTGGGTTATCAAATTAGATCGGATCCAGAAAAAGCCTTTTCCGATCAGATGAGTAGAAATCAAATCGGTTTACAGGTTACTAAACCCCTCATCCGTTACTAAACCCTACTGTCTCACAAGCAAAATAGCCAACCCATTCACTGTTCACAATTTCAGCCGAACCCCTCCACTGTCTGCCTCGACCGATCCCAAACAACAACACAGTTACAGAGGTCTCGTCGTTTCTGGTTTCATCTCTGCTCACCATCGCCGGAATCGTGTCTCATTGTCCTCGTCATCGTCACCGCCGATCAGTCCCACGGCCTCCAGCACCATCATCTCTCTCTCTTCCAATCAAACTTGAAGATAGCCGTGGTAGGTAGAGGTCGTGTGTGAGAAATAATATGGAAATAGATAGGGTGGATGGACGCAAACCCAACCAGTTGAGACCACTTGCTTGTTCTCACAGCATCCTCAACCGTGCCCATGGCTCCGCCAGTTGGTGTCAAGGTATCTCTCTCTATATATCCTGTATATACATACGCACAGGCCACTCTTAGATGCTCAAAATACTATCTTTATCTCAGCTCTTATCTGGGTTTTGATTATTGTGTTGTTTTGCTCTAATTTTTTATTTTGTCTTTTAGATTTTAAACTTTCTTGTAAATTTAGTTACCAATTGTGTAACTTGGTTCTCGAAAAACGATTCTCTTTTCACGAAATAATCTATTTTTGTGCGGGTGTTGTTCGACTGGGTGGATGTAGGAGAAACAAAAGTTCTTGTTGCAGTCTATGGACCGAAAGCTGGAATCAAGAAGAATGAAAACCCCGAAAAGGCTTGCATTGAAGTCATTTGGAAGCCCAAGACCGGGCAGATTGGTGAGATCTTCCTTAAAGAAGTTGCTATATGATCATTTTATTTGAAAGTTGCCTCTCTACATAATCATTTTACTTGAAAGTTTCATACATAGAAATAGATAGATGCATTACCACTCTATATAATCATCTTATGAGAAGATTGCATATTGATTGTCCATGGATTATTTGAAACATGGATATAGTTTATTTCAAATTGAGAGAAAAAAGTCTGATAGCAGTACATAGAGCCAGAGTATTAATATGTGACATCCTATTGCTGGTAAATCATAAATGCATCGCTCAGTGAAGCTGGTAAATTTTTAAAAACTGTCTTATTTGAGACCAATTTAACCTTTGCTAGCTTGTTAAATTTGCTAAAAAGGTTCTCTCAATGACCCTTAGGATGCCAATTAAGTTATTACATAGCATGATGGTAGTAAATGTAAACCAAATGCATGAAATTCACACATATGCTTATTAATTCAAAATATAGCTTATTTGATTCTCATCCTCTAATTTTGAGCAAAATTCTTCTGTTGTTAGGAAAACCGGAAAAGGAATATGAGCTGATACTGAAGAGAACTCTGCAAAGCATCTGCCTTTTGACTGTTAATCCAAATACCACAACCTCAGTTATAGTTCAGGTGTGGTGATCTGATTCATATAGAAAATATAATTCCATTAGCAGCTTGGACTTGTGATCCCAATTTCTATTTGTTTTCTATTTATTTAGCATTTGAATCAAAATTATAGTGAAACAATTATATTTATCTCTCTTCAAATTTCAATTATAGTTCACGTTATGTGCATGTCCTAACTTAAAGTATGTATCCCCTTGATAATAATTTGAAAACAATTAAAACCTTCAAGTTATGCATAAACACTAAAAAATAATCACAATAATATAACCAAATGAAAATAAAATCTTACTTTCTATGAAAAAGAATCATAGTCTAGGAATACTTGTAGAGCAATGAAGAACCAACCCAGACTCTTAAAGGACAAGTGCTAAAGTGCAAGAGTAACCACTTTAGATTTCCGTGGAGAAAAAATACCTAAAAGAATCTAAAGGTTTTAAAGAGCGAGAACCAAAATATTACCGTTGTACTCTTCTTGATATTAAATTGAAATCTCTGTTTTTGCAAAAACTTGTATGATTTTGGTGCAATGGTTTTCTACTAGGCTATTTGCTTACCTGCCACTATTCTTTACATTCTCAAAATATAGTAAGCTGAGCGAGGTGGTGAAATGAGCTTTACCTTACCTAGTAAAGGAAAATTTGGAACCTTGTTAAATGATCACCAAAATTAATGAATTTTGACAGATAATTTTTTGACATAATATGGATATGTGAAAATTATGATAGTTGAAAAAGTGTGTTGAAACTAATTAGTCTTAAATTTTGGGTTAAACCTAACCTCCTTCAGAAATTCTAGCAGAAAGGGTCTAACAGTGTTGAAATTATGAGTAATATATTGTCATAAAGCTCTGGAAGTATAGTTCCTAAACTGTAATTATTGTAATATGTTTAATAGATGTGTCTTGAATCTACTTTTTCGCTTTTATGAATTTTGGATGTATGCTTTATGAGTGAATTATTTTTGAATCGGATAAGTTTAATCTAGAATAGTTTTATGGTCAGATGGAATTTGATTTAGTTGAGGACTAAACCTTGATGATTGTGATTAAATGAAGTGAAAATTATAGTTAATCACCCCTAAACTTTGGAATGGTGAGTATTCTGCTGTTTGGGACGTGACAAGCAACTTTGCTAGAAAAGGCATAGAATGTTTCATTGTTTAATCATATTTACCTGGTCATACTATATGAAATTGTTTCATTACTAATATTATGACCAACTCAATGGTAATGCATTTTAGGTTAACTTTCAATGTTGAGGTTTTAACCTTTTGGGATTTAAGCTGATCCAATTAGTTGCCGTCCATCTATATAGGCTATTTGGATTACCCAATCAGAAATTCCTTATCGGTTGCCCCCTGTTCTCAAGGGATTGCTTGTCAGAATTCGAGAACATCAATTTTTACTTTCTCCTCAAATAGTTTGTTGCAAAAGGTATTTCGATTGTGTTGACACGTAGTCATTTTTTGCGTGGTAGATGGGACTAGTGCAGTGTAGGCCATACATCAATATGAAAGAAATATTTTTTCCTTCTTTATAGTCGAGTTCGGCTCACCCCTTTAATGAGGGGAGACGTTGTAGCCCTGGGCTTCACTTATCCCTTTAAGGGGGTTTGTAGTCTCACCGCTTTAATACGAAGTAGCCATGGGCTTGACAGGAACGATTATAGATAGCAAAATTTTCAAAACCAATCCCAAATTTAGTTGTCTTCCCGAAGCAAATTGGCCAAAGCTAAGACCAATCCCAAATTCCGAATCAAAGCCAAAGAAAGGAACACTCAAACACCCAACCTAATTGTTACTTTTAATCGGAAAGCCGACCTAAATCATCCGGGCGTTTAATGATCAATCGGGTGTGATGATGAGACTTGGGGATGAGCGATCTTGAATCTAGTACAATCGGGTATGATGAAAATATTGCCAGAATTTGATGATCGTGATCTCACTGAATCAAGTATTGACTCAATAAAAAATGATCATAGTTGTAACAAAACCCCGAGGTTGTTCATTCACATTAAAGATGAAAGAACCTATGGGCATATCAACTTTCCCTTCAATTTGAGGCAAATTAGGAAGATTAATAGATTTAAATCCATTATAATAGCATTCTCTGACACTAGAAATAAGGAGAAGCTAGCTTTTGTCAGGGCAATGTGCAACAATCATAAACTGCCTCAAATCAAGAGGAAGACGCTCATGATTGCTCTATGGACAAAAAACAATGTTGAATAATCCACCTTAAGACTGGTTGAGAGTAGAAATATGTGACGCCTTGGGTTGAGAATATAAGCCGACGATACATCAGGATTTTTAGGCAAAGGCAGATTTATTCCAACAACATGTTGGTTTGGCCAAACCTTTAAAACCGTCTTTTCATTTTTATGGATGTCCTTTTGTGATGATCTAGTCAGGGAGATACTCCCTATCATTGACATAAGACATGCTCACCGTATCATCGACATACGATAAATCATCTTTAGCCTGAACAATTGAATTATGAACCGATAAGGCTCGCTCACACATTCATGCAATATGGCTTGCTCACATTCATGTACTAATTCTTCGTAACTTTTAGCAGAGGTTTCTAGACATGCGTCCTTGATGAACTTCAGAGCTCGCCCAAGTATGTGCATGATTGAAGCATAATAGGATGAATTGAGAGCTTCGGCCTTGCTATGAATCGATAGAAATCGAACTTGATGGGCATCAGGATATGGATTTGGCCAATCGTTTGTTAATTGCAAAGCAAGAACAGCCATGGATCAGTTCATATTTATAAATACTCCATAATTGGTGTTGGAGAAATTAGTACAGATCAGTGGAGTGGGTTTCTCTATTGGACTTGCTGGACGGGGTATCTTGGCATGGGAACCCTTGTGGGTTCTGTAGTGGCGTGCCCCCTGATCGGAAAGCTTGTCCCGATCTATTCTTGGCGGTGTCTAAATCGGATTGCATTGGGACGACAATTTCTGTGAGAAACTAATCTTTTCCCACCAATTGTTGATGCAAAAATTCACACGATTCGATCCGATTTGATGCGCCTTCCTGTAAGACAGAGGAGATGTGACCAGGCTAACACCGGTGGGGTGTTGGCCGGGGACCCTTTGATGCTCAATTCAGTGCTTGAACAATGGTGTATTGATAAATAAATTCTATATTTATTATCCTGCGAACCTGGTTCAGTAACCAACCCTCCCATTTATAGAGGATTTAGTTGGCATGGAGGGTAGTAATCAAACTCTCCTTATAGCAATTTGGAGAGGTAATGGATATCAGACATCTGACGTCATCTATATATGGGATTTAAGCTGATCAAGTTAGGTGCTGTCGATTACTCTCATTTATATAGGCTGTCTAGATTACCCAATTGGAATTTTCTTATCAGTGGAAATGTGTCTAACACAGTGGAAACACCTGCTCCAACAAACTATTTCAAACTATTTGAGGAGAAAGTAAAAATTGACGTTCTTGAAGTTTGACTAGTCCCTCTGGAACGGGGGGCTATTGATAAGGAAATTCTGATTGAGTAATCCAAACAACCTGTATAGATGAGCGTAATTGACAATAGCTAACTAGATCAACTTAAATCCCAGATATCGATGACGTTAGATGCTCTCCTGATTGCTATGAGAAGAGTCTGATTACTACCCTCCACGCCAACTAAAACCTCTATAGATGGGAGGGTTAGTCCATAAAATAGGTAGGTGTGAAATTAATTATAGAATTTATTTTTCGATACACCATTGTTCAAGCAATTACTTGAGTGTCAGAGGGTCTCAGACCGGCATCCCACAGGTGTCGGCCTGGTCACAACTCCTCTGTCTTGCAAGAAGGGCGCATTGAATTGGATCGGATCTTGTGGATTTCTACATCAACATTGGTGCCGTCTGTGGGAAACAATTAGATTTCAGAAGAAATTGTTGTCCCGATGTGATCCGATTTAGACACCGCTAATAATAGATCAAGACAAGCTTTCCGATGAGGTGACACGCCACTATAGAACCCACAGGAAAAGTTCCCGTGCCAAGATCCCCCATTCAGCGTGTCCAATAAAGAAACCCACTCCACCGATTTGTACTAGTTTTTTCAACACCAATCATGGTGTATATGTAATTATAAATAATTGATCCATGACTGATCTTGCTTTGCGATCAACAAATGAGTTGCCAGATCCATATCCTTATGCCCATCAAGTTCGATTTATACTGATTCATAGCAAAATCGAAACACTCGATTCATCCTCAATCGTGACCGTACTTGGGCGAGCGTTGAAGTTCATCAACACCCATGTCTAGAAACCTCGGCTAAAAGTTATGAGGAATTAGTACATGAATGTGAGCGAGTAATAATGCATGAATGTGTGAGCGAGCCTTATCGATTCATAATCCAATTTGTTGATGCAATTTTCTGGATGGTTATTTGCGATCCGGTTTAACGTCGAGTTCCTGCAATATATATCGGAGATGAGACCGGATCGACAACAGTGGGGTGCCGGTCGGGACTATCCGACGCTCAAGTTAATGCTCAGAGATAAATGTATTAAAAGAGAGCAATAAATGCTCAAATTAATTATCCGTACCTGATCCGTTCATTGGCTTATTTATGGAGTGTCTTTGGTGGTAGTCATGTTGTGATAGAATTCTCTTCCTAATCCAGAAGGGCTATCAAGATATATTCAATGTGATCTGTTTTCGTTATTCTAATTAACTAGCGTATCACTTAAGATTACACCCGCAATTGTTTCCTTATTGTCTCCCGATTTGTTTATACTGTTATCAAAATTACCTTATCAGTTGCTCCCCATTCCAGAGTTTGCTTGCCAAACGTAGGGAATGTCAAGTTGCTTCTGCTCTTTCCATCCTTTTAATCTAAGGTAGCCTCTTTTTGCTCGGAAAAAGAGTTTATTTTTTGTCGGGTTGCATAGGTTTTACCCAGGCTAAACTCGTTTGATTGCTACTGTCTTGACCCTTTAACAGGGAAAGTCGTTAGATTGACCCCTTTAATTAATAAGAGGAATTGTAGTTGTCTTAAGCCTATTTAGCTTGCCTCTTTAATAAGGGGTTATTGTCGTTGTCCCAGACTACACTCAACCCTTTAAGGGGGTTTGTAGTTTCGCTCCTTTAATAAGGAGGTTCGTAGTTTTGCTCCTTTAATAAGGAGGTTCGTAGTTTCGCTCTCTTAATAAGGAGGTTTGTAGTAGCCCCGGGCTTCACTTAGCCCTAAAGGGGGTTCGTAATCTCACTCCTTTAATAAGGAGCTTTGTAGTAGCCCCGGGCTTCACTCAGCCCTTGAAGGGGGTTATAGTGTCACTCTTTTAATAAAGAGGTTCGTAGCTTTTCGCTTATTTAATAAGGAGATTCCTAGTAGCCTTGGGTTTTAGGTAGCACGGACACGCCTAAAAGGTTGAAGAATCCGTGTCGGACACATATCAGATACAGACACTTGTTGGACACGCCAAAATACATGTCCTTATTTTTTTATTTTTAGACACGCCACGCCATAGACACGTGTTGGACACGTGTGTCATATCGTTAGGGAGTTTTCAGAAAGTTTTAAAAAGAAAGATAGTTTAAAGTGTAAATATGATGTGAAAAAAAAGGTCGTACCCAGTGCACAAAGCTCTCACTTGAGCGGGGTCGGGGAGAGGTAGATGTCAGCTAGCCTTACTCCTATTTTTTAATAAAATATTGTAAATATGATGTCTTCTTTGAAAAATTTTAATAAAATATGGTAGTCATAACATATAATATTTCAATTTTAAAAAAAAAAAAAAAAACTAATATTATTGTTGTGGAGTAGATTCAATTTTGTAGTTCTTTAAACAATAAACTAATTGTTTTTATAGGTCATTAATTATTATGATTTGTGAATTTTTCACTATTAGGTTAATGAAAAATAATATTACTCTTAAAATATAGGATCATATATATAAAAAGATATATTTATTAGTTGCGTGTCCTCACCTTGTCCGTATCCTAGTTTTTGTAGGATTTGCCATGTCATTGTGTTTGTGGTCTGTGTTGTGTCGTATCTGTGTCCCGTATCTGTGTCGGTGCTTCTTAGTCTGGGTTTCACTCAGCTCTTGAAGGGGGTTTGTAGATCCGAGCTTTGTGAGCTCTCCCCTTTAAGAAGGGGGTTGTTGTAGATCCGAGTCTCGTGAGCTTGCTCCTTTAGTAAGGAGGTTCATTGTAGATCTGTTTGTAGTCTCGCTCCTTTGACAAGGAGGTTCATAGTCTCGCTCCTTTAATAAGGAGGTTTGTAGTAGCCTTGGGCTTCACTCAGTCCTTGAAGAGGGTTGTCGGCTCACCCTTTTAGAAGGGGGAGGTGTTTGGCTATGCATTGTGGGTGTGTAGCACACCATAGGTGAAAATGTTGTTTCTCGTCTCGAGGCAATATGCCGCCAATCTTTAATTGTAAATAACTTTGTAATGCCCCCTTTATAGTGGATGGGGGAGCTCGACATGGAAGCCCATTTTGAATGGTTGACATAGGATCCGTGTATCATAAAACCTGCAGGCTTTTCAAAAGACTTTCGGTAAAAACTGGTCCTAACAAATTGACTGGTTCATTTGTGGTTGTGCTTTTTCTGGTCACATTCCTTTTAAAGTTACCAGGCTAGATGGGCAGCGATAGACTCTTCTTTTTTTCTTTCTGAAATTCCATGTCCCTTAGAGGCAAGTATTGTGTGGCCGGTCTCTATATGCATAGATACCACTTCTTGATATAATATTTGATCCAGCAGCAACAGCATTAAATAACCGAATGAAGTGAACAGTGGAGCCAGCAGATACAACTGAAGCTCTATCTCTCTTTTTGTTAAGATCATCATGTAGGTTCGGGACCAAGGGGTCTCCAAGAATCATCAGTTCCAACCATAAGAACTTTGCAACCTTCATTGCCAATTTCTTCTCCATCATCGTTATAGATAGAGACCAATGTCCAGTGGCTTGGAATGAAAGAGAAGGTGATGTCAAAGCTATCCACATGAGGATCAGGCAATTCAAGTATTTCATAGGTGACTGGATTTTGAATATAATACTTATAAGAGGCATTGTTCATCTTGAGTAGCAAGCCATCACACAGACAAGTTCAGATGTTCTAGCGGCAAGTCCTTCAACTATCTTATTATATAGATCAGTAGCAAGGATGGCCCTGTCCATATGCTTTTTGATGAAGTGGTGATCTTCAATTATAACATTCCACATTTAAGCCTCAATAATACTAACACATAACGCTCCATTTTGGGAATCACTTTGCTTTCAAAGTGCTTTTCTTTAATAATACCAGTATTTAAACTTTGCAATATACTCTTCCATCTTTGACAAAAAGGATGTATTGATGAGCTGCCCAGATTTCTTATTTCATATACTTGTGACTTCCAACCATATAAAGACACTGAGCCATTTTAATTTTATCAGCAACATCTCCCGGAATAGAGAACCGGGATTAGACGCCATCTGTCGCAAATCATGTAGTCCGTTTTGGTTCTCATGGGTTGCCACTATTGTTTGCTCAGTGTATCGGTACTGGTTCGTGGCAATATATATTAGAATTAGTCACCGAAACTAAGTTAGTTGGGAAGTTCGACACCTGGGCTCTCAAGGCCCTGTTTGGTGCTGCGAAACCTCGCTTGGGAAGATTATTATGAATCGCTACAGCAGTTTGAGTGTCTTTGTCGGTCAGTGCGTCAATTGCAATACGATGCTGTGATGAGAGAGATTGATCATGTGTCGCTTTGTGTTGGTCGCTGCATGGCAGCGGTTGCTATGTCGCCATGGGCAGTGATGTCGCAGCCCTCAGTAGCCAACTTTTCATTTTGGTGGTTTGCTGCCGTGATGAGGAAGAAGGAATTAGTGTTTTCCAGCGATGTCTCGTGATGGAAAACTTGTACCAATCCCTTCTCAAAGGCGTCCAAATCCGGAAATCAATCGTTTCCCACAGACGGCACCAACTGTTGATGTAATTTTTTCATGGTTATTTGCGATCTGATTCGACGTCGAGTTCCTGTAAGACAAAGAGGAGATGAGACCGGACCGACACCGGTGGGGTGCTGGCCGGGGACTCTTCGTCGCTCAAGTCAGTAATCTGATATAAATATATTAAAGGAGAGCAATAACTGCTCAAATTAATTGTCCGTACCTGATCTATTAATTGGCCCCCTATTTATGGAGGGTTTTGGGTGGTAGTCGTGTGTAGTGATAGAATTCTCATTGTAATCTAGAAGGGCTATCAAGATATATTCAATGTTATCTATTTTCGTTATTCAAATTGACTGGCGTATCACTTAAGATTACGCCCACAACTGTTTCCCTTATTGTCTCCCAATTTGTTTAGATTATTATCAAAATTACCTTATCAAAGTGAAGCCCAGGGCTACTACAAACCTCCTTATTAAGGGAGTGGGACTATGAACCTCCTTATTAAAGAAGCGAAACTACAAACTCCTTTAAAGGGCTGAATAAAGTTTGGGGTGACGACAATAACCCCTTATTACAGAGGCAAGCTGAATAGGCTTGGGACGACTACAATTCCCCTTATTAATTAAAGGGGGCAAGCAAATGAGTTTCCCTGTTAAAGGGTCGAGACAATAGCAATCAAACGTGTTTAGCCCGGGTAAAAGTTACGCAACCCGACAAAAAATAAACTCTTTTTCCGAGCAAAAAGATCTTTTTGAAAAGAAGTTACCTTTAGATTAAAAGGACAGAAGGACCAAAAGCAACTTGACATTACCTTTAGATTAAAAGGACAGAAGGACCAAAAGCAACTTGACATTCCTTACATTTGGCAAGCAAACTTGGGAATGGGGGGCAATTGATAAGGTAATTTTGATAATAGTCTAAACAAATCGAGAGATGATAAGGGAAACAGTTGCATGCGTAATCTTAAGTGATATGCCAATCAGTTTGAATAACAAAACCAGATAACATCGAATATATTTTGATAGCCCTTCTGGATTACGATGAGAATTCTATATCTACATGACTACCACCAAAAACTCTCTATAAATAGGAGGCCAATGAACGGATCAGGTACAAACAAGTAATTTGAGCATTTATTGCTCTTCTTCAATATATTTATCTCCGAGCACTGACTTGAGCATCGGAGAGTCCTCGGCTGGCACCCCACCAGTGCCGGTTCGGTCTCATCTCCTCTCTGTCTTGCAGGAACTTGGCGTTGAATCGAATCGCGAATAATCGTGCAGAAGATTGCATCAACACAATTGATCCGACCAAAGATGATTTATCGTTTGTCGACAATATAGTGGACATGTCTCATGTCAATGATATATAGAGTATTTTCCTGATTAGGGGGAGAACAGGAAAGGACATCTAGAAGAATGAAGAGACAATTTCAAGGGTTCGGCCAGACCAACATGTTGGAATAAATTTGCCTTTGGCTAAAAATCCCGATATATCGTTGGCTTTTATTCTCTACCCAAGACGTCACATATTTCTACTCTCAAGTAGTGTTAGAGGTGGATTATTCAACATTGTTTTTGTCCATACAACAATCATGGGCGAGTTCCTCTTGATTTGAGGCAGTTTATGATTGTTGCACATTGCTGGCTACTCCTTGTTTCTGGTGTTAGAGAATGCTATTATAATGGATACTATTAATATTCCTGATTTGCCGTAGATTGAAGGGGAAGTTGTTACGATCGTGGGTTCTTTAATCTTTAATGTGAATGAGCAACTTAGAGTTTTGTTACAACTATGATCATTTTTATTAGGTCAATACTTCATTTAGTGAGATTATGATCATCAAATTCTGGCAATATTGTCATCATACCCGAGTGTACCAGATTCAAGATCGCTCATGCCCAAGTCTCATCACCGATCAAGTAGTTGAATTCATCACCAATTCTGGCATCATCACCATAATTACCATAATAGACCTGCAAACTGATGGCCATCAACCGCCAAGAGCTTCACCACCGTCGGGCATGACATCTATCTATTCAACCAATCATGGCAAAACTCACGTCTGGCATTCGCGCCCGATTTGTGTTATGCGAACATGAACAAACAGATTGCAGATCCATGCTCAAGCAACAGCCGAATGCCCAAATCTATTTTTGATTCACATCAGATCTGCAAATCTCAACAACTAACGCAACTGTCCGATCGTTCGTCGCCGAAAGGGTGAAGCATCGAGCATCAACCACCCAATTTCATGCCTGATCATCAAGATTCTCACTGCGATCCAGCAGTTGATCCTTAAATGGCCGAATGATTTAGGTCGGCTTTCCAATTAAGAGTAACGGTTTTGTCGGGTGTTTGATTGTTCCTTTCTTTGGCTTTGATTGGGATTGGTCTTGGCTTTGGTCGATTTGCTTTAGTCGATTTGCTTCGGGATGAGAACTAAATTTGGGATTAGTTTCGAAAATTTTGCCAAGGAAAAGCATATGTATCTCTAATCACTCTTGTCAAGCCCGAAATCTTCCCTTTTTTCGCTCTCATGGAGTTTCCAGTGCCGATCTCATCTGTTCTTCATGGGTGTGGAGTAAAACTGTGGGCCATGACTTTATAGCTGGGACCCCCATTAAAGGGTCATTGCTCCTGTCAAGTCTTTAACCCAAGACAACTACGGCTTCTGCAGATAGGCGTTCATTCAAATCGCTGGCGACCATGTGCTTTCCAATTCGCAATGTGGTAGTCATGGATGATGTAGCTAATTTTTTGTCAGCTTATACTATCAAAATAATGTGAAAATAGCAAAGGCAAATCTACCTTTTCTACGGGATAGTGGACTATTAACACTTGACAACTATGATGTATGCGGTTATGGTTTATCACCACTGTTCATATATTCATATAATACGTATGGCCTGCCATTTTGAAAAGCATGTTATGAAAACGACTTTTATGCATAGAACAGTGATTGCGGTCTTATCATACAACAAAATATATATACATATAATGAGCCGTGCACCCGGGAAACGATGCATAGATGATAGACCATCCCTTATTAAAGGCTTGAGCCTACAACTCTCCTTATTAAAGGGCAAACCGACTACCCCCTTATTAAAGGGGTGAGCTTACGAAGCTCGGACCTATGAACCTCTTTATTAAAGGGGTGAGCTCACGAAGCTCAAATCTACGAACCCCCTTAAAGGGATTAGTGAAGCCAGAGCTACTCCTTATTAAAGGGGTGAGACTACAAACCCCCTTAAAGGGTGAAACTCGGGACTACATTAAAGGGTGAGCTGAACTCGACTATAAAGAAAAAAAGAAAGAAAAAATATTCTTTTGTATTGATGTAACAGGGGCCTACACTGCGCTAGTCTCATCTACCAAGCAGAAAATGACTGCGTGTCAACACGATTGAAACACCTACTGCAACAAACTATTTGAGGGAAAAGTAAAAATTGACGTTCCCGAAGTTTGACAAGCAGTCACTCGGGAATGGGAGGCAATTGATAAGGAAATTTTGATTGGATAATCCAGACTGTATGTAACTGGATCAACTTAAATCCCAAATATGGATGTCGTCAGATGTCTGATATCCTTTTCCTCTCCATATTACTATGAGGAGAGTCTGATTACTACCCTCCACGTCAACTAAAACCTCTATAAATGGGAGGGTCGGTCAATGAACTAGGTATGCGGGGAATTAAATATAGACTTTATTTTTCAGTACACCATTGTTCAGGCACTAGCTTGAGCGTCGGAGGGTTCCCAGCCAACATCCCACCAGTGTCGGCCTGGTCACAACTCCTCTGTCTTGCAGGAAGGGCGGGTCGAATTGGATTAGATTGTGCAGATTTCTGCATCAACAATTAGTATGGAGAATGAAAAAAGGTGCTATAACATTTGATACAACTTTTATTGTTGAAACTCAAGACGATAGGCATTGCGATAATATGCTATTTTGATTTATAGTTCATGCAAGTATGAATGATGGGAAAGTTCAGAGTCAGAACATAATAGAATTTAAAAGATATAAGATATTAAATTTTCATTAGCTGTAGGCATGATTAATTTTGATAGAAATGGTGCTTTTATTTGCATGTGAAATGTAAGAGGGTATTTTGTCACAGCTATTCTTGGGCACCATGTGATTTTTATGTCTATTTTTCAGATATTTTATGTTGTACACTGAGTCAGAGGGCAGTTTCCTGTTCACTTCTTTGGCTTTCATGCACATCATATTTTTGGTTTTATTACTCACATCTTCTTTTACAATCATTGGGTTCTTATGTTTTCTTTGCAGGTTGTTAATGATGATGGTGCTGTATCCTTGATGGTTAAGCTGTTCCCTTTTAGTACAGTAATGGTTGTTTTGGTAGAGTTGTTATGGCTTTCACTTCAACATGTAATTCTAATGTTTGTCTTCTTGGTTTGTACTTCAAAGTACTGATGTCTCAAGTAAAGTTTCTAAATAGTGTTGAGGTCAGTAGAGCTTTAGTTTTAACATTCACTGAACTTCTGATGTCTTATTATTTTGTTTCATGTCTTATACTTGGGGTCCTCATTTGACACACGCTGCAGTGTTTGGATGTCCATTCGGAGATAAAATCATTCTATTTTCTTTTAGAAATTCTATTTATTCTTTATATATATTATTATGTATCATATTTTACATTTCTCACAGTGTTAGATCTTGTGGTGAACTTTCCAAAGTTGGTGCATTGTCACGCAATTCTGCAAATGGATTTATACATTTAGATATTATGGGGACTAAATGGTCTGATTTTGTTATCATGAGATGTTTAAAAATCCGCTTTTACATGTTAAAATATTGGATGTAGGATATGCGAACTTATTTTTATTTTATTTATTTGAAATTCCTTCACTGAACCTTTTCTAGCTTCTTCCATGTGCCATAAATGCAGCATGTGCTGCTCTTGTGGATGCTGGTATTCCTTTGAAGCATCTAGCTGGTAAACAAGACTTATGGCTATACTTCCATGTTATCATTAGATGAATGTTTACTGATTGTTTTTTGCTGGTTTGTGTAGTTGCAATATGTTGTTGTCTGACAGAAAATGGATATGTTATACTGGACCCTGACAAGCAAGAAGAGCAGGTTAGTGTAATTTTCCTGTTTAAATTTGTAATTTCCTTCTGGTTGTGAATAATTTTATGCGACTATCCCAGCTAATACCAAGAAATGTGCAATTGTTATTCAAATTTGTATTATTGGTTTTTATCTTTTATGAAATGTACACTATATAAAGGATTGTAGGAAGCATTTAGAAATTTGAAACCGAAAGTTGGCTTATTTTTTAAATACTGTGCACATCTATGCATCCTATATAATTCTATTTGTCCATTTTTCGTGTGTAGTGCTTCCAATTTTGTACTTCGTAGCTTTGTAGAACATAAACATATAACTGTACTTCATGTTTCTATAGAGTTTTTGACATGGTAATGTTGTATAATGGCAGAAAATGAAGGCAGTTGTCTATTTAGTTTTCCCAAACACGATTCTATGTGCCCTTCCAGAAGGATCTTTACAGGTGGGAGGTGAACCAATGGAACATGGGATTATTACATCTGTCACACACGGTGTAATGCCAGGTATCATACTTTGTTCTATCACCTTTTCTATGTCATGTTATTACAACAGTTTACATAATTTCTGAAACTGTTTTACTCAGAGACTTCAGGTAATCATTAGATTGTAAAATTGTTATAGATGATCATGGTTTAGTATGTATTTCCACATCGACCAGTATGCCCAGCTAAGTGCTTTCAGACACTAGGAGAATACCAATTCTCCATACAATTTGTTGTTCTACTGAAGTTTCTGTTTGTGGAACAAATGAAAAGTGATATATTAATGAAAGGAGTAGCTGGTTTTAACGATGTTTAGCTTGATTATTATTATTATGGACAATACTTGCCTCAGGCCTTATCAGAAGGAAGTTCCTTCTGATAGGGGACTTCAGCCACTAAAAACTTGACACCTGTTTAAAACATTAAAAACAGGTTCATACGGAATACGATATATTTTCTCTCTACAAGGGCTTCCCTTATTTAATAGTGAATGACAAGGTAAGTATCAATAAAAAGTTTAGATATGGCTTGTACAATTGTTTTTTGCCTGTCAACAAAACAACAGGGGAAACCAAAAAAACCCAGCAGGGACCCTAGCATCCTGCTCAATAGCATGAAGGATCTGAGAAGGCGAAACATCCCAACAATCATCACCTGACTAGGAAGATAAAGCTATCTGACCATGAGATGAGCAACTTGATTGAATCGTCTAGGGACCCAACAAAGTTGAAGAAAAGGATTTGCCGGCAACAAAGATTTAATGTCTTCCACCAGTGGAACAGAGAGGGGATCAATGGGGTTGAACTTTATGATAGATAAACAATCACCCTCAATATAAACCTTGTCATATCCCCACTCAATATGACTTGTACAATTGACATAGTTGGAATCAAACCCGTAATTTTGATTACAACATTTGTTGCTAAAATGCACAGAGAAGTTGGAAGTTTATATATATATATATATATATTTGTAAGTATGTATGTATGTAGTGTCTTCATTGCCAGATTCACTGCTCCTATTCAGACTCCCACCACAAAAGGCAGAAATTAAATAAGGCATATATATATATATATTTGTATGTATGTAGTGTGTGTATATACTATATATATATATAGAGAGAGAGAGAGAGAGGGAGATAGAATTGGGAAGCTTACAGATTTGCTATCTGGAGAAGTGGTAGAGTGGCGAGCCGTGGCGGAGTTGAGATAAGTGTTTTGATAGGGGATCTGCATAATTCGGAAAAGAGCCCCGACCCTTCTCTAATTTTTTTAATGTTTTAAACAGGTAGTGGTTGAGGGGGGTATCAGAAGGAACTTCCTTCTGATATGGCCTGAGGCAAGTATTCTCCTATTATTATTATTGTTGTCATCGTTATTATTATTATTATTCTTATTTTTTGGAGCATGCTGTCATAAGCACTGAATAATATTTGATTGAAGTTCTAACTGGGAGTCAGGTCTTTATAGTCAAACTCAAAATCAAAACAGTTGGGTTAATCAGTTGAATACTAGTTGAATAGCAGATAATGGATTAATATCATATGTAGGACACTCTATACCGACATTGTCTCTCCAAACACCTAGCAACAAGATAACTGTGCTCATCCATGTTCACCGCTAGTTTGGGCACTTAAGTCTCCACCTTTATTAACTCGAAAACAGTGCAGAAGTATGAGAATGGCCTTTTGTTCAAGTAACTTGCTCATTATTGATGCTTAATATATTTATCATTTTTCAACTTTCTGGTTCTTTTGCATTTGCTCATGCTAAAACACAAAAATTTACACTTGTAAAATATAAGTAAATCTACAGATAGAGAACATGGCCTTGATCCTGTGACTAGATTTTAGTGGCTTTGTTTGGTACTCCAAATCTCTTTGTATTGGGGAGCTGATTTTCACAGATATAGGGCAAATGAGATATGGAAGAGCTGCAAGTATTTTGAATTGAAGAGTAGTACTTGAGCAGACAATTGAGAGCTTCCTCGAGCTCTCTCTGTCTCTCTCTCTCTCTCCACCCCCAAAAAAAGAATCAATGCAGGTTGTCTTCGGGAGTTGATTTATATCAATTATAATAAATTGACACTTATTCTTCAGTTGTTATTTTGTCCTTGCAGGATGATTAGGTCATTTAACTTAAGAAATTTGCTGTCCATGTGTTTAATTTTTATATGACAAAGCTAATATCTTGTTAAATCTGTACTCAGTGGATGATTACCTTCACTGTCTACAACGAGGACGTGCTACATGTGCAAAGTTATCAGATTTTCTCCGGAGAAGCTTGCAGTCACAACTCCCAAGTGACTCATCAAAGGCTGCATGATATCTAACATATAATCACGACGAGTGTGTAATCCTCCACAGGCAGGGTATCAGTTGGTGCCATTTTGTTGGCACTACTACTTGTTACCAGATATTGGGAAATATAGGTATGATTCCAGTTACATTAGAGCCTTGTGTAATTTTTGGATGCTACGAAAACTTGATTACAACTGTTCCAGTGGACAACAAAGAACTCTTCTTTGTTGCAAACCATTTTATTGTCTAGATTCAGCTTATGGTAAATGATGTAATGGTGTTTGGGCCTGCTGACTCTCTAATGAGGGGCCATTGGCCTTGGATATCATAGCTCCATTTGTATTTGTTTTTTTTGAATGCATGTCAAAGTTTTATGTGCATGGAAAATTATGTGAATGAATCAAATGTGATTAGTCAACCAAAGAGGTTATTAAACTAAAAATGCAGGCAGTAAATTTGAAAAGATCATAAATTATCTTTGGGAGAACCGAATTGATGCCTTGGAATAGAAATTGGGAGAAATTTATTTAAAAAATTAAACTATTTTTTTTTCCATTTCAATTCCAAGGCACCAATTCGGTGCTTCCAAACATAGATTAGTTTTGAATTCTAATGTTTGGTGTATGCAATCCTTGGAATTTACCTGTGTGTGAATTCTCCATTAATTTGAAGTTTTAATTATTTTCTTATGTTTGTTCATATTTGTTATTTCTCGTCTCAGTTTCTATCAGAGCTTATAAAATGATCTTGCAAAAAATTGTGAACATTTCCTGCATAAATCCTAGCCATATTAAAGAGTAAAGGGTAAAACTTGGTACCCAAAAAATCAGGGAAAAAGCTAGAAGAAGAAATGTGGTTGTGCGTGAATAGTGATGTTTTGATATCTGTTCAAATGGATGTTGACTGGCAATACCATCTTCAAGCGTGGGAGAAGCTACATGGAACTTTCACCTTCACTTGTGGACTATATAAATAGCCTTTAATGTTTGGGAGAGCTTTATCATATATAGATGTGTTTATATATATATATATGTGTGTGTGTGTGTGTGTGTGTATAGACATTGTAAGGTACCTGAAGGTGACCATAGAATACATCAGGATGTTAGCCAACTTGGTCATTTGAAGACACAAGTTCCATTAGTATATGCTAACTTGAATGGATTGAATATTAAACATTACCAGAAAAAAAATAAAAATAAAAGATAAGCATAGAATATGTTTTTCAACTTCCATCTTTTGAGCTATCACTAATTACCCTTGTGCACCAAGAAATACCTCTTTTTGTTGAAGGTGTTAGTTGCATCATCACGGAATTTGAGCAAAACCTTGAATGCATAGATCAGACGGTCAAACATTTAAAAGCAATATGAAATTTGATAGAACCCGAATTTGACAATCCTTCTTCCAATCCATATATTCACGTGATAACATCAAATTACATGAGTTCAATGAAAACTTTTCATGAATAGATTTAACAACCGTTTTTGTTTTGTGTTGTTATTGCCAATTTGATAAAAGAACAAAAATAAGTGACAAAAACAACGTTTTCACTTGTTTTTGTTGTAGTTGAACAAGTATAGCGAGATTTCTTTTAAAAAGCCAATATAATGTAAATCATATTTTTTTACAATCATCCAAATTTTTTTATTAATTTTTTTGTTATTGTTTTTGAAACATTGCATGTCAAAAAACACATGAACTTACAATAATGCCCTTTCTTTTATGATAATTTTCATGCTATTCAAACCATAAAATGGTAATTTTTTTTAGAATTTTCTTGAAAGTTTTTCATGCTAATCAAATACACAATGAAAAAATTATTTTCCTTTCATTCACTTCACTTTCTTTTACTTTCACATTCCACTGTTAATTTCCATCTAACCAAACGGAGCACCAAGGTAAAAATGCAGAATCCAAAATTGGTGAAAAAGGAAGCCAAGCCATCCACCACAATTTGTGACAGAATCATTTGGTTAGGTTCTCTTGAAGTGATGCTCTCAAAATTTTCCAAGTTCCATGAATCTAGCTGGTTCACATGAGCAAGATGAGACTATTGTTAATGCAAATATTTTATATAGACCAATGAAGTAAAATGACATGAAGTGAGACAATATATGAAAGAGAATGGTATCACTTCTTTAGGGGCATCCAATGTGTTTCCTAATAGTTTATCATCAAGAACTGTCATAAACTGTTGATGGAAGTCAAGCAACCTTAAAATGCAGGCTCAAATCCTCTGTTTGGAGGCCTAAAATCGACTGTTTCAATTTTTGGAAGATGGAGCCACATTTGCGTAGAAGGAGAAGGAATAATACTATATGGTTTTCATGGAGCTTTCTTTTCAATGCCTAATGAAGCTTAGCATTGTCTTACCTTCAAAATGCCCAAAATTGTACCAAAAAAATTGGCTTTTATGAGTCTCTTTCGTAACATTTTCATCAAAGTGACACACGAAGATAAATCAGTCACAAAGTCCCAGAGGGCATTAAAAATTAGGGAGTGTGCAGAAGCCCATGAGGGTCGCACTAGGAGAATACTGGGTCCCATTTGGGGGTGATTGTGACATCCCACATTGTCTGAAGGGAGAAGTTGTTGAGATTTATATTTGTGGACACTTTCTAACTTTGTAGATGCGTTTTGAAAATCGTAAATACCGAGAGAAGAGTGTACAAAGTGGACAATATCTACACGGTGTGGGTGGGTCGTGACAATATCTATGGTCCAAGAATTTCCTTTCCTCCTACGCAAAGGGGCTGTTTTGGATTATCCTTTTATCACTACTTGAATATGACTTTTGGACATACATTTTTTTTTTTTTTTTTGCTATTGAGACAGACAAAGGCAACCAAGGAGAGTTTGGCAACATACTCAAATGTTAGCCTGCAAGTTTTTTATTTTTATTTTTTTAATGAACATAGGACCTGTAGTAAGAGTACTAAAACTTAACAATTTCGCTTTCGCGACGCTACCCATTTGGCTCTCTGTCTTGAGCATGTTTTCTTGTATCAGAAGACCTGAAGGATAGACAAAGACAGCAAGGAAGAATCCAGGAAATCAGACATACAATAAGCTACACATTACACATATAACCAGGAAAGCAAAGACAAATAGAATTGACTATACATAACAAAACCATTTTACTAAATGAATATTCTGAACAGAGAAGTATACTAAAAGATCATTTCGAGAAAGAATTTTCAGAATTTTTTGCAGTATCAACTCTGTCCATCTCTGAATGAATCATTTAGGAGTGTTCATCATAGTTCATTTCTTGTTCTGTCATGTAGGAGCCCAAGACAACTCGATTATGCATGTCCATAAGCGAGACAATCTGAGCCTTCCAGTCACTATTGGTATCCTGACAAGCATTTTCTCTTTAATTCTTCCTGCACTTGCCTACTTAAAGTTCTGCAACACAACTACGCCTCATCACTTAACGCATCACCACAACCATCATGAACTTCTTCCATTGTGGTCTTGATCTTCTGGGATTGATAAAAAAGTGATCGAATCACTCACATTTTTCAAGTTCTCTTCACTTGAGGGATCAAAAGAAGGCCTAGAGTGTGTTGTTTGCTTATCCAAATTCGATGATACTGATGTTCTTCGTTTATTGCCCAAGTGCAGGCATGCATTTCACATGAACTGCATTGATCAGTGGCTAGAAAGCCATTCTAGCTATTCTCTTTGCAGGACAAGTTTGATGTGAGTGACCTCATGGGCTTCACTTACTCAAATAGTTTAAGATATCCTCAAAATCATTCAAATCTATTGGAGGATCCAATTCTTGAGCTCTTTGTTCAAAGGGAGGAAGATCACCAAAGGTCCTCAAGGTTCAAAATGGGAGGTAACTTTCAAATTTTGGATAAAAGTAAGAAAGGACTTGGTTACAATTGTGTCCATAAGTTCAAGCACAAGATCATACTCTCTGACATTTTGTACCAAAGCCAATGGAGTGATGTTAACTCTTCGGATTTAATGCTCTTGAATTCTGAAGCTTAATGCAATGTCAAGCAAAAGGTTCTCTCCTTTGAATTCGAAAAGTGGAAGGTTCAATTATTGGTTTGCAGAGGATGAAGAAATTGTAAAATATTCAAGAAGACAGCGATAGGAATACACTATATGAGTCTAAAGTTTGTAAAATCAATAGAAGTAACTCCTTTGCAACTTCAAGCTTTGCATTTGCTTCCAACACTGAAGCAGATCAAAGTTCATCCTCAAGATTACTAAATCCAGCTGACAAGAGATCAATGTCTGAGATTACCAACTTCTCAAGGCTCACAGAATTCAGTATGAGGAACAGGATCAAAGAATCTTTGATCTCTGGGAATAATGGAAAGGATGAGGGGATGAGGAGTCTTTGGTTGTCGATGGCAAAGGGAACGATTCAATGGTTAGCAGGACAAGAAGGAAGTTCGCAAGGATCAAATAGCAAAAGACACCTCCCTTTGTGTCCTTACTATACCTCCTGACATAAACGATTGGAACAACTTGATAGGTTGGCTCTCTCTACTTCTTGGAACAACACATTTCACAAAAACTGGCTCTGGCAGGTTGTATATATAGCATCTGGAGAGAGAGAAACTGCAGAATTTTCAGGAAGAAATCCTCCCCACCTCAAACAATCATGAAGTAAGTCCACAGCACAATTAGACATAGGCAGCCTAGCTCTAAAGAACAGCAGAATCCTTGCTGACCTTTGGTCACTTTCAACCTCTGTAATCAGGCCTCCAAGGAAGCTACCAGATGAAACTCCATGCTCTTTGGTTCAGCTGCCGCGCTGATAGCCCTCATGTTACGTGCTTGTCAAGTTCTCATAGTTGCTTCTTTGCACTGATGTATTTTTCGGTTTCGATTTCTGGCTCTTGCCTAGGCTTTTGTACAAACACCTTTTATGCATTACAAACTTACCTTTTCGGGAAAAAAGAAAAAGCAAAAGACACTTGAGGGAAAAAATCCCCTAGCTATTCACATGGGCTTACCAACATCCAAACGGGCTGAGCCTAACAGGAATCAAGCCCAAAGTTGATGGAAGTCCCAAAGAATGGTCTCAAAAGAAAGAATGGGCCTAATCGCTCATTTTAAAGGCCAAAATGGCCCAACATGGACATTAGTCCAAATTTTATTAGGAATCTAGATTCTTGAGAGAAAAGATAGCTGCAAATAAAGGAATTTGAGCCCTAAAAGGATTCAAATTCTAACTTGTATAAATATCTAAAAGGATGAATGAAAAGGGATCCCGGAATCCTCACCTCTATCTCTCTGAAAAAATATTGAGTTCTTGAAATTATTGGGTGTGTGCATTAAATTTATTAGCAGAAAATTAGCTAAGCAGATAATTTATGCCCAATGGTACCAGGTTTTGACTATGGAAAAGTTTGAGCACCTTGAGTTTTTGATCTATTAATTTGTCATATATACATTTTGAAAATTTGATCTTTTTAATTATTATTTTCCTGATACTTTTAATTATTTTAGCTTCAGCTAAATTTAGAAAAGTGTAATGGTTAGCTGCTATAGTGAAACATTTATGAGCTTTACTTCAGCCTTAATTCTTCTGAGTTGTTGTGGTTCGAATCAGAATGCTTGTGTTGCTGAGCTTATTGAGAATGACTATTGAAAGTTCAATCTATAAACTTTGTATGTAAGATTAATGATCATGCTCTTCACCACTGATTTGTGTCATACTTTTGGTGTCAATAATTAATTTGAATTGTCATTTTTCACCACTTGCATGAAAATTTTATACTCAATTTTGATGATCCACGTCTCAAAGAGATTGTAGAGCAACATGTTAAGATTTGTCTAAGGATGTAGAGGCATAAGATGAAAGACCACTTTGACAAGTACCCTATTGAGGAGGAAGCACGTCGTCATCCATATGATCGTGTCGAACAAGAGGATTGGGACATCATATGCAACAGAATAATGTCTAATACTTTCAAGGTTAAGTTCATGTAGCATATTTAATGTTTCTTCTCTATTCTTTCAAGGTTAAGTACATTTATGCTTCAAAGTAAACTGACTAAGAAAATGAGCTGCCCCATTGAAAACTGACTAAGATATTTGCATGTTTCATGTATTATTAATATTTCATTACAGAGAACGAGTAAAATTAACAAAGCGAATAGGGCCAAGAACAAAATTACTCATTGTGGCGGATCCAAATCTTTTGTTCGGTGTCGTGAGGAGTTGGTAATATGCATATCATGTATTTTTTCTTAAGTTAACTACTTTTATTTTCTTTTATTAAATGTTAACAGAAAATTTTAATATGTCTTATTTGATAAATAGCGGTGTAAGAGAAGTCGGTAAGTCACTCGAATTAAGCTATTTGAAGAAACACATAGGTCTCAAAAAGGATGGACTACCCAAGAAGCTCAAAAGCTCCACGTAAGAACACCTTTTTATTTTTCATTAGTGTACTTGTTTTTTTATACCTACGTCTATTTCTTTTTAACTTCATTTTTGGTTTCATATTAACATAGTAAAACACTGTCACTATATAATGTCATGCACAAGTTGATAATGTTATACAAGTAGAGAAAACATATCTTTTAGAAATGGGCAGAGATTGCTAGGATTGGGTTGATGCAGGGTATATTTACCAATTAACATAGTTGATTTCATAAAATTGATTGGTTATAGAAGTTCTCAAAAAGGTTATTTTTTGAAATATGTTTGTAGGACGAAATGAGAAGAAAGTATTCGCAAACTTCCCAGATGGTTGAAGACCCTACCTCAATAGATATCGACAGTATTGCTGATGGTGTGCTTAATAAGAATAAGTCAGGGTGTCAGCGTGGGCTAGGATATGGTGTGAAGCCACATCTACCTCGGGACGTTGCTCTCGTAAGGAGTTAGATGATGCTTGTAGGAGAGTAGAGGCTGCTGATCGAACAGAGGACTGAGGTAGCAGAACATAGGGCAGAGGCTGCGGAGAGTAAAGCTGAAGCTGCTAAAATTTGGGTTAGCGAGGGAGTAAAAAAAGTTAAGCAAATGGAGCAAAGTATGGAGGAGAGAATGAATAAGATGTTGGACTTTATGTCACAATTCCAAATTGAATGGAACAGGTACTACTGCAGTATGTTCTTTTTTCCATGTTCCTTGTTGTCTTTGTTTTGTGTTTTCTATTCTCATGTCTTAATTGCCAAGTGATATTTCAAATTTAATTCATGCTTTATCATTTTGATCTTAACAGGCCTCTTGGGAGTGACTCATTGCTAGCGGTGCTAAAAGGCCTAAATGTAGTAACCCTCGTGGACGGGTGTGAGTGGGCGGATGCAAAGATAGACACTGGACTGAGCTACCACACTGACATGGTACAGGGTACAGGGTACTCAATCCCACATCGCCTGGGTGTGGAAAAGGGGATGTGCTTATATGTAGTGTGTTCTCTTCAAATGATATGAGGCCTTTTGGGGGTAAAATCTAAAAGCAAAACCGTGCGGGCTCAGGCCCAAAGCGGACAATATCATACCATGTGTTAGAGCGGGGTATTACAGTTGGTATCAGAGCCTGAACTCAGCCGGAAGTGTGCCGACGAGGACGTCGGGCCTCGTAGGGGGGTGGATTGTAGTAACCCTCGTGGACGGGTGTGAGTGGGCGGGTGCAAACTGAGCTACCACACTGACAAGGTACATGGTGCTCAATCCCACATCGCCTGGGTGTGAAAAAGGGGATGTGCTTATATGTAGTGTGTTCTCTTCAAATGGTATGAGGCCTTTTAGGGTAAAACCCAAAAGCAAAACCGTGCGGGCTCAGGCCCAAAGCGGACAATATCATACCATGTGTTGGAGCGGGGTATTACACTAAATTTGATGGATATTGTAAAACTACTCTCTAAATTTGTATTGAAAATACTCTAAATTTGTAGAATTCTAATTGAAAGTGAATTGAACCAATATCCTCTTGATGGATATTGTAAAACTACTTCATTTGGTGTGTAATAAGCTCAATACTATGAGGCAGAGTATTGATACTTTTAATAAACATGACCTCATATGTTAACTCTTTTTCTTGATATAATGAAATCATGTTAGTATGTTATGATTTTTTTATGTGTGCTATATATTCTTAAATGTGTGCAACTGATGATTAGTCTTTAGTTAGAAAAAAATATTTATGAATTTGTGATGATAGAGTACGGTTGAGAAGAAAAAAAAAAATAGGAATAATATTAGTAGAGACCAAAATTGGATAGGGGAGAAAAAAGACAAAGAGGGTATTTGTGACGTAAAATAGTGTCACAAGTAATTTATTATAGGCAACAGAAATTTGGCGTCACAAATAAAAAGTATTTGTGACGGTAAAATAATGTCACAAGTAGCACATTATAAGTAACGAAAATTTGCTGTCACAAATAAAAAGTATTTATGACAGTCCAAAATTGTCACAAATTAGTACTTCAATTGTGACGAAACAAAGGGACGTCACTAAAATAATTTTTTTCGTGACAATATTGTTTCGTCACAATTAACAAGCATTAGTGACAGTTGGTAATAAATTGTCACAATATAGAATCTGCAACGCAGTTTAAGGTGACGGCGCTATAACGATATATTTTCATAACTAAAAATTTCTGGGGACATAATATGAAAGATTAGTGATGCTTTTTTCGGTCACAAATGCCCTTGTTTGTTGTAGTGTATTACATTAAAGAAGCTATGTAATTGAGTAAATTTTTTTTTTTTTTTACAATTGTATTATTCATTATTACAGTGTCATTGAGATTTATATGTTATATAAAATGTGGTCTAAATCATAAATGGGCATTTCAAATTCTACAAATTTTCCACAATATTGCCAAATTGAAAACATTCTCAAACTTATAAATCATCGATCATCGTTAGCCACCAGACCTTTGTTTCATTTTTTTCGCATGTGTTTTGCCTCTCTTTTAAGTTGATACATGAAAGACTGAACTGAATTAAAATGATCTTTTAGATTCAAATCATATGCTCAGAAATCATTCAATTATTACAAATTCTAGCAGTGATGAATTTCAAGAAGAATTTCACCAATTGAAAGCAATGAATATAGAATTACATATTTATTTATAACAAATGGTGCTAACATATGTATAATGCTATATATATATACCTAGCTAAAACCTCAGGACTAGACACTACCTAGCTTGTACTACATTAGTGGCACACTGGACTTGTTTAGTGCTCTCTCTAGCTAGCTATATGTGTTATTCATGAAGCTCCAATGGATGTAACTATCTAATACAAGTGGTAACCATGATCAGAGCTATCAACATCCGAGTTGCTAGTAGACTCGCTACTCCCCTTCTTAGTCATCTGCATCTCTGCAACGTGACTATTGATACTACTAGTTGGGGTTCCATCCTTGTTACTTTTCTCTTTCCTCTTTCTCCTCCATTCCCACTTTCTACACCAATGCCTTGCCAGCATCACCCCTAACCCCAAAAACACTGCTAACGTGCTCCCTCCACCTACAGACACCAATTCTACAGACACCCATCTAGTCCCCGGTCCCTGTGGCATAATCGTCCACGTGGCAGCAATGTAAGCCGACGCCATGAACATGGTGGACACCCACATGACCTTATGTGTCACCACTAGTAGTTTCGTCATGGATTTTCGGCTAAAAGGGATAACACTAACCAGAATATTGACAATGCCAAGGGACAAGAACAAGGCCATAATATTGCACACCAAGAAGACCTTGTAAGGAGTGTGCCTACCCATTATAGCCTTTCCAGTGGATTGGTTGAACCCACCGGGAGGGTTAATACCGGCAGCGAATGTGACAGTTGCTATTAAAACTGCTACAATTGTAATTGTGTTTCGCGCATTGCGTAAGCCCTCCATTTGGTGCTCGAGCTTCTTGGCTCTCTGGTGATGATGGTGCTTGCGCCGGTGGTGCTGGCGTGGAGACTCTGAAGTCTTCTTTGGTATGTTTGGGATGTTTACTGCTTGTAATCTCTCTGAGGTGGGATTGCTACTCATCCGCCAGATTTCTAGTGATGTAGGAGGCAATTGCTCACTGATCTTAGCACCTGCTTCTTCTAATGCTGGTATAATTATAAGGGCACCTGAGTTACTGGCATCGGATGCAACTATATCTAGAGCTGTCTGTCCATTGCGATTTAGAACATTTACATCCACACCAAGTTTAAGCAAGTAGGTGACCATCTATTCTCCAAGCAAAAACATGAAAGAAAAAAGTGTTACAAGATCAGAACAATCAATCTGACAACCTGCTTATTGTTTAATAAAATTAATTTTAGTTTAGGATTGGTATTCAATTTGAGTTTTATGAAGGAAAAATTATTCTACTATCAAATTTGAGTTTTATCATCACACGTTGAGAATGTGGACGTTTGATTTGAGTTCTTATGTTGGACACATATTCCATATACTCATGTCAATGTTGTGTTAACAAGGCTATATATATGTGTGTGTGTGTGTGTTTAGAGGGATGGAAGAGTCCATGTAGTGTTGGACGCCGCACAAGAGGTCTATTTTGTACTATGACAGATGAATATAAGGTGATGAAAGACAATTGTATAGATTAGTTGTGACGTCTCACGTGATCTGCCGAGAACTTGAGACTTATATGCATGGATACTCCCTAACGGTAAGAGGAGAGTGTGCAAAGAAAATTGTACTATCTACATGGTGTGGACGGGTCATAACATTAGTGGTGATCCAAATTGAGGAAATGTATGACAAAAGCCAGTCTCAACACATGATATATAAAAGAGAGCTAAAGTGCAAAAAGAGAGGTCTTACAGTGGCGAGTTTTCCTGCAATTGCTAGGTGCAATATGGTGTTGCCATCATTGTCTTGCATGTTAGCAAGTTTTGTAATGTTGAGAGTTTCCATCAAGTACTTAACTGCATCATACTGGTTGTTCTTCACAGCAATATGTAGAACTGTCTCTCCATTTCTTGTTACCATCTCAGAAGATTCAAGACTCACTGAGAGTATCTCATCTAAGATGTTGACTCTCCCTTTAATGGCAGCGAGATGGAGTGGCGTTCGACCTTCTTGGTCCTGCAAGGAAGAGAGGTCTGGATCCAATCTCAGAAGCTCCCTTGTTATGTCCAAGTGTCCTTTACTGCTAGCTAGGTGCAGTGGTGACCATCCATGTGAATCCTTCTTCCATGAAAAGTCATGGCGTACCTCGAGTATTTCTTTCACTATTTCTGTAAGAAAGCATTCGCCAATTTTAGCATGATCAATCTATCATGAAGTTATATTAAAAAAAATTAAATATAAATCTATCACGACGTGCTCTCACTTAAGTCAAGTCCCTTAGTCTTTGGATCGATCAAGAGATTGACTTCAATACTTTTGAAAGTATTAAATACTATTTACTTTAAAAGTTTAAGTTTTTAGAGAGGATGTAACTTAAATATTAAACCTCTAACACGTCTTTTCAAGTGTGACTTTAGTCGAACACTTGTGTTCGACCTTCTTGAATAATATCATGATAGGGTGACGCGAGGTAATTAAAATCCAAAGCCTAGTACGGGCAGACTTTGAATTTGTGTGCATGCTTTACAGCTAGTAAAGCGGGCATGAAACTACGTCAAAAGTTTCATATTCATTGAATTTGTATTCATGCGTCGAAAGTTTCATATTCATTGAATTTGTATTCATGCTTCACCGTTAGTAAAAATTTGTACAGGGTCGTGAGGGTTCAGAAGGTAATGGTAAATGTTAGATATCTCTCGTCTTACTTTTTTAGAACAGTAAAAATGAGACATGCATTCAGTAATGTTGCAATTTAAGTATATAGATTATATTTATCACCTATTTTGCAACAAAATCATGAGTAGAAAAAGAGTATACCATTGTGGTGGTGATAATTTCTCATATAATTGCTTGTTAAAAATGAATAAAAGAAATGGAAATTAAATGCTGAAGCTTCTATATATGATTCTTGTTATATATTTTAACAAAGGATTACTTTGATCTAAAGCTTAAAGGAACTAAATTCATAAGTTCAAACAACAAATATTAAACACAAACGACTACCAACGCGGCCTAAATCTAAACATGCCACATCGTATTGAAAAAAAAAAAAAAAAAAAACCCTTCTCTTGTTTTTTAGTTCCTTCTGATAATCAATCATACACTCACTGATGGACCTGCAAAAAGGGCTATTATAAAGTGGAACATTTTACCCAACTTGTAAAAGGAATCAAAGTACTTTTGGAAGTTTGTTGGAATTCCATTTTGGTGTGCCCTATGATGGTGATAGACAATACGTACACTCCCAAAAAGTCTCCTGCACTTTCCTGACAAGTATATTATGTTTTTTTAGTAAAAATGTTATATGGTTTGAATAAATATTTTAAAATATTTTTAAATTTATGTGACAAGTGATATAGTATATTATTTTAAAAAATAAAATTAAATGATAAGTTAGTATTAATAATATTTCTCTTATACACGATGGTCTATATTGATGTATATTTTTAAATTAACTACCATCATGTCACATAAATTTGAAATATACTTCGAGATATTTTGAAATATGAGAGTCCATGCATGTAGTGAACCATATTAAATAGTGAGTTAGTATTAATGACATTTCTCCTATACACAGCGGTTTATATTGATATATATTTTTAAATTAATTAACCATCATATAACATATTGTATAAATTTAAAATATATTTCGAAATATGAGAGTCCATGCATGTAGTGAACCATATATATATATATATATATATATATATATATATGGCAAAACAAAAAGAAAGCATGCCGTGTGCCGACAGTCCCAATCGCATCTTTTAATTTCACAGAAAAGCTACTAAACTTTTTTTGAGTGTGATTAAATGTACGTGTTGTTTTCCATCACTTGTAATTTTTAATTGTCATTTCACACAATAATGGCACGAGACCATGTTGGTTGACTCAAGGTAGAAAGATTCTACACGAGTCAATGACCTACTTTGGTGGAAAAATCAACCCTAACTACGTACGTACAAGACTCCTCCAATCCCTTTGAGATGAGTAAGGCAAGCCAGGAGAAGAATTACAATCTGTTTCATGTACGGACACAATTTTAATTGTGCGTATACAACATTCGTGATGAATTCTACATGTGCTATACCGTTTCAGTGTTGTATACGCGTAATTAATCGTGCATTAATTGATTTGAAGATTTTTTGATAAAGTATGTACGTTTATATTTTATATAATAACTGAGTTATAATTATTACAGTACAAAATTAGGAGATGAATTTGCAAAATACCAAACAATATTCTTATAAGATCAATATCCAAAAATACCACTATAAAGTTAGAAAAATTACCAGTATGTCCGGCTGAAGCTGCAATATGCAGTGAACTAGTCAACGCATCAACTTCCAGCATTAGTAGCCTTGGAAAGTTGATCAGAAGATGCTTCACAACTTCAAGCCTCCCTCTCTCACTTGCCACAAAGAGGACACTCTCGTCATTACAATTCACCTTAAAAACAACCCAAGGATCAGTCTCCACCAAGAGTCTCACAATCTCCATTTGCCCTTCTCTGCATGCCTCATGCAAAGGTGTCTCCATCTCTCCGTTCTCCGCAGACACCATTTCCGGCCATAAATTCAGGACGGCAGACGCGAACGCCACTTGTCCAAACCGGGCAGCTAGGTGCAATATGGTATTGAATGATCCAGAGACTGTCTGTTTGATGATATCTTCATCTTCTTGTATGAGTTTGTGAAGGGCCGGAACGTCGCCCTTTAGGACGGCGTCGGAGAGCCGGCGGTCCATGTTTGGGAGAAATGGAAAGAGAAAGAATGATGGTGGTGAAAATTGGAGTTGCAGGAATTGTATTATGGAAGGGAATTTATAAAAAAGGATAGAGGAGACTTTTTTTCCCACAACTGCACCATCATGGAATTTTCCTTCAGATTTTTATCCAAACAAGTTGAGGTTGTCTTTTATGTGCCTACAAAAGACTAACAATTAAACACATTTGTTGGACTTTAACGATAACTAAGAAAAGGTTTCGAAAAAGTGATAAGGTATCTAGAAGTTCCTTTTTTATAATTTATATAACGAAAGCTTATTGAAACTGTGGATCAAACATTATTTTGTACCTTTCAAAAAAAAAAAAAACATTATTTTGTAATTAGGATTCGGTAAATTACTAGGTCTCATTGATATCTGAGAGCGACATCGAGTTTAATGGTAAGAATTTCATCTCACATTTTGGAAGTGAAATTTTTTTGGGGGTCATTTTTTTAGAGAATTGCTTAGTTCATATGGGATGGAGTACGTACTACATTTGTCCGGTGATAGATTATGAGATGCAACGTGCGAATTGAAGGACATACACAATCCGATTTGTAAGCACATACACAATCTATTCTGGATCTTACATTATTATTTTATATAAGAATGAAAGTGCTCTTGACTCCATATCATTTATTCTATTTCACTTGAGCTCTTTTTTTTTTTGTTGGGTTGTAATTTAAATAAGAGTAATGATAGATATGTCGATCGGACTTAGTCCGAGAATAATTTTTTTTGTGAGTAGAGTGGTAGTCTCCACATATGAGCTCCACACATGTCATCATCATGATATCATATGATAAAGCTTACCACCCTACTCACAAAAAAAATAAAAAAAAAAATCGAACAAAATATCATGATTCTTTAAATAATACTAAGCTTTCTTTCAATCCACCTGGACCATGTGAATCTAGCCCAAGTGAGCCCATAAAATTTCTTTATACCACCGTCATACTTTTTCTTTTGACTTTAATTTTTTTTTGTGTTACATTCTTGTGAAGGTCTAAATTATATGACAGAGAAAATATTTTGCATGAATAAAAAAATATATATATTTAAGTTTAAATATAAAATCAAGTGATAAAACAAGGTCAAATGAGCCCATTAAATTTTTTTATATATACTTTCGATTATTTTTCCATTTTTCGAAGTGTACCCCAAAAGATCCAATTATGTGATAGAGAGAATAAATAAATAAAAAAGAAGAGGATATACTTAAAATTCAAAAGTATAGTATTGATTTATGCTATATAAATTGAAATTTTAGCACCATCAAATTACTTGAGTTTCACTGATTTGTTAAGTGGGGAGGGTGCGTTAGTATTTTAAATAGATATAATGATATTTCTTTTCTTTTTTCAAAGTAAAAGGTAGAGAATTAAGTTTCCTTACTAACTTGAACGATACCAAATCATATTGGTTAACAATTCAAAATTGAATTATGTTCCTAATATCAAATAAAAATTTTCAGTACTCGTGACCTAAAGTAATTTACTATGTTTTTAAAGTGAAAGATAGATTGCCGATTTAATCTCTCCAAAAACACTTTGAAAGTTTTTTGACAAGACAAAATAAATAAATAAATAAATATTTGCCAATTTTTCTCTATATAAGATGGTGTTGTATAACAGATCAACTTATGCAAATTTCAGTATAAATTTTGGTTCCTTGTAGAAAAAAGTAGATACCACAAGATCACAAACCCTTGCTTCTATACTTGTTATTCACTTAGTAAATTATAGGCCATTAATCACAATTACCATACAATTCTTTTTTATTCATTTATTTTAAAATTAATATAAGTTTAGAAAGTATTGAAGAGGCTTTTCCTAAATATGGCGAGGAAAGAAACAAAAGTAAATTTTGCTTATAAAAGTAGTATCCATGCTTCATAAATATTAGGATCGATAGTGGACAAAAGTTGAATAAATAGAGAGGATGGAAAAACTATTTCTGAAGAGATCTGCTAGGTAAGTTCCTGGAAGCAAGAAGGAAAATGATTGAGAATTTGAGCCACACCTTTCATTTTCCTTCTTTGCTTCGAGGAAAAAGTGGGGCAAAACTTGAATATGTGAACGAAGAGGAAAAAATCTATAGTAAAATGAAAGGTATGGCTAACAAGACAACACACGTGTCAGAAACGCCATTAATTAGCCTCTAAAGTAGGAAACACACACACACACATATATATATATATATATAAATATCATTTGTCAACCTGTAGGGTGAGATGATGACCCCACCAGCCTTCTTATTCAATAACTAACAATGATATATTACATTAAAAAGTATTGTAGCGTCACAGCGGACATTTCATCGGTTGTTTATTCTTGTCCAAGTAAATACTTGGATGTCGTGTTGGTCGTTAGGACATTCTTTGAACATGTGTGATTTATTTTAGGACATTTTTTGAATATATGTTGAATACTTTATAGTAGTGATATATATTTAAAAATTTTAAAAAAAAATTATATGTAATCAAGTTATGATTAAAAATTTAAACTAAATATATTTAGAGGACTAAATAAATCTGATTCTTTAATTTATTTATCTATTTTTGTGTGATTCTTAATTACTTGATGATAAATTGAAGTATTTCTGTAATATAGTTTTTTTTGTTGAATAATTAATATATATTATATTATTATTTTATAGTCGTATCATCGCCGTGTCCTTATCCTATTTTTTGTATTGTCGTGTCCGTATCCGTGTCCCGTGTTCGTGCTCCGTAGATGACCTGTTTTCTTGCCTTACTAGAGCCAGCGGACTTTATGAGTTCAAATCTTACCATTCCATAGATCTATAGTATATGTCATAGCGGGAGTCGGGTTGGTCAAATCGTCTTATACAACAGAAGTACAAGCTATCACTTCTTTTTCCAAATTAAGTCATATTCAATTTTATCTCCTATTCATAAACTAACTAAAATACCCATTGATAGAGTATTTGACTTCAATTATGAAACGTATGACGTGAAAGTTGAGATTAATGTGACATAGATAAGAAGTATGATTTGACTAGGACTTTTCTATCTCCAGATAAGTTTGGGGAACTTAAGAGTCAGTCTCCTACTAGGACACGTTCTCATCTGACTACTATAAATACAGCGATACTCCATATTTCAGGTATGCAATTAATTAATATCTTATGAGTGCCTTTATAACTTAAGAAAGTCCTTCCAATTTCTGACTTGACCGTCAGAGCGTAGTCTGTCGGCACCTGGCCAATGTCCTTCCGATTACCCTTCTCTTGTCTTTTTACAGATTGGCGTTTGACCAGCTCGGGGTGGATTTCTGCTTCAACAGTTGGTGCCGTCTGTGGGAAAGGACTGTCACAAACTTGACTACTCTACCCAAATCATATACGAAGCATGATGCACCTACGATTTGGACTATAGACTATAGCCAGGCAGGACCCTCCTACCAGCCATAATCTTCCAGCCGGGTAGGGCCCTCCTGCTGGGCATAAGCCTCTTGCCAGTCACAATCCGCTAGCCGAACAGGACCCTCTTATCGGCCATAACCCTCTAGTTAGGCAGGATCCGCCTGCCGTCCCAAACCTTGCCGATCACAATTTGCCTATAGTAAGAGAAAGAGATATGCAATCCCCTGGTCAAGAAGACTTCCCTAAGGCACGCCCTAGAGTCCCAAATGACCAGGAGCGTGACGCAGCGTTGGAATACCAAGTTCAGAACTTGAATTAGAGTCTGATCCAGGTACTCCAATAAAATGCGGCAATCCTGCAGCGCCTCCCTTTTGTTACACTGGTGCCGTCATGGAGTCACCTCAGGCCGGTCGATCTAGAAGAGGATGATACTGGGCAAGACAGTGGGGTCCCGGCAGACGATGCGGCTTAGAGTCGTGTAAAAAGCGATCGAGAAGGGGTGGATCCCATTCACTTAGTCTCGCTTGAGAGAGTTCGTGCCCAGGGGGATTCGGGATTTAAGGCTCGTACTCACGAAGATTTAGGGCCCAGGGGAAACTGTCCATTATGATATGGAGATATAGGATCTCAGTGCCAAGGTAGAAAGTATGGTCCACGCAATAAAGAGGAAATGCCCTGCTACAGTGGAGGATTTGGTCTAACAAACCAACCTCCCTTTTTTCTGTTGGGGTAATGAACTGTCCTTTGTCCAATAAGTTCAAGATGCCCACTCTTGAAAACTTTGGTTGGACCAAGGACCCGCTAAACCATCTGGAGACCTACAAGGCTCTGATGTACCTCCAAGGAGTACCAGATGAAATTATGTGAAGAGCCTTTCCTACTACATTTAAAGGTTTTTCTCGGGTATGGTTTAACAGCCTGAAGCCTATGTCTATACATTCCTTTAAAGAACTGATCCAATTATTTTTGAGCAACTTCATTGCCGCCCGAAGGAATAGGAAGCATGCCACATATCTCCTGAATGTAAGGCAGACTAAAGGGGAGTCATTCCAAGACTACATCAACCGATGTAATAGGGAGATGTTGCAGGTCGATACTTTGGACGACAATGTGGCAGTTACAGTGTTCATAGGGACCTACTACCCTCAAAATTCTCATATTCAATTCCCAAACATTCTCCAAAAAACATGCCCGAGCTACTCATGAAGGCCTAAAAGTATTTGAATGCTGAGGATGCCCTAGATGTGCAGAGGGAAAAAAAGATGGTGACAGAAAGGCGGATAGGAAAAGGGGGACAGTTCAGCAAAGAGGAAAGAGACCCCAAGTATGGCAAGACATCACGAGAGCAAGACAATAAATCATCTCGTCGTGATAAGGGATTCAGTTTCACCCCTTTAAACACATCGATAAGTCAAATCTTCCTATACATCTAAGATGACCGGGCAATAACATAGCCCCCAAAACTAAGAATTGATCCCTCCAAGATGTCCCACGACAAATATTGTAGATTTTACCATGACCATAAACACGATATAGATGAGTGCATTGACTTGAAAAGGCATATTAAAAGTTTGATTTGTAGAGGCCAGTTGCGGAGATTTGTTGTTGGAGATTAAAGGGGGCACCGAACTGCCCACGAGATGGTAAAGAAGATAACACTCGTTGAAATCCTCTATTGGGGAAATTAGAGTAATCTCAGGTGGACTTGCAGATGGCGGGAAATCCAGGGCTACTCGCAAAACGAATGTGAGGAAAATCAGAAGGTTTTGTGAAGTGGGCGAGGTAAGCCAATCGCACGCCAAGTATCCCCAGCTAGATATCAAATTATAACCTTCTTAGAAGGTGATGCAATGGGAGTACAAAAACCACATGATGATGCCCTTGTGGTAAGGCTGATTATTGCCAATTTCACAATTAAGCGAGTATTGATTGATAATGGCAGTTCTGTTGACATTCTGTTTGTGGGAGCCTTCAAAGGCTAACCAAACTACTTAACCCAAAGCTGCCATCAACTGAAAGACCCATAACCACTCCAAACAACCTACTTTCGGACACCACACAGCCAAACCGAACCCACTTTGAACCAGCCCATGGAACCGAGCTGACCGAACCACCTCCACATCATAAAATGGAAGCTCACCCTTTATCTCTTTATTCTCGGCTCTCTCTCTCTCTCTCTCATCTTTCTCTTTCTACATATTTTCTCCCTCTTCTCTTCAACTCCTTTCTTGAATTCTTTTTCCTTCTCTTTCTTTTCTTTCTCTTTCTTTATTATGCCAACATAACATGTGCTCCACTTCATATCATAAGATAAAATATATTCCCACATTTTCTTTTCTTTTCTTTTATCTTATCTTCAACTAATTCCCTTCCACTCATTATGTCCACAATTCTCATCCACACACACACACACACACACACATATATTTATTTATATATATATATGGGTTAAGTGCATAAAACATCATTGCTATATACAAAAATGTGTAAAAACACCCCTTGATGTTCAACTAACCCCTTATAATTTCAAAATTGTTCAATAAGGACAAATGGTTAATTTTCCAGTACTAGAAATAGGAAATGACAAAAATACCCCTATGTATGAAAAAAAAGTTAAAAAGAAAACATAGCTCAATCTCTCTCTCTCTCCTCGTTCAACAGTCTCTATCTCCTCTTTCTCTCTCTCCACGGTTTCACTCTCTCTATCTTCCCATATTCACTCTTTCTCTAACAATGTGTGTATGTGTAACAGAGTGTGTGTGTGTTTTTATGATGATATATAATAGTGTGTATATATATATATGAAATTGTTTGTATGGTTTGGGTTCTCCAGCATACCCATTGAAATACCTCCCAGAAAATTTCGCGCATGAGGTGGCTAGTCTCATACACAAAACTTGAGGGATACTAACAACTGATAGCAAACAAGCATAGAATACAATGACAAAAGAAAAAGAATTATAAATGCTGAAAGGAAAGTCTAACTGAAATAAATAATCATGTTAAATAACATTATATTATTCTGAATGATACAACTTGGAAGTCCGGTAACCTACAAACCCCTTAACAAAAAAAAAACATAAAAGTAAAACTTTATGAACAGATTTAAGTCCCTACACTAAAGTATGAAATATCAACAAAGTGGGTTAAACCCACGAGCAAATTCTCTCTACTACAACCAATCAGAGAACCAATAAACATACCCTCTATATGAGGACAGTAAAGACATATAGATATAATTATATCATTTAGTCATTAAATCTCCTATCTTAGAAGTAACTAGAACTATGTTCTGAACTAACCCATCCATTATCACAATACAGATAAAACAAATTTATAAGTTCAAATCATAGACAATCCTAACATGCCTTCTTCCATATATTCTACAAATGTCTTACAAGGTATTAGGCAAACCTATCCTGCCTCCACCAATAATCCTTTCCCAAGACAACAAATTTATGTTTATATACAATTAAAGATAACCCACCAGCTCATAAATATATATCCCCAATTAACCCTATGACCCAAGAATAGAGCCGCCCCACACCCTACACTAACACATCAGTTATCTTAATGCAAGTGCAGACTAGATTTAAGTTTACATAAGAAATAATCGTAACATGCTCGAATATATACCGAGAAACGTTCTTACTAGATATTAGGCAATCATGACATGCTCCAAATAAAATATAAAGATACCATATTAGGTGTTTGGCGATCCCGACACTCCTTGGCAATCCCAACATGCCAAATATAATGCATAGATACCTTATTAGGTATTAGGTAATCCCGACACGCCTTGGCAATCCCAACATGCCAAATATAATGCATAGATACCTTATTAGGTATGGGCGATCCTGACACGCCGAGTAATCCTTACATGCCAAGATAAAATGCATAGATACCTTATTAGGTATGGGAGATCCTGACACGCCGGGCAATCCTTACATGCCAAAATAAAATGCATAGATACCTTATTAGGTATGGGCGATCCTAACACGCTGGGCAATCCTTACATGCCAAAATAAAATGCATAGATACCTTATTAGGTATGGGCAATCCTGACACGCCGGGCAATCCTTACATGCCAAAATAAAATGCATAGATACCTTATTAGGTATGGGCGATCCTGACACGCCGGGTAATCCTTACATGCCAAAATAAAATGCATAGATACCTTATTAGGTATGGGCGATCCTGACACGCTGGGCAATCCTTACATGCCAAATAAAATGTATAGATGCATTCCCAATAGGAAACATAAAATAAACAAAGTGCATTATGATTTTATTTTGCACAAACTAAGTAATTCAAATTATTTGATATGAAATTATCACCATAAGACAAATCGTTCACAAGTAGGCTATAATCAAGTATTTAATGGGCATTTATATCATTAAAGGAAAATACATTCAAGTAAATCAAATAGCACAATTTAACCACTTTAGAAGCAAACACCCAATCCAACCCCCAATGCACTCAAATCTATGAGGGAGTCTAAACCAAACTCTTATCTAGGTTTCTGGGCCTATTCTACTTCTAGGAACCCTATTAAATCATTCTGAAATTTTCTAGAATTTTACAAAATATTTTCAACAAATAAAAGAAG